>JAZDSH010000002.1:947995-996647 GCA_036873115.1 Pseudodiploospora longispora
CGGGATAAACGTCCCCGCATGCAAAGGCAAAAAGAAGAAGAAAGGCTAATAGGCCCATCTCGAACACGTCAAAGCCCTGAATCGCAGCAGTTCTTCTGCCCCCCCCCCCATCTTACATCATGTTTCGAGGCGAGGAGTTCGGGTGAAGCAGGTTTTGTTTGATGGCGGGGTGGGCAGGGGCGTGATCCGCGACACGGCCTGTTACGAACTCATTATCCGTACTATAATAACCCAGGGGCAAAACGTCTCCCATATGGCCTGATTGCGACTTGAGAGTGCACTCGCTTCTGTGTGGGGGTCTAATTATGAGAGAAACGAGTTGCTGTCACATTAAACTTTGCGATAGACTTCAATCTCGCGAGTTCGCAGCCCCCCCTTTCAACCGAGAGACGCAGGGTTCGGATGCACTCCTCCCGCATAAACTGCTCTTATGCCTGGAGTCTCGGATATGGTAACGGCTCTGCTCTTTGTTTGTGAATATGACTCAAAATGCAGCACAAAGCTGGGCAATTCATTCCCTAATGCATTTTTTTCTTTTCTTGTGACGCTTGTCGAGAGAAGCCATTCTCAACGTCAACGTGGGAGATCTTCCGCGAGTTGGCGTTTCAGGTTAATAATCTGAAGAGGGTTCCATGATATTGCTGGTGCACTCACTGTAATGTGACCTGCAGTTCCAGCGGCTAATCACCGGCAGAGCAGCTTGGGGTTCTGTGGATCCGATGAACCCCCTGACTAGGTGGCAGCCCCCAAACTTCAAACACACCAGTCTGCTTGGAAACAACCTGCTCTCACCAGTGCTTCAGCCATCGAGCAAACGCGGCGAGCATGGCCGAGTCGAGGAGTTTGCCAGCCGGTGTAACTCAGCGACTATTCGAGCGCTTGAGGTTGCATCCCATGCCACCACACGTCACTTCCAGCGGCGGGGATACTTGACAGTTTACAGTTGATTGAGCCAATTCAGCATAACGGTAAAAGTGGATGGAGTATGCTCAATCTAGGTCTTTTGACGAGAGCAACAACGCGGTTCCCAGGGACTGTCTCGATCTGGCCGGCCATATTCCTTCCGGATGGAGAGCAATTAGATCTGCATGTTATTGGGCAGACTATTGCTTGTTTCAGTGTGCGTACGAGCTGGACATGAAGTTGTCGTTGGTCTGGAAACGCCTAATACCGCCATCGAGAACAAATGTGCTCGTCCCAAGATGACTACGGAGTGCTTGGATGAAGATCCATGGGTAAGGAGTTCAGATGGCGAAGAAAGCCACCAGACTAGAACACGACGCTTTATCCGCCACATGTTTGTTCACCCGCCCAAGGTCTTACTTGGTGTACCAAATTAGGGACATAACAGCTGAATCTCATTACACCTGGTTGGAGACAACGAGTCTGTGGTGTGCAATTTATAGCTTTGACAAAAATAATAACCACCATCGGGGTTTCGTGTCCGGGTGATTCCAATAGTTCTTCTCACCAAAGCTTCTCAAAGTGATGTCTCAACATCTGATCGCACTCGCATTCGCCTTGCTCAGGATCAAGATTTGACACATCTAACCAGAGGTCTACTCACTCAACAGTCTTCACAGCAATGCCATTATCACAACTCAGCTTCAGCCAAAGCGCATCTTGCTCCCCAATCTCCATCGTTTCTACCGCAGTTGTCGATTCTGCGCGTACCTGGCTCAGCACCCTGAAGCCACCTCGTATACTATCCGCCTCGTAGCCCTTGGCGCGCAACACGCTGGTTGCCACGCGTGCGCTGTCGCCGTCGTAGCAGAGCAGGAGAATCCGTTTCTCTTTGATCAAAGCATGGAGCTCGTGCTCTGGTGATTTGAACTTGTCTTCAAGCTGGGCCCAGAGCGCTTTCAGGACTTTGGGATCTGAGAATGGACTTGGTGTGTCTGGATGGATGAAGGGGATGTTGAGAGAGCCTTGTAAGTTGAATTGCTCAAAATCAGCAGCTTGCCGGAGATCAATGACCACTGTATCTGGCTTTGGTTGGAAGAGTTCTCCGATTCGAGAACTACTGCTGCTGCTGGTTATCTGCGAGTTGAGCTGCAACAGCTTATTTATCGTGCTCTTGTCGACACCAAAAAAGTCACGCAAAGCATCAGTAGCATCCTTCTCCCATTTTTCGTCATACCGATATGTATCAACATTAAACAGTTCCTAAAAACCGCTTTCGATTAGCCATAACCATATCCCATCATTCAGGATTCCATCATGCCATCAATCATCATACCTCATTAGTGACAGCGGGAAAGAAAGAGTCTCCCAGCTTGTCAAAGTATTCGCTAATATACTGATACGGTAAGTCGCAGCAGAGAAAAGCGCAGTGAATCTCGCCGTCAGCCCCACGCAGCTCATCCAGTGAGCCATCAGTTTTGCGCTTCGCGATGAACTGATATAGCCCCTGGAGGTTGAAACCGGATGATGGCCCGCAGACGAGGCCGTTTCGGGTGAGATCAAGCGATAGAGAATAGGAATCATGGGAGCCAACTTCTTCGATGTGGTCAACGGCTGTTCTCCAAGGAAACTCGACTGGTGCAAGGAGCGCATAAGATCGTGGTCCGGGAACTCGATCGCCAGGTGCGGTGCATACTCTGCAGTCATGTCATGTCAGTCGAGATACATCAGATCATTTAGGATATGGACTTGGTGGTAGCGCACCCAAGGCGGAAGACAGATGGTTTTGCTTCCTTGAAATAGGTTCCCAATCCTGTCATGGTTCCTGGGCCCAATTGTCAGTAAACATCTTGGTAAGATGTTCGGCAATGCTCATTCTCACCAGATGTGCCCATACCGGCACAGATGAGCGTGATTTCAGGCAATTGCTTCAATATCTGCGGCCCGGTCCATTTGACATGAGCCTTCCAGTTCTATTCATGAAATTAACAAGAAACCCTGTATTAAAAGACTTCTTTTGGATCATACGTCATCGTTCTCATACTGATTTGGATTAATGGTCGAATCTGATTCCTGCGCCATCCTCTTTGCTGCTCTGATGCCTCCACGTTCGTCAAGTGGCTCTGGCTGAGATGGGCCACCAAATAGAGTGCTGCAAAAGGGCTTTGTGATTAGAGTTGATCGAATATTGGGTTTTAACAATTAACCTACATGTTGATGCCGAATAATTGCATGAGCTGGATCTTGGCGAGACTTGTTTTGTTGCTGAGAAACGCTCGAACATCTGTGAGACCATAAAGCGCGCGCGCCATTAACGACATGGAGAGAACTGTTGAACCTGAGCTGTATTCAACCACAGTTTGTGTTTTTCCTGGTACTACACTATTCCTCAAGAGATTCAGAGCTAGGGAGCCATGTTAGCGATGGGTAGCAACATGCCCTTACACCACAAACGGCATGATTGTTGGGCTTCGTGTTTATGAACCTAACTCACCTGGCATTGATTTGACATTATTTGCTGGATGCATCGACATCATCTTGGCGTATACTCGAACACCATCTTGCCGGTATGGGTTGATACAGTCTGGGATTTCGACTAGGGGCAAGGGCGGCGAGGAGTCCGGGTCGAGGTAGGTTCGAACAGAGTCTGAGCCTTTGTACACGTTTAGGAAGTTTTCCTTTGCCATGCTGATGAAGTTTCCTAGGTTTACTGCAATGGCATTACTGAAAGTTGAGCTGTGTTTGGAGGTTTTGTTAAGAAGCGCAAACGACGGATGAGTTTAACCAGGCTATTAATAGTAAATGTCAAGTACATATCAACCCTCGGATCACAGTGAGTATTTATGTTACATACCCCAACAAAGAATGATCAGCACCTGCTCGAATACCCTCTTCTCCTTCTACCAACATAACAAAATACCAATTAATACTACCGCCAAGGGCATTCCGCCTTTCACCATGTCAAGGGTAGTTTGCCTAAGCCCCGACTCCCCATGTTACTGACCAGTGACGAACCCAAGTGTGCCAAGCTCAATCTATCCGCATTTCAGATCTTCAAGCTTTGACCAAAAGAGAAGGCCATCATGTAATATGGCGAGATTCGGTTAGGAGGGTTGGCCCATCAAGCGCGCTTTGTGCCCCCCTTCGCCCGGACTTTTTCTAAACGAATGGTAGGCAATGACTTACATAGGTGTGCCCTTGCACATATATGCTTAAACGACAATATGCCGATAAGTTCACGCAGGATACAGCGTTTTTCACGTACATAATTGTATGTTACTGCCCGAACATTGTTAAAAAGTTGTCAGTATATGGTTGGTTGTCACTCGCTAACAGCAATTACGCAAACAGAATGACCCTGTGCTCACGCCACGGCCATCAAGGTATAAGAAACACCGCTGGGGTCAACCAGAAAGAAAACATTTCTACTGTCATTTTATGAAAGGGAAATCTGCCTAGCCGGAGCTTTCATTGTTCATATGTGGAGGGGCCATTAGGTCGATGAACCCTGATAGCTAGATGACGATGGTCCACAGTCCACGGTCCCCCCCTGATCCGGTATTCGGGGTGGGGGCCAATGCCGGACTTGAGCATGTTAAATGGTCGATCCTCTTCTAAAACGGGGGGAAAATGCACCTCTTTGAGCTGGTTTTTTTTTACTTTCTCGCCGGGACCAGCCGGGTTCACGCTTTGTTGCTCGTATTGGGATGAGCCCGTGCCCAAGGGTCTGAGCCAAGCGGAAGTGGCTTACACTTTTGGTCGCTGTGGATGAAAAGACTCCAATTGGGTCAATAGGGCCAGTATCCAGTGGAACTTTGTGGATTAGCAAAATTTGAGACTCTCATTTGACTCTCATTTGATTCCATGTCCGAAATGCGACAAAAACCGTCACTTGCGGATTAAAATCAGTGTCCACCACGACAGATGGAAGCGAATTCAGACGGGGCTCACGATTCCAGCTCTCTGATATTCTGTCTTTTTTTCCTTTCTCATACACAGAAAAACACACCCCTAAGTGTATTATAAAGCATCTGAGAAATGGGAGAAAAAGAAAGTGAGGCACCTGGGGTGCTCGTCACCAGCGCCGAGACAGACTCAGACGCTCCTAAAGTGCATCAGTTCAACGAGCAGACAAATTATGTGCCCAAGAGAAAAATCATCACGGTAATTGAGTTCAGTTAGAATAGAAGGCTGAGATAAAATACACGACTCTAACAGCACCGACAGATCTTCCTTGCCTGCGCCAGCGTTGATCTCCTGGCGCTCATGGACCAGACCACACTTGCAGCCAGTTTATACATCATCGGCAATGCATTAGGTTCAACTGACCAAGTATCCTGGATAGCCAGCGGATACTTCATGTACGTCTTTATTCCCCTTCTCATCACAGCAAAGAAAGACATATTCCTTTCTCCTAACCAAGTAATGTTGTAGTACATCGACTGTCGGGCAATTGGTCTACGGGCGGCTCTCGGATATTTGGTCGCGCAAAGTAGTTCTCCTCACAGGTCTGGCCATTTTTTTCTTCGCATCTCTGGCTTCGTCGCTGGCGCAGTCAGTTTTGCAACTTACTGTCTTCCGAGCTCTCACTGGTGTTGGCGGAGGTGGTTTAATGACTGTTGCTCAACTCATTGTCAGTGATGTCGTTCCGCTCCGGGAACGGGGGAAATATCAGGGTATTCTTGTAAGTTCACATACCTAGCGAGAATACCGCATTATGGTCTATTGGGGATGCTTATGCTCAATTTATTAGGGCGCCGTTGTTGCCATCGCAAACGGCATTGGACCAGTCATTGGCGGTGCCATATCCTCAAAGTCGACTGAGTCTTGGCGCTGGATCTTTCGACTAAATCTGCCGATCACGTTGCTGACGACAGTTTGTGTAATTTTCTTCATGCCCCTCAAGACAGTCAAAGGAGACTGGAAGCTGTGAGTGTTCTTCATCCAGTTACATCAAGTTTCTGTGCTTGTAAAGGAAGCTGAATCTCTTTTTAGCAAGATTAAAGCTGTCGATATCGTTGGAATCTTGTTATCCTTTGCTGGCACAACTGTCGTCATTCTGGGATTAACCTGGGGAGGACGTGAACACCCCTGGGAGTCTGCTCACGTCATTGCGACTTTGGCCACCGGCATAGCTGTATGCATTGCGTTTGTCTTGTGGCAATGGAAAGGCCCTCGATACCCTTTAGTGCCCTGTAAGTTACAATCCGTTTCCTCAAAGGACATCCAAGTCATCATTCTAATAGTCACACTACGTCAAGTACACATATTCAAGTCCAAGATTGTCAACGGCGCATGCCTAACCATGGCCATCAATGGCTGGAACTTCGTCATGCAAATTTACTATGTACCCTCCTTTTACCAACTTGTCTTCGGGTACTCTGCCACCAAATCCGGAGCGATGCTGCTTCCCATTACGCTTGTTCAAACCTTTAGCAGCACTTTTTCCGGCCTCGTCGTTCACTGGGTCGGGCGGTATCGTGAGAGTATCCTCTTTGGGTGGGCATGTTGGGCCATTGGGCTAGGATTGATGTCGACGCTTGATGAAAATACGAGTGTGGCTAAGCAAATTGGGTATTCTCTCATTATTGGTGTTGGTGTGGGCAACACTCTTCAGCCGTAAGATCGAGTGGTTACAATGAGACTGTTTCCGTGAACTAACAACTGGTGTAGAGCGTTGATCGCGACGCAGGCAGGTGTTGAGAGGCGCGACATGGCAGTTGTCACGTCATTTAGAAAGTGCGTATGCTTTAGACTTTTACTGCAAACTATCACTAATAAGTTTCTAGTTTTGTCCGTAATGTCGGGTCTACGCTTGGATTGGCCGTGTCTGGTACCATAATGTGAGCTCTCTAATACCCCTTCCTCATGTAGAAGACTTCCTAACCTGGTTCCTTAGAAACAACGTTCTCAGCCATGATCTATCCGTTCTTAATCTCAATAAAATAGCAGCCAAAACTCTTCTAAGCAATCCACAAAGCTACCTTGAAGGAGTCTCAATGGACGAAGCCCAACGCATTCGACAGGTTCTAATTCCTGCTTACAGACACGGCTTTCGCATTATTTTCTTAGTTGGCGCATCACTAGCCGTTATTGCATTTTTCATTGCGCTTTTTATGATGCCTCAAGTCGAGCTATCTCGGCCAGATGATGCTAAGTTGCAGGAGGAGGCGAAAAGGGCGGATGAGGAGGAGCGGAGAAAGAAAAAGTCTTCCGCGACGATCGAAAAGGCTTCGGCAGCCTAAATTGCTACAAAAATTAAATTATCAAATGTTACATGGTGCTTCTTTCTGCATGAGAGTTCAGAAATAGATTAGATTGATAGATAAAAGTCTGTTACAGAACGTTAGATTGGTCAGAATGGGTAATAATCACCAAAGTGATGCAGAGTTAAATTGAGTTCAATTAGCCTTCTCAAACTCCCCGTGACTATATCATATCAACTTGGGCACATTTAATTAAGACGACAATATCGTAAGCTTCAATTGATGCATTTTACTTATAAGTCATGGTATCTGAAAATGTAGTTTTGCATGTGAAGGAGTAGCCCCCCTACTTTGGACACAAAATCTCCTCAGCCAAAAGCTAACATCTATGACTCAACAACTCTATTGCCAAGAATGACGCAATTATTTACATCAATAGCCCAAAAGCTCAAAACGACCTGTAAGAAACTTTGGTGTACGAATCCATCGTAGCTGAAGTGTTCCTGACAAAGGGCCAATTCCCATAACCTAGCCCCACCCAACCACTACGCTCTGCAAACCCATGAATTAAGCATAATAATAACCGAAAGTTCCTTTGAGGACTGCATGTTCACCTTAAAAACCCTTGATTAAGTGGAAAAACGCATGCCTAGACCTGAACCAACGATCAAAAACACCTTGATGGTTACCAAGAGGCGGGACTGAGAACCTGGATGGTTATGTGTTGGAGCCAAGGCTGAGTAGAGATGGAGCAAACAATGGGCTGCAAACAACTTCAACATACGTATCTGACCATCTAGCACCATGAATATGCCAGAAAATCCCTCTTCAAAGAAAATAGTGCCGGCTAAACGGTGTTGGTTGCAGGCTATTGGTGAGTAAGTTGTGTCAACAATGCCTCCGAGCATCCACAGCCCTGGCTAGACTGAAAACACCGTTGCGGTTTATCCTTGGTTTACTATGTTTTTCTGACCACATGTAGTCTTGGTATGGGCTGCCGATTGACCGAAACAGTATATATATATATGCTGGATGGTAACTTCAAGTCATCCCAGCTGGCAGTCGTCTTCGTTCCAAAATATCAAGCCCCCACGACCTACTCAGCGCAGACAATCCCAAGATGTTGGCCAAATCCTCAGCAGCGTGTACCCTTTTGCTCCTCTCCGGAGCAATCGCCTCCCCCATCTCCGGAAGAACAGAACCCGTCAGTCAAACCTCCACGGCTGCTCACTCCTCATCTACCCCTGATGTATATGACTGGTCCTCTGGATGGAGCAAGACATACCCCATCCATTCTTCATGCAACGCGACACTAAGACACCAGCTTGCCGATGGTCTGGATGATCTCGTTCAGCTGGCTCAGCATGCCAAGGACCATCTGTTACGGTTCGGTAGCAAGTCTGAGTTTGTGCAAAAGTATTTTGGTAATGCCTCGACGTCTGCGCCGATTGGGTGGTATGATCGCGTTATCACAGCGGACAAGACGAAAATGTTGTTCCGTTGCGATGATCCTGACGGCAACTGCGTTACACAAAAGAGTTAGTCCACCTTGAATGAACACCTTTATCCCTCTCGAGTTGTTGGAACTAACAAATACCTAGACTGGGGCGGTCACTATCGTGGTGCCAACGCAACCACCGAGACAGTCATCTGCCCTCGCTCCTTTGAACAGCGTCGATCCCTAACCTCAGTTTGCAACCTGGGTTACAACGTCGCCAACTCCCCTCTCAATACCTTCTGGGCTGTCGACCTGTTACATCGTGTCCTGCACGTTCCAACCATCAATGAAGAAGTAGTCGACCATTTCGCAGACGACTACGCCGAAGTCATCGCATTAGCAAAATCGGACCCCTCTAAGAGCGTCAAAGACAGCGAGGCCCTCCAGTATTTTGCTATTGACGTGTGGGCTTACGACATTGCGGCTCCGGGTGTTGGATGTACAGGCAAGCTGGTTGAGGTTCCCAAGGACAAGCCGGTTGCGACGACTACGAGCAGTTCACCACCAACAGCTACATCGGACGCTGCCAAGGTATGTTTTTTAAAGACAAAGAATTGTAAATTGAGTGCAGGCAACTAATGCAGCAGTTTAGGAGTGTCATACTCATGCCGATGGTGTGGTTCACTGTACCTAAGAGGGACGATATAAAATAAACAAGGAGGGAGGGTCTGTTTCAGGCATATCACATAGTTTACCCGACTTAAATATCCATACCTAATATGCATGTGATGGAACAGCTTGTTCCGATCCTATTATATTCATAGTCAATGATATACGCAGATGAGATATGTAGAGATTTAAATAGAATAGAAACGATTCGTTCCCATGCAGTCATAAGATTGTTCGGGGTATCAACCTTAAGTAGCCATTCAGTACAATATTATTTAATATCATGCTTTCCTTCTTAGATACAGTGAATTATATTATCGGTATTAGTATGACACTTCTAAACTCGATGTATTAGTTTCTTGTACTTTATATGGAATTCTGTATCTAATAAAAAATGCCTTAGCAGCGTCCGAAGTAGCTGTTAGTGCTGAGCTGGTCGTCTCGTTGATACTGGCTAGTGATTACTCCTTTATGTATGATTCTAGATATTGCTAGATATTGCTAGAAACTACTGATATACGCTCAGAGCAGCGCTCCTAAAGGCAAGCAAAGCTCTTAGTAAGATTGATCAATTATTAACCAGTATTTTCTCTATGGCCATGATTATTGTAGCTTTGCGGCCTTGAACATCCTATGTGGAAAGCAAATCTGGAAGCTATGCCCCTTGGAAGACCTATACCTAAGGATTCATGACCCTTTCTTTTTGCAAGCTTTGTTTAGGCTATCCTTCTATCAATCAAGAATTTTATTACTAGCGGCTCATTATATCCACTGAGGCTGGCATACCCCCCCAAAAAAATTACCGAACAGAGTCTTCAAGTCAAGCATCGCTCACAGTTCTATATGGGGCGGTGGAAGTACCAAAAATGCGATACCGAAAAAAAGAATTGTGCCAGGCCCAATAGATTACGATCTTGTGAGCGCCAATCGCTTATAAATTAGAACCAAGCCCTCTACTACTCTTGCATCTGAGAAGCGTAGAACTCTGATAAGTCTTGTAATAAGTTGCCCTTGATCTCGAATTCAGCCTCTGCTGGCAGAGATGGTGCTATGCTTTCGCTGGACCGTTGCTTTTGGTATGGATTATCCAACTGGTCAAATACTTTATCCCTACCTCATCATTTTTTCTAAACTGCTCAATGCTGGATCTTGGTGGTTTGGACAAGTAATGGCAAGGATGGGATTGCTACTTTGGAGGTGTCCCAAGATGTGTCTCTGCAGTCCACTGTACGTAAGAAGGACGGCATAGATTCAACGTGGGGGGGGGGGGGGGGGGTAATCTGTTTCAGGCACACTCAGTTTACCCGACTTAATCATCCATAACCAATATGCATGTCATTTCAGGAATAGCTTGTTTCGATCTTGTTATTTCTATAGGAAATGATCTAGGCAGATGAGACACAAATAGAGTTAGATACAAACGATTCGTTCTCAAGCAGCCAGATCGATAGGGTTACTGCTATCCCGTGGGAATAGACAAGGATTATGCCCTTTCCCCATGCTTCTCGGCCCTTTATTGACCACTTAATTTGGTTGCCTAAGCATTCCCCGCACAAAGTGTGCTGCAAATTGGCCGATGCCGTTCTTTATACCAAAGTTGGCAGTATGTGGACGCCCCATAGCAAACAGGGTGTCGATTGTATTGCCACGTTAGAGCTTGACAGTGACAGGATTATAACTAGCGCTAACACATGATTTCATTGATTCGTCATGATTACAAGATGCGTTTTACCTCAAAGAGGATAAATGAAGTCGAGAGGTTGGACGGAGTGGAGGATCCGGTGGGGTTACCCAATGGTTTCGGCGCAGATGGTGGGATAGGCTGTGGGTTATCGGGCCTCCCTTTATTAAATGGAGTATAAGCTACGTCATGAGGTTGGCGGCCCAGATGATATGAGCTTTCTTTTCCTTCCGTGGAGTAGTTGTCTGACAATAATGTCAAAATTACCAGTCCTCATCAGATTGTTCATTGGATTGTTCATATACAAGACTGACAATTGTGTTTTGTGTAGGGCGATATGAATACTGTGGATTGGCTTGGTGTTTTTTTTTTTGGAGTGTTGGAAGAATTAAGCATAATTAGCTAGGATCAAAACTGGTCAATATACAGAAAATCATGTAAACGTAGGTATATGTCGGAACCGAGAAGAGCAGAAATGAAGAAGTTATATGGAGGCAGTCGATCAAAAGGACAATTCTTCTATAGATCAAGTATATACAATCTATATATATGTATGACAACTACTAAATACACAGCAGCACACCAATAGCCTAGCATCTATAATAGCACTTCATGCTCCAGCCCTCATAGTTCCTGCACTTGGTAGCCAACCCGCCATTTCCAAACCTCCCAACCGAGTTCTGGCAACCGGTATCCGAGTACAGCTCGCAATCCGTGTTATAAGTACCATCACCAAACACCTTGACGGAACGAAACTTGTCAACGTAGCAGTTTCCCCCACAAGTCGGCTTGTATCCCTTGATGTGGCTATCGCTCGTGCATCCTTTCGAGCTGTAGTATCTCACACACTGTGAGTTGGCGACACCTTCGTTGCCGGTACACCCTGCGCGCTTTTCGAGCGCAGAGTCGGAGCGTAGGTCGACGACTTTGAGGCCGTCGGGGGTGTATTCGGGCAGGGTGAGGTTGTAGAAGGTGGCATCGTCCATGATGAGGGGCGTGATGGGGGTGTTTTGGGGGGAGTCTGCAGGAGCGGCGGTGACGGGGCTGAGAACAGCGAGGAGGGCGACGGCCCAAGTTGTAGGGTGCATCATGATGATGGTTGCGTTGTGTTTTGTAGTGGTTTAGAGTGTGGGTTTAACCAGATTGTGGTTTGCCAAAAGGTGAAGAGTTGGTTGAGAGCTTGGTTTGTATGTTTGTAAAGAGGAGTGTAAAATGTGTGAAGATGTGATGTTGAGAGACGGTCTGGTTTACGAAGGCTACTCCTCAGACTTTATATACTTTCAAGTCTTCCCATCTTCATCTCAGTTCATTCCAATTAGTGTAGAAGAAAAAAAAAGGTCAATGCTCACTCATAAACCGTACCAACCCCGTGGGTAACCAACCATCTTTTCCCCAAAACTCCATCTTTAGAGCTGACCCAAGCCCACGAAACCGCACAAGATCCATTCTTCGTCTCACGCAATGTCAGCAAGTACCACACGTTCTCAATTGGTAACCAAAGATTTTCGCTGTCTCCGTTGAAAGATGGTGTGGTTGTTGTTCATGACTCTCGTCCATGCTGGATACTAAAAGCTTATAGTGGGATGTTCCCATTGTTTTAGATAGTTTGTAGGCTCTCTGCCGGTGGGGAGGCAGGGGGGGAGAGGAAGGGTTGGTTGACAGGTGGTTGGCAGACCCGCTTACCTGGTTACGAAGTTGGAGAGTTTGTCTGGTTGAGAACAGTTGCCCCATAGGGTATAACGTTAGTGGGTAATATGGGTTCTTGATTCGTAGCAGGCCAATAGGCGTAAAGCTCTAGCTAGAAGAGATAGGAGCTTATTTGCCTGGGATGATGAGAGGGCAGACATGGGTTAGTAGTGGGGGTTTTGGATCGGGCCGGGTTCGCCCTGCGCCAGAGGACGACGGAGGGTTGAGATGCAGAGTGGCTGCGTTATGTTTATGTTTCCGGAACATTGTATTCTGGTTGCCTGGCACTAATGCGAGCTAGATGGAGCTTGGGTCATGACTTAATTAGCGTTTCCCCATGAACCCATATGATGATGTGCCTCAGCGCTACGGCGCTTACTGGGCCCGGACAATTCTGCGGATCATGCGCTTGAGCTGGGCTTGAGCACAGCTACACACCCATTGTTTTCCTTTCCGCCTTCTACCAATAGCTGGCTGCTTCACGTCACCCTCATAAAGTCAATGGCTCGTTTCGGCAACACCGCCAAACCAAGACGGCCGGTCAGAGTATAAAACACAAAGACATTGGACTGTATCAGGCGCGGCATCTGGTTTCGGCATCCACGAGCGCCGTCGCTAATCATGCCTAGTTACATAATAGAGTTCATCGTATGGAAGATTCCCAAAGACCGGTCCCCAATACGGCAACTCCGGGAAGTATACTAAATTGGTTCAGAGGCACCGGAATCAGATTTCTGCAGAAAGCGGTAATGTATGTATATTTTTCTTCGAAACCAGAAAAGCCACCGTTGTTATTTAAGCTAACTAGGGATGGTGCAAGATGGAGGGTTCATTAGATCGAGAGTAGTTTTTGGTAAACAGCCAGCCTCTTACGTCGTTAGCGGAATGGGGTCCCGGAAACCAGAATGGGATGTTAAGCGTAAAGGGAAAACATGTGTATCTTTCGATTATGAGCTGTCGTACTTTCTTTGCTAGGAGTGCTGATATGACATTCGCCGTTTTCTGGTTATTTCTCCCTTGTGCTATTATTATCTGTAGAGGTGTTTGGCCATTCCAATCTACCCGTATAGAAATCTGCCTCGCTCGCTGGTCGTAGGAGATGTTTAGGAACACTAAATATATACTTATAATGTATGTTTTTCCAATACCTCGTGAATGAGGTTTGCTTTATCTGCAAAGGACCAGACAGTCAGGTCCCACACGACCTTTGTGTGCCCATGCCAACAGGCATAATGCAATGGCGTCCAACCTTTGATATCCTGGACGTCTACTTTGGCGAATTGGTTCCGCAACACTCCAATCCGCTCTTCCGATCCCTTTGCTGCCGCATAGTGAAGCGGTGTCCAGCCGAAAATGTCTGTCGATGGTACGGCGTGATGCTCCAAGTCTTCTGCAAAACCCACAGTATCATTATCTTCAAAGGACGGCTCTTCTACCATTGTCATGCTATACAACTTGGCCATTTTGGGGGACAAATGCATGGCCTCATCTTGTGCGATTTCAATCTTTTGCTCGTCGCCCAAGACAAGCGTCAGTAGTTCGTCTGCCCACGGATGGTTTGTCTCCTTGTATAGCCCCAAAATAAGATTCAGTGGTCTATGTTGACGGGCAAGTTCCCCCTGGAGCAATTCCATCAGAACTCCTTGCAATAATAGTAGCTCATCATGGCCAGCCCTTCTTTCGCGACGTCTGAGCTTCACTTCATTGTGTACATCCCCGAGGCATTCAATCAAATGCGCCAGAGCAGTCGCGTAGATGGGCGTTTTGCTGTCACTGAACACCCGACAATGCCGCCAGAGCCACAGGTATGCATCTCTTGCTGCCACGATGCCATCGGTTTTTCTTTTTTCTACAGCTTGTGACTGCGCCAAATCGAAGAGCGCTTGGGGATATGGTAGCTTTTCTTCCATGCTGAGGGACGATATAATACCAAGCCAGGCTTCGAGTGAGGATCCTAACCCGTTTGCCTCTACCTGGCGTGCGAGTTTCTCTATATATTTTTTTCCACAGTATGACAGAACGCCAGTTGTCAGAGTTACCGGATACTGCTGGTCTGGTCTCCGTCACGCCTTCAACAGGGCGTTGCAGTGTTTTGGCCACGGAACACATGAATGAGAACAAAAGATCTTTGGCATACCAAACTTCCCATTCATCATGACCTTGTAGCGCTAATGTTGCGCCAACATCTCCACATGGCAATATTCTTTTACCTGCCGAACTGTCCTTGTTTTCAATACTCTCTTCTTCCATTGCTTGTTGCGTTCTGAAGTTCTCTGCTTGACACTCTGACTGTTTAAAAAAGTGCTTCGTCCGACGTTTGCTGTCACTTGCATGGCCTCCAGCAGCAGTGTAATTGTCTCGACAACCAACCAATCTAATGTCATCCACCACTAGATCCGCATCTGTCCCAGGGATGACCTCCAAAAGTTCATGCAGACGATCTGGTACCCACCATTGCAAGTCCTGAATCAGTTGCTGCTTCTGCTTGGGGTTTCTTGGACCAAACAACCTCAATCCAGAACGCGACCGAGGGCCTTTCTCCCGTAGCCAAGTGTCATCATTTTTGTTTAAATTTTTGAATTCTTTTTTGGAATCTTCAATGTCCTTGGTGGTATTCCCTTGGCTGTTGTGCACAGAATAAATCCAAAGGGACAGGGCAGATGCCAACGACTCAGCAGGGGCCTTCCATTTTTTGGACTTGCCGTCACGCTGGAGCTGAAACGATATTGAACCGGTCTCATCATCTGCATATAGATCTGTTTTAATAGATCATGTCAACGTAGTTTCATTTTTGAGTTCTGTAGTGAACAAGATCTCCATAACCGCTTCTATCGTCATTGCAAGTCGAATTGCTATTTCGTAATACTTGCCACGAGAATCACAAAGCTTGCCTAACTCTCGGCGGACGATCAACGCTGTTTGCTGTCTTGACTCTAATGGGTCGTCTGATGGGGCTAATCTTTCATGGTTTCGCTGTAATTCTGGAAAGAAATGCCAAGGATTTATCGGACATTCCATGTCTTTCCCTTCCAAAATGGTAGAAATGGAACTCTTCGGCCACATATCCGCTGGAAATAAAGTTATCCTCATTGCCTTTTGTTGTAAAAAGGGAAGCCAACTCTCGACATTTGCATCATATTCCATACATCCCACAGTTTTGGCCAACCAGTCCAACTCAAAGTCTGGGGTCAGTTGTTCATCGACGAGCGGCTGAGCAAGCCCACGTCGGACCCATGCACGAGCAGCAGTCATGATGAGTACGGCGCCAAGTTGTACAACAGATGCAAGCCAGTTCATATTTCTCAGTCCAGTAAACTGCAGAGCGTAGCCTATGAGGCCGACTGCGGGGCCAACAGTAGCCCACACGTTGACACAGTTCCACTTCTTGATCCACTTGAGAAACGTGGACTCTTGTTGATTTGAAGACGATTCTGTCTTACATGATGATGAATCATCTCGGCGTGAAGTGGTCATAATGGTGCGTTCCGAACTAGGAAACGTCAGATATGACTTGAACACCTGGTCACCGACAGTTTGGCTCTGTTGGATCCACATCATCTGTGCTCTTGCTTCCTCACAGGCAGTATAGTACGTTTCTTTCGTGCTGCTCTCGACCACCTGGGTGCAAATAAGAAGACCCAAGACTAACAAGACTGTGCCACTGGCAGCGAGAGGAATGCCCAGTCAACTACAGGTTTGTCGTTTTTGTCGAACTTCTCTTTTAGTTTGGACTTGCTCAAAAGACCAAAAAATACAACCACACTTGTCTGAAGGAATGTTCCCGCAACAGCTATCGCACGGATCATATCTCGACCAAACTGATCATGCCGATTTAGAGACATGTTTGGCGCTTCGTGTGTAATTTGTCGGATTATTACCAAGTCCCAATCCATATCTGCGCCTGGTTCTGGATCTGGGGGGTCTTCTTGAGAGCCTTTGTGATGGATGTTGCTTCCCGTCGGATTCTCCTCGTCGTGTCTTCTCTCTCTTTTGCTCTTGATCCAATCAACTAAGATACATACACATTAGTATATACTAATGAGGAAAAAGCTAGAAGTTGTTTTAAAACTGGCATACATACTCAATGCGTTCAAGGCGTATCTTTCTTTCATGGACAGGTCATTATGATGAAGCAATGAAGTCAGTGCTATGTGACAACTTACTATTCTTAAAAAAGTTCTTCCAACCGACGATTTCTGTAGGCTGAATTAGCAAACTTTGTGCGAGTGTTGGGGCATCATTTTTATTGTACCTGTAATGTCACGGATGATCTTGTGTTCTTTAGCTTGTTCCAATGTGTAGAACTTTATATTAAGAGCCTTGTACGGAGTCTGGCTGTTCTTGGTCTCTACAGCTGGCATCTTAATGTCATGACTCCCTGTGTATGCATGTCCGGAGTCTCTGTCTGCGTAATTCCTGTCCTTGGTCTTTTAAAGAGACAAATGAATTCCCATACAGTTGGCGATCCTTGACACCGCACAATGCCTTTACCATTATAAATTTCACACACCTCCTTTGAGGTCGAAGACTTACGGTGCGAGGTCGGTGACCAAGTTGTTGGAAAAGTCATCTCCCGCGCCGGCCCAGGCATGTCCCCCGAAAAGGCAAACGAAGATGAAACCCAAGTTCCAGAGTCGCGTCATTTTGATGTAGACTAGATGGTTATTCATTCTATGTGAGAGTGTTATTGGCGCAAGTGCCAATAGTAACCAAGCTGCTGAAAACGACAAATCGTGCTATTTTTTGGAGCCTTGGACAGCTACCTCACATTTGCAAACCTCATGCAAATGAGCTTGAGATTCCAAGTCCTGATGTCCATTTGAAGAGAAATTCCGAGGAAAGGAATCCTCCGCAGTCGTCCATAATTAACTGGCGGATGCGCGAATGGTGAGGCGGCAATGACAACACCAGCCGTGATTACAAAGTGAAGCTTTACTACAATCAACAGTCTGGGGTAGTCCAGCGCCCGGCTACGTGATCTGATTGGTCACATATAATTACTGGTCAATATTATTTTGCAATTGGTCTGTTACCCCGATATTGCACTAAATCTAGTTTAGGACGAAATGCTGAGTCATTTTGTCTCGATTGCAATGCGGGCTGTGTGTTATTTCTGTCAGTACGGACATGCGAGCGGGAGTCATTGCAACTCGACATGCCTAATCTACCAACATGTTTCTTCATATTGCTGCGGGCCGCTCGGGCTGTTCCGTCGACCTTACTCGAAGGGGCTTGCAAGTTGCAACCGCTGAGCCGATCAGCAAGCCACGAGGGCAGCAATGCATCTGCTTGCAGCATATAAGAACCTGCCCTGACAAACAAGGAAGCAAACACCGAAGATGATTGTAACAGTGAGGTTTTCTTTTGTTGATCATGGGGTTTACCGAGTTGAAGATGATGTGGAACAGAAAAGGTAAAGAGTCGTCCGCAGCATGGGTAACGAAAGGCGATGCAAACAGCTTCCGGTCGCTTTCTCGAACCTCCGTCTCTCTATGGAAGTAAAGCACACAAATGCTTGACAAAACAATCCATTACATCATAAACAACTCAGCCGCAAGATCCACTCCAAAAACATAGCCGCACAGGTTATTACAATTCATCCTGTTTACTTGGCCAACATGCATATATTCGCAGTACCAACACCCATTTCGTGGCGGAGTGTCTTTGGTCGCCGACTCTGCGAGCTGCTGCTGCTGCGGCCTAAAGTGGGTGGTGGTGTGGCCTGTTTGTTGGGCCAACAACACCAAGGATTCGGTCGAATAGGCGTCCCCAAGTCGCTTTCACGAAGGCGCCTACGTGTATCAGAAGCTGCGGGCAGAACTGTAGGCATATTCTTGATGGTGTGCAACCATGGGAAGAGGAAAGAGAAAAAAGAGATGTGGTGGGCATTGCTGGTGCTCTCTCGTATGTTGGTGTTCTTTAAGAAGCTGGCGTCACTTGCTGACAGCTGTGGTCAGACTACAAACAGCCAAATAACTACTTCAAGCATTCAATCCCAATACTTGTTTTTTCTTCCCCTTTCAATATCAACTAAACTGTCGTCATTCAGTTTGCTTTCTTTCTTCCCCCCCAAAAAAGGTGCGGTGTTTTGACTCAGAACCCGCACCGGTCGGCTTGGCTTGAAGTTTACAAACGTCCAGTACCTCAAACACAACTGGCTACAAAAGAAAAATCTATATCTTCCCTCCTCTCTGTTAATTTGCGCCTGCCATGAGCAACAGCCGCTCCCCGACTCAGGAAGAGGTTTACTTGGCGTTCAGAGGCGTCTTCAAGGGTCTTGCTAGTGAAATACGCAGAACGCCTGCCATTGAACGACATCTGCGCTGTCACTTCAACAAGGCCATCAAGGCCTTCTTTGCAAACTACGATCCTGATTCTACAAACCAGGTGATCAAGCTGCTTTTGGAAGAAGGAATCTTTGCCTCGGAGGCAAGGGCTAGGCTTCGCTTTCCCAGCCTTTTCCAAACCTCGGCTGCTGTGGTTCCAACGCCTTCGAGCCCAAAGTCAATGGTGGTTCAGGTTCAACAAAGTGTTGGCAACATGGAAAAGACAACGCCAGAAGTTGCAGCTCCAGTGATCAAGGCTATCCCAGTGGTTGCGACAGTCCCAGAAATCGTCCCAACTGCACCAGTTGTGACACCAAGTTCTATCGCAAAGCCTCAATCACCAGTCACCAGTAACGCCTCTGTGTTGTCGCCCGAGGTCGTGATTCCGGTGATCCAAGACTCGGCTCCAGAACATCAGGCACCAGAATTTGTCCAAAGTTCACAAGATGGTAATCCATTCCTCTCCCCTCGTCCACTCTCATCAACTCCCATCTCTTCACTCAATCAAGTTTTGTTAACCATTCAGTCATGCAGATACTCCCAATGTTTCCGTTCAACCACCCAGTCCAGTATTGTTAGAAGAGCCATCTCCCATGCCTGTACTGTACCTCCCCTTCAAAGCTCAACACTCTCTCCTGGTCAAGGTTCAACACATGTTGGAGCAGGCTTGCTTCGAGTTCATGCAAAAGACCATGCCGGATATTCTGGAGAAAGAACACTGGGACTGTGCTGAAGCTGTCGAACTAAACCGGTTGGCTAAGGAACTCCGTCGACGCAGAAGTGACATCCCTGATCTTGACGACGACGTCGCAAAGAAATACAGCACTCCCGTCAACACCATGTTTGACTCGGTCTGCGATATTCGGCATGCGGCAGTGCACCGCCAGCGCGTGAGTGCCAGGGACATTGACCAGTTGCTCCTTGATGCCGAGTACTTTGCAGCATTGATCAGAGACGAGACGTGTGTGGAGTCTTTGTCAAAGATTCGACAAAACACCCGCGACATTGTCAAGCAGTTGGAGAACAACACCAATGCTCTGAATCTCGAGTTGGATGAAACTATTCAGACAATCGAGGATCGTCGGGACGAACTAGATCGGCTGCAGGAGGTAGCGATGAGAGAGAATAACGAAAAGAACAGCAACATGTATGCAACAGCTGGACAAGACCTCGAGCGGGCCCTCTCTCGCCTTACACGAGACAACATACCACTTGTCGAGCCGACGACTGAACCTTCTCCCGAGAACACACAGCACATGAGCAAAATTGGTTTATACAAGCCATCTCAGGCTGCTCTAGTATCGTCCATGGGGCTTGGTTCTCTCTTGGTAGGCAAATGGCTGTTGGCACATGTCGCAGCTGTCTTCGCCCTGATAATGGCTTATGTGATGTAAACATGGAGTTGACCATTCTGACGCATTTACGGCCATGTTGCAATTTGAGATGGTGCGACTGGTGGGACTGGTGAATGGAGGCATTTCATTACTTTAAAGGTCACTATTTCCTTCTAGCTTTGCATTTAGCGGCTCTTGATTATCTCTGTATATATGTTGTCATGTGTTAAGTTCAATTCTTGTTTTTACGTTCGTCTTAAGGTCCTTTTTTAATTTTATTTTCTGACAAGGTATTTCACGTGCCAAACCATCGAGTTTGGTGATTGAGAATTCGATATGGAACACTGCCCAACGCGAGGTTGAAGGAGATTTTAATAGATATTTTTTTTGTTTACATTTGTATATTTGCGCCAACAATTCGTTGTCATCAATCCATCTTGCCACGCAGCCACGTATCAATAACTCAAATGACATTTCATGATGTGATGTGGAGGTGTTTATCCCATGATTCTTCCATGAATACCTTACAAGAAGCGATAAAGCGTATTTCCTACGAGATATTACGCACAAAGATTTCCATGAGTTCTCAACGAATGTATCTCTCTCAACAGAAAACTCTTAACGGGTAAGGTGGTGTTCCTTCAGCCAGAGAAATATGTCACATGAGCAGACAAATCAATATAAACGACCCGTCATCAAAAGTTTAAACATACATGTGTCAATTGCCATAATATCCGATTGGGGCAATGAATACTTCACAATGGGTAGAGTATGTCTACAATACCTCACTGTGGAATGACTCCATGATTTCACACTTACATCACCATCATGGCCATATAGTGACGCATCATTGACGCCTCGACTGTGATGACCGCCTCTACTGATAGGAATAAATACTAAAATATACTGCGACCGGAGAATATGAACCATGATAAATCGTGAATTTTCTGAATTCGGAGTCAACTACCAGAATCATGGCCAGCCAGGACGACTATAGCGACATTCCCCAAGAGGTTCTCCTCGAGGAGGATAGCATGCCCGACATCGAAAACGTCGCAAGAGGCCACAGAGCCACACTCTCAAACCCTCGTACGCATCTCTTTTATCCCAATTACCCATTATTCCCTTTTCCATATCTATCTCTTCGTGGCCTGACAGTAATTTTAGGAGTGTCGGACAAGGCGAAAGAGCATTCCCGCTACGTTCTCGAGCATGAACTACAAGAACCAGAAAACGAAACCGACACCAAGAAGAACAATACCCAGAAACCCGACTCTGAGAAAGATCCAGGCAATGTGTGAGTAAAACAATTTGATGTTTATTGGTTTCTTTTAGGATGGGTCTGCTGAAATTGGGTCAGTGCTCGGGGATTGAAGGCGAGTATCAGTAATCCGGGGGTTTCGGAGGAGGCAAAGGAAAAGGCAAAGGCGAAGCTTCAGGATATGGAGTGATTGCAGCGTAGGGTGATTTGTCTGTAGATCGAACAGCAAAATGAGGAAACAATTGTATTTCAAATCGTTGTCAATATGCATTAAATTTGACGTTGCATCGAAGGGTGTCCAGTGCTCAAAAACAAATCATCCCGCAAAAGCAATATCCTATCCCATCCTGCATAACGGTGAGCTCTTCTTCGAATCCAATTTAGTGTCTTACTTGTGGTGAGCTCACACCTATTGTCAGCCCGCAATGGTGTTGTTCTTCGCTCTTTCAATGAGACGTAACCCACAACACGCTCTCCAAGTGAATTGGGCTGCTTGGCAACTTTGCTTGCAGGTGCTGGCCTTGACATTTCAGATCTTGCTGCCTTAAAATCATATTCTCAGAATCTCCTCCTCCTACAGGGAAAGCGGAATTTTCAATGTATTCTGCATCATCTCTTTGCCCTCCCCAACTCAACACCTCCTTAACTCAACACCTCCTTAACTCAACACCTATTTAACCAACCCCACTCACCAGCACATCTCCAGTTTCCCGCGGATACTCCAAGCAGACCAGCTTTGCAAAGACATCATCTTGCTCGCGATGTCACTCTCAACTGGAGGCGCTCTGTTAGACTCGCCCGCCTCTTTGAAATTTGGTCTTCTCTCTCCCCACAGTTCACCACAAACACCAAGTCGCTTTGCCACACCCAGGCCGAAGAGTGAAGGTGAGAGTGCCATTAAACTTGGTGAGATATCGCCTACACCATTCACCATCGGTAGCATCTCGACGCCAGAGCCAAAGGAAGAAGAAGATGATGATGATGATGCTCAGAACATTGACGATGAGGCGCTGCCTGCGCACCGCTTCTTTACCCAAGAGTTTCAGGGTGCGATTCGAACCGGCGTCCAAATTGCGCAGAACACAGTCGGACACTTGCAGCAAGCAGAGGGGCTTCTCGCAGAAAAAGCGCTGGAACAGCTTCTTTTAGATGCTAACAAACTTGGTTCTTTCAACCCTATTTACACCAAAACGTTTGCAGTACTGAAGTGACTCTGGGCAAGGTACGTCAAAGATTGGCCCATGGATAAAAAAAGTAGACTAACTTGAAGCAGGGAAAAGCACTCTCATCAATTCACTGCTTCACTTTCCTGGTATCGCAAAAACTGTGAGTAATCATCAGCTCTAGGGCATTTCATTAATTGACATTTCGCATCCAGGATGACATTGGTTCGGCGTGCACTTCGGTTTTAACAGAGTTTCGACAGAAGCGAGCCGAAGACACAACCCCAATCACCATTGAGGCAGAATTTCTGTCACAGCCTGAAATCGAAGAATTCATCGCAGAGCTTCTTTGGAGTTATCGCCAAATTTATCTGCCTGGAGCAGAATCGGATGATGTTCTACCTGCAGACATGGCAAAGTTTGCCAGAGAATCTTCTCAAGCCTGGTCTGCTCTTGAGGCGTCGTTCAAGCACAAAACGCTATTCTCCGAAACACACCTTCAAAATATGTCAACGGGCTCTTACGAAAGAACAAAGAAGAAGCTCATTCTTTGGTCCAAGGATCTCGAGTGGCCAAGGGGCAGTGTTGCAGGGTTTTAGGGGGGCACTGCAAATACTAGCTGAGGAGTGTTGTGAGAAAGGCGACATATTCAATGGCGACAAGTATTGGCCATTCACACAAAAGGTGGTTCGGTAAGCTCATCCTCAACTCAGGCAGTCATACATTTATTGTCTGCTCCTTTCTAACACTCGGCACACAGGATCTTTACAGACTCTCAGATTCTGCGGTTTGGTGTGGTGCTGGCCGATCTTCCAGGTAAGAATCGCTTCTGTCCACCAGGTTCAATTCAACAGAAAACTGATGATACCCACCTCAGGCTTGCAAGATACCAATCTTGCTCGGGTAAAGGCAACTCAGGAATACCTCATGACATGCAGCAACATCCCGATCGTGGCAAACATATCCCGAGCTGTCACGGACCAGTCTCTCAAGTCCGCTATATTCTCAGTAGTTTCCCGCCATGCACCAATGGAATGGGAGGAATCCGCCGCAAGTTCTTTGAACATCTGTGTTGTCTGCACCAAGATTGATGTGAGCGCATTTGATCATTCGCTGGGTTCAACTTCAATGCTAATTGTCCCAGGAAATCAACCAAAACCGAGCAAAGGCAGAGTTCTGCGGTCCTGGAAAACTCATCGACCCACAAGAGATGACACAGCTTGATGCGCGCCGACCTCACTCCACCATGGGGCCTACTGGATCAAGATGCTCTAGTTTTGTTTGGGGATCTGTCTAAATCTATCTGTGTTCGCCTGTCAGAACTGAGATTCGCGATTATAGCTAAGCTCATTTTGGGGCCAAAGTCTTCTGACTCTTTATTCATAGCATATTTAGAATGCTGACTTTGCTTTCACCATTCAGAAATAGCGCCTCCCTATGCACATGGTATTCTCAAAAGCATAATTGACTCCAGAGTCATGGATGCAGAGTATATACTCAGCCGTGCGCAACTAAAGTTTATCGATAAAATGAAGTATGACGCCAAATAGTTTCAAGCATACAATTGTCGCATGGCGAGCTTGTTGACTAACGATATATTCTTAGAGCCGTTCGTCATTACGCCTTAGAGTCCAGCTCCAACTTGTACATCTTTAACGAGATGCTGTCGACTTACCGCACCGCGGCTCTAATCACTGGTAAGTTTCACACCTCAAGTACGCAGTTGGGAAAAGAAACGCAATGGCTTTTTTGTGAGCTAACAAAATGGGCAATCTTCATTTGGTAAGGGAGAGAGGCTCATGCCACAGGGAAACAGTGAAAGAAAGACTCTTCGAGAAAGACTTGTTCGGACAATTCAGCACCGCGTTGGGCCGACGGATGCAAATAACCATGGAGAAAGTCGCCCTAGAGATTGACCAAGAAATCGAAGAGATCATCAAGCGGACGCAGAATGACGTTGAGTTCACTCTGTCCCTGAAGGGCCTGAATGCTGCTCAGATACGACAGAGAGAGGGGTTTCTGGCTGAGATCCAGTTGTTGCATTCAAAGGCAAAGACGGTGGGGCAGATGTCAGCTTCTGAATAACTCACTGCATTACATGGACAAGCCAGCCACTGTCACGACGAGCATCACTTTGCCGATGCAAGTTTGTTTTATTTCTAGATATTTTCTTTGATATGGATCGCACATTGCTCTGCTCGAGACGCAGCAGCTATTTTTAAAAACTGAGGCAATCTGGGACATCATTCCTAACGTCCAGGGAGGAAAAGGAGAGCATTAGGCTCGGTTCATTCAGACTGAGGGACGGTATATCTAATATGTTATATACTTATATACACACATATATAGCTTGCCGCTGAGCTGGGCACTTGACAGATCTTCATATAAGGTAGTAGCTACCAGTAGAAATTAACAAAATATTGTTTATACGTTAGCATTCAAGACTCAGTCCTCACATAGATTCAACTTTCATCACTGCCATAGGGTTGAGAATATGCTCTAAAAATGAAGACAACTCTCATAGTAGAATATGATATCTATCCATCAGTAGCTTGTATTCAAGTTTATAAGCGACTAGCATTTAACTAAGCAAGCTCTTGGGGTAATAAGATTAGATATTGCTAGATATTGCTAGATATCGCTAGATATTGCTAATATTGCTAGCTTCTTACTACGGCTAGTGATTGTGGTGGCTTTGCGGCCTTGAATGTCCCATACGGGGAGGATGTAAAACCTGACACAAATGGCACCGGAAGTTGCAAACTGAGGTTTCGCGTAGCAGATCAAATACATCACCGAATTCGCTATCTAAAATAAAACTCGATTCAAACACAGAATTATAACATCAATTGATCTTCCAAGCGCCGATTACTTCACTATTGCAGTCATGGTAGAATGCTACTGACTGCTGAACGGACCAGCTGGTGTAGATGCAACTTTTATAGGTCGGCGTTGCAATCTACATCCCCACTTTAAAAAGCGCCAGTGCACAGACTCTATCAGACACCCACCTCTTCCTTCAACTCCACACCCAAAAAAAAGATCCTGGACATACATTCAATCATTTGTTACCATCTACACTTTCTCCCAACTACCTTCCAACACTCCATAACCTCAACGAAAATTACCTCACCACCACGATACACACTCTCTACCCAGTACGCCTGCGCAGAAACAATCAAGACACCAACATGGCTGTACTGGGTAAGCGCAAGGCGCAGCCCGAGCCTTCAATATCACCAGACGAAGCCGCCGAGATTTTCCGCCGCCACTTTGAAGCTCGCTTCAATCCTTTGCCTGAAGCAACCCAGAAATCAGGAAAGCAGAGTCGCAGCGAGGGACAAGACGAGGACGAGGACGACGAAGACGATGTGGATAGCGACAATGGTCTAGGTGGCAGTGGGGAAGAGAGTGACGATGATGATGATGGGTGGGGTGGTGTTTCAGAAGATGAGGATGATAGCGATGATGAAGACGACGATGGTATGCAATCGAAGTGCCCTTACTTTCCCCCAGACCGACAGAGATAGCAGGATATATGTTCACTGATTCAATGCGACAACGCTGGGATGCTGTGCTAATTCAGACATTAACAGAGCCCAAAATAGTCGAGGTCGTAGACTACTCCGCCGCGCAAACACCCAAACCCGTAGCCATGAGCAAACGCGAACTCAAAGCATTCATGGTTCGTCCCAAAACCCCCCTCCTCCCCCCTCTTCTCCTCTCAGCCGATCTATCTTACTAACAAAGTATTCAACCTCCAGTCCTCCCGACCACCAGACCAAAGCGCCCGCCTAAAAGACCCTTCCTCCACCAACAAATCCTCCACCACCCCCTCCAAAACCCTCCCCGAAGACGCCCCCTCCCTCCTCGCCCAAGATCTCGAACTCCGCCGTCTCATCGCCGAATCCCACCTCCTCGCGCCCTCCCGCGCCGCCTCCTCCTCATCCTCCTTCTTCCGCGGCGGCAGCAACGGCTCCACCAACACCACCGACGCCGACCAGCCCAAGACCTTCGCCGCCGGCCGTATCCGCCAAAAGGCCACCGATCTGCGCATCCAGGCCCTCGGCTCAAAAACCTCCATTCTCAAGCAGGAAAAGATGCCTATGCATATGCGCAAGGGTATCAATGCCGCTGCTGTCTCTCGTGAGAGCAAGCGTCGCCGTGAGGCTAAGGAGAATGGTGTCATTCTTGAGAGGGAGACGGTGGGCAAGAAGAAGGGCAAGAAGAGGGATGGTGGTGCTGGTATGGGTGGAGGTGTTGATAGGCCGGGTGTGGGTAGACTTAGAGGGGCGGAGCTTAGAATCAGCGAGAGTGATGTCAGGAAGATCGAAGGCACGAGAGATACGTTCAGCCGCAAGAGAGGGAGACGATAGGATACACATGTTACACATGATGGATATACCAAGTAGAAACCAGTGTAAGCAATGATGGGGTTGATTAGCTGAACGACATAACGCAATCTGAATGACTGTATGAAACTATTGGGCAACAAATACAGACAAGATTTGATTCAACCTCGAATAGATATAACTAACTATTCCACATCATTCATCACCACGTGCGTGAACTCTCATCCAAATGTTCGTCAACTTCAAAGGCACTGTAGATTTTGTCGCCCTACCGTCCAGGAGGCAAAAGGAAGAGCTATATATACAGACAACATGTTTGCTCGTGGCACCATCCAACTCCCATACTCAGTTGCCCAGGGACCGACCTCCAACACCAAGCCTTGTCCTACAACCCCAAAAGCAAGTCTATAAAAACATTGCGTTTTGCTTCATACAGTCTTAGGTTATAACCGTAATCTGATATGTAAATCCCACACAAAACGAAAGAGAAAAAAAAAAGAAACCAGTCCGGAAGTAATCAGGTGCTAGTTGCCCCATCCAAAGATATGTCGTAACGCAAGAAAAAGGAAAATGCAACTCGTCTCGTGAAATTTGTTTTGTTACATCATGCCGCCGGCGTTGATGGCCGTTGGTTGGCTAATGGTCATAGGCATGCTGAGAGTCTGCAGACTGTTGTAGGCATGGCTTGAACTGACCATACCGCCGGGCATGCCGCCGGGTGGTGATACCATGTCGCCATTGCCAACCGAGTTGAGTGAGCCTGTGACGTAGCCCATCTCTGATGTAGGAGAGGTTTCCTCAAGAGAGCCGAGGTGCTCCTCGCCGGAAAACTCTTCCTCTTCTTCAGCAGAAAGACCAATAGCTCCCTCGCCACCTTCCTCGCGACTATGGGTACGCTTGTGTCTAAAAACGAATCAGTTAGCATATGACGAAACAAAAAGACCTAGAGAGAGCGAAACATACTGTGCCAGATTGTCTGATCGAGAGAATGCTTTGCTGCAGTGTGGGCAGATATAAGGCTTTTCCTGAGTATGAGTTCGCACGTGTCTATCAAGGGAGGTCAGTCGCCGTTTCAACAAAGTTAAATCTTATGATTTTGCAGAGTTAATTCTTACCGTTTTAAGTGTTCTAACCGCTTGAACAAACGACCGCATGTGGGAATAGGGCATGAGTGAGACTTGTGAGGATACGGTCCGAGCTCCATTACGGTTGCAGAACGAGCACGACGAACAACACCGCTGGAGCCAGGCATGATCCGACGACTATCACCCATGGAACCATCATTGGACATGTCATCAGACATGTGGGAAAAGTCCTGCTGGAGAGCCATAGGATGAACAGCTGGGCTGCCACCAACACCAGATAGAGGTGTGCCGTGTCTGGACAGGTCATGAATATCCTTATGATGGTGGCTAGTCATGGACATGCCGGAGGTGTATGACAACCCAGGGGGTGAGTTGTCAGCAGACTCGTCACCTTCGGGCACTGAGCCAACAGTAACTGAAACCGATCTCCGCAGGTCAGAAGGTCTGTGCGGAGCCGTTGAGCCAGCAGGGTTGGCTGCAGTGATTGCCGACATGGATGGAGGGATGGATGAACGTCGTCTTCTCTGTTTATACGTAGGCGATCCCTCAATCACGGAATAGACATTGTTGCTGCCGTAGGGTCTTGAATACTGAGGGCCAGCCATGTTGGATGGAGGCAACTGAACCATCCCGTTGAGTGCACCCATGTGTGACAGGTGATCGGGGATAGCAGAGTAAAGTCCTGTTTCTTCATTGGCGATGTAAGCAGGTTCGGCAGAGATGCCGAGTGCTTGCTGTGGTGGTGTGATAGGCTCGTAAGAGATGCCGCGGTTGCTGAAATCTTCATACTGAGAAGAGACAAAGGATGGGGCGGGCGAGTACTCCAGACCGAACGACGGCATCGATGAATGGCGTTGGTGGCTGATTGGAACGCCGTTTTGGTTATAATGAACGCGGGCAAAGTCTGCCTCTCTCTTCACTGCTGGAGCGACGTGATGCGCCACTACGGGTGCCATAGTCAGCGTGTCGAACGGAGCCATTGCGTCCATCCTTTCCGCCATAGGGGCCACTGACTGTGGCATCATGGTCGGGGGAGGCATTGAGTCCATGGCCCTCATAACCGGAGAAGTAGATTGACTCTGTGTGTACGAAGATTGCTGGGCGCTGAATGAAGATGAGTTGGCCTGTTGTGTCTTTGTCAACTGCTCGTATAGTGACTGAGAGGAGTCGTATTGGAATGAAAGAGCAGGCTCGCTAACGGCCATGGTGGTAGGCTCCTGGTTCATCTTCTCTCGCTTCAGGTCTCGCTCCAAGGCGTCTAAGAAAAGTCGATCATGAGGAACGCTGTACCAGTAAAACACTTTCTGCTTCTTCTGGGTTCGGATACAGTTATTCTTGTAGAGGAAATCGAGAAAGCCGCTCTTGGGCTCCTCCAGGGAGGCGTCGGTTCCCGACTTTAGGTTTCTCAAATCAGAGAAGATGCCCTCCTCGAATTTTTTGGAGTTCTTAACTGGCCGGCCAAAGGCCTGAAATCTGAAAGAAAGGCATCTCACAATATCCGTACCGGAGATGTGGAAAAGGTTGTTCCTGTAATATTTGGTTTAGCATAAACTGTCACCTAGCACACCTTGGCGCAGGTTGTTTGTCAAACATACCATAAAACACAAGACACATATTCGCCAGTCGGTAAAAGAAAGCGACGAATGTACTGGTCTGACTGCCAGTCGACGGGCGCAGAGATGAGAAAGTATTTCACTAGTGATTGGTCGGTCAGTTGGTGTTTTCGTGTCAAGTCAAATGCCATCAAACAACGGAAACTCACGGTTATCAACCTGCTGAAGAGCGACCTGGGCATCATGCGGCAGAGCCTGTTGAGCCTCAGTGCTCAGCATGAAGGTTTCTGGCTTCTGAGGCGCCATCGCGGCGTGTTGTGAGTACATGATGGCGTCAAGTCCACCTGTACAGTGGGTGGGCAGAGGAGACGTGAGCCCAAATTGATCGGTTGCGTCGTAGCCTACTGCGGACGCTTTCCAGGTTCGGGCGGTTTGGTGTTGAAAGCCTAGTTTTCTTTGTGGTCGCGAAGACTATAACACACAACAAGAGCAAAGATATCGTATGCTGAAGGGTGTAGATGGACAGGCGCTGCCTTTTGAGTGGACGAATTGGACGATTCGTCTAGATGAGAACAATGCGAAAATATGATTATTCGAGACCAGCCCGGAATGATAGTAAGTGATGCACTGCACACACACACGCAATCAACGATCTAACAGCCGCGTCAAGCGAGCGATGAGATGCGTTGAAAGGTTGACGAGAGAGGCGTCGCGGCAAGGCGAGGGAGTTGAATTGACGAGGCGGTCCTGTGGAGAAACAGTGCGATCGAAGGGAGAATTAAGTGTTTAGAAAAGCATAAAAGCCATCGAAATATGAAACCAAGAAGCACCGATTGTCGCTGTCTTGCAAGGCAGCCAGCAAGCTGAGTTAGACGTATACCGAAGAGAACGGTGCGACGAAGCGATGCCGTTTCGCAGATGACGAGCGATGTGAAATAGTGGTGCTGTGAGGGACAACCTGGCCCAGAGCAACGAAGGTGGTGGTGGAGAAAAGAAAAGAGGATGAAAGACGAGCGCGAGCGGCCGATGGCGACTCTTTAGGAAGAACAGCAACGAGAGCAGAGGAGGGGAGGAGGAAGAGGCAGACGTGGGAGGAGAAGCGAAAGGAAGACTGACAGACAGGACACAAGGAGGAGAATTCAGAGCGGCCACGACACGGGGATGGGGGGAACGGGGAGGTTTAATGAGGTGTGGCTGGCCCGACCAAAGCGCCCACAGCTGGTAGGCGAGGCGGCAGCCGCTGCAGCGTTGGGTTATGGAGCCCTGGAAAACGACAGCGCAGTTTGTTAGGGCAGCCCAGCAGTCGGGTGCTGCTGGTACTATGGAGTCTGGACGGAGGGCGGTGGGCGGCGCGGTGGGCGATTGGGGCGGGCAATTGGGGGTGGGTGGGATTCATGGGAGGGTGCGTGATGGTGGGTGCTGTGGGTGCTTTGGTGGGCGATGGGCCCTGCCGTAGCCCAGAGCGGCGTTTCTGCACTAGAGCGCCGTACTAACGGGCTGCTACTCCGCAATGAGCAATGGGAATGGAGCACGCGCATCTGCACAGCAGTGGGTGCAGTACAGGTAGGGGCAGCTAATAACACAGTAATACCTAGCAGCTAATAGCTGATAACAGCAGCGGCCGCACGAAGAGCGACAGCGGAGCGCTGAGGGATGGCATGCATACCTGTGTGTGCTGTACACAGTGCACAGTGCCGTACAGTGCCAGCTGCCTGCCTCCCACACTCCCGAAAGGCTCTGCGTTCCTGGCTACCAACTCCGACCAGCGCTTTCATCCGCCACACCTGGTGCTCCGCCGCCACGATAGGCTCAGCCGGCTCCACCACATACATGCCACCAAGCAGATGTTTCCAGTCGTGACACAGTGACATGTTGTCTTAATCGCACTGCCTACTTGCTGGGCAGGGATGGCAGTGGGCGGCGAATGAACAGTTGGGTTTCTCGTCAAAGGGCAACAACAGTCTCCCAGAAGCTCGCACGCACAAAGACACCACACACGACACACTTCTGAGCGTCGAACCACGTCTCCAAGCACCAATGGGAGCAATGCCTTCCAACCATTCTGCATGGTACGACGAACTACAGCCGGTTAATTGGCGAATATAGCATGCAGAACCCGACCCCAAGGAAGCTCCAATGCTCGATAGGACGCTTCCAAGGCTGCCAGTTCCCATCTTGGTTCGTCCCGGTTTTGCAGTGTTGTTCCTGAGCCTTGCCCCTACGCGTCATTCCTACGAATGCTTGGCCTCCTTATTCTCCCTGAACGGCTTTGGGGCAGCCTCGGCCGCGCCACAACGGAAAATGAGCAACCCAGGGTACATATGTGTCTATCCTGATGGAGGCCTGTGCGCCCCTTTTTGGGTTGGTGAGAGGGTGCAGCACCACAGCCAGGCTACCAGTGCACAGAAGGTCCATGGTACACTAATAATTGGCATGCCCATTCCATAACATCGCCCAGGTATTCTCACGAGCCCTCGTGCCGGACCTCCAGCCATCGAGGACAGGCTCGCGGGGTCGGGACAGCCGCATCTCTCCCTGGGCTTTGTTCATGGGTGCTACACACACACCCTTGACAGGCCAGCCCATCATCACCCTTACAGCATACAGGCATCCCTCCTGTGTTCATGCCTTACATGACAGCATCGGAGCCGATGGCATACTCGGCAAAGAAGCAGAGATCATCACTTGCGTCCTCCCTTTCTCTTCCCCGGCCGCTTGTTTCCCCCTGGCTGGGTCTGTCTATTTATATTAAGCAACCTACCTCGAACGAACAGGAGTCATGGTTTGGCGGCTCATGAGACGACCGCATCTCGAGCCCATAGTACAACGAACTGCTGGTTGGGTTTACACAAAGATAAAAATAAGAAGCGCGAAAGCTAGCAAAACCCCGAATTAGGCTGTTTGTTGTCATTTTTGTTTCTATCTCCAGGCCCCCGTAAAACAAATTTGCAAGCGTGTTACTCTGTCAAAATGTCGCTGTGACGGTAACGGAGACTATGGATGCCTCCGGTACCCCAGACCTCCGCGCTTTGGGCAACGCACTTGGTATGTTAAGCTTCAACCAGGTGCAATGTGTGTGCGGTTTGTGGAGGGTACTATTACTCTATACCAATAATAGGAACATCGATGGCAACTCTAGCGCATAGATCTACGTCTTATGTTGCAACTCTAAGCAGCATTGACGAAGGATGGGCAGCACGAGGATACCACGCTCGGTAGGTAGAATAGAGAAGTGGCTCTGCCTAAGCTGCTTTGAATCATGCCACCCGCACTGAGAGCCTGGCTGCAGATACACAGACAGCTGCGCGCCCCGTTCTCCCAGCCCGTTGCCGGTAGTGTTTGGACCTGAAAAGGCCATCGTCGAGTTTCACAATCTACACTTCTCCACGACTCACCCACGCGACAGCCTTCTCTCGTGGACGATGTAACTCCAGATCGTCATTGTACGTGTGAGCGTGCGCAGTGCACCATCACCAGCGCCAGCACCAGCGCCATCCATCGTACATGTCAGCATCGCAGACGGAAGGTCAAGAATGGCGTCGTTTGTAGGGCCCCATTTTCGGGGTCTCGGGCTACACCTGTCTGTCTTCGGATGCTGGGCCGTTCCCGTTTGGCGTTTGCTCGTTATCTTTGGGTGATCGTGGAACTAATACAGGTGATATCTAATCTCAATATTCTCCTTCTGTACCGGCGCACTTCGCTCATCGCCCATCAAGCGGTCCGTCGTGCCTAAAAGTGCAGACCGGCCAACGGTGTGTGCGGCGCCATCATAGTTCGTGAAGACTGTTAGTGTCGGCTATGAAATTGGCATCGCCCACTATCGTACAATGTGTTGTGTACCAATTCTCGTAAGCCATCTACCTGTGGTAATGGAGTCTTTGGTAAATTCCAGCTGCTGATGGCGCTCTGCTTTGACCCTCATCCAGGGCTCCACCAACTGCTGTTCATTTACACATTGGAAAGCCAAAGAAGCTGAACTGCACTTTCGAGAAGCTACGGGCTGTAACTAGTACCCATATGGAGCTCATCTTCAACTCGGAAACGAGGTTTGGCTCCGCTAGAAGCAGAATGAGGAGGTCAACCGGGGCGAGGCGTGACTGGCACCAGGCACAATTCACCTATCCAGCAACATGGCCGTGGCAGTCAAGCCACAGTGCGTCCACAACCACGTTGTTGCCCGAATCCAGGAATCCAGGAACGACTGGCCGGCGCAAGCAGGTACGCTGCTTTGACCCCTTCTTTCCTGCCCGCCACCACCACAAAGGCGTGGTCTACTGACTGATGGCTCCAACCTGATTTCTTTCACATCCATCTCCAACTCCGGCCATCCTCTTTCTCCTTCGTGCTAAACCGCCACTAACGCTGTCGATATGATAGAGTCTCCACGCTCATTGCATATCATGTGCCTCGAGCGTACTATGGTCTAAATATCATTAGCACATGCACCAACACCCGTGCATTGGGCACTGCAGACTACCAAAAACACAGGACAGCATCACCGAGCTGCAGACGACTTGCATTTCGGCCGCCGCCTCCACGACCAAGGCGCTTGGAGAAACCCTGTTTGGCTGGGCGAGAAGACCTCGGTCCAGCCAATCGTCTCTCGCCAGCCCCCCTGGACAGCCAAGTCTGCAGGACGAGGGTTTCTCAGGATGAAACGCGCCTGGTACACAACTTGGCCTTGCCTCAGACATGTTCCGCCAGCACCAGTGCTAAATTCACCCAGGCCCGTGACTGGCTGCCTCAGATTGGACACACCCCCTCCATCAGCCCTTTCCCCCACCTCTGTTGACCGACGACAAACATCACAACGACAACGGGCTCAAATGGCTGATGGATTATGGCTGTGCACGCGGCCATGGTGTCATTACGTGTGGATGACTCAACTAGGCGTGCTAATCTTGATACCACGCCGACAGATACACAGCGACCAAACAACTCTTCAGCGTGGCCAAATCCACCATATCATGTACCAAAAGCTGCCATTCTTCACGGCAATGGGGCAAGGGGTATCCAGTCGCGACAATAACGCCTGTCCTCTTTGACTGAATAACATAGTGTATGTTGTGCATGCTTATTGCCATTGTTTCTCAACGGCCGCGAGGTACAAGCGAGTAGCGAAAGCCTAAAAAGTGGCATGACAGCATAATATCATGGCATGGCAACGTTTGACAGAACCCAAGTCCAGTAATTGGAGACTGCAGGGCCCACGCCGCTAAAAGTATTTGTTGCAGTGTATTATGTGCTGCGAATCGCTACAGTGTCTTGAAAGAATGCTCCCCTTTCTCTCATTCATCCGGGGATGGTGAGATCGGATCGGACAGGCCTGAGCAATTCTTGCATGCCCGCTCGCTCGCTTCTGCACTGATCTTCACAATAGTACAAATCAACAAGGCCTTCATATTTAGGGCAAGAGCCGGGAGCCGATGTTTAGAGAATTATCTACTTCGCATTGGTCAGCCTTTTTTTGGTTTCGACCCATTTGCTAGCAAGTGCATTCCTTGTGGGTACGTGACGTTCAATGGATCACTGCTACCATAATTCTCTTTCGAGGCATCCGTTTACGCCTACGAAGCTACAATGATGGTGTTGCCTGACTCCCACTGCAACGGCGACGACAGCGAATTCCTTAGGTGCAGCGGGTAGGATTACCATCTGAAACAGAGAGTGCTAGTTGCTTGATCGTCCCGCTCGCCCAGATTCAGATTCAACAGTCACATAAATTCACAAGTTGTTGTTTTTTGCGAGACCTTCCAAGCGACCGCACCGGCGTTGGCCGAACGTGGGTGATGACCGCAACAATTGAGGAGGAAGCCCCAACTGTGCACACTTAACAGATCCCGAATATGGATGGAGCACTAAGTAATTTCTTGTACGTCGAAAATATGACTATGCGTCTTCGATCCGTTTCTCTGCAGTACAGGCAATGGTGCGCTATGATGCGTCTACTGCAATCTGGTAAGGGACGGGTGCTCCGCGCAGGGCTGCGTCCTTTTGGCACACCGAAAACCATCAACCCGCGTATTGATTTTTTTTTTCAGGTCTGTTTCTTTTTTTATTTTCTTATTTTCTACTTCCTTTTTTCTTAAGGTGAGTGAGTGGGCTAACTTGAAGCGATCACATAAGCACTGTGATAACTCTCAAGGGCGGCTGGCAAAATATATTAATCATATAATTATATTGCACCCCACCAGGTCAGCAGCGCGAATGTCGCCAATCTGAACGTGCGAAGCAACAGAGAAGCAGCCAGGGTCGCGGCCAGAAACAGAAACCGTGCCTGGAGGGGTCTGGTTTCAGAATTTGGCAGCGAGCCAAATTTAGGCTAAGCTTAACTCCTCAGCCAACCACAAGCGAGAAAGAGGCTTCTCTGAGGAACAAGGGTGCAATTTTCGGCCCACGTTTTGGCCAGGGCATATGCAAGGCTTGGTGCCCTGATTGGTTCGATCTGTCTTGTCGGACGGCGACTGTGGTCTTCGAGCCGACAGTTGGAACTTGCCTTGCCGCTCAAGCCTCTCCCAGTCGATGGCGCTTCTTCTGGTGCAGGCAAAAGTCGGGCCGCTTGGCTGCGAGTCGTGGCAAGCAATTTACATGCTACGAACCCTATTTGGGGGATTCTGACAAAGACTAAAATATGGTCAAAATCGAGATGCCCTATTTTTTTTCTGCATATCATGCTTTTAGGTTCAAAAAACATTTTCTCGGATTTACTGGCTCCCCTTGCCGCCGGAGCACTATATACTGATGATTGTGGCGGGAGGCGAGGCCTCATATTGATCCTACAATAATACTAAAAGAGGACGTGACCAACATGGCTCTATATCAAGTGCTTGGGGAATATCTCAGAAATAGAAACCCCCTGTTTGTTTCACGCTTGAAAACGGCTGTCTACTATTATGTTGCCGAGGCAGCTGACAGCACCCAGGTCACCGAGTTTGCACCAGCCAAATACACCTTGATCAGCCACGATTGTCTGCCCGATGCACAACACAAGACCTCCAACTAAGTGCTTCCTAGGCCAAACTAATGCAGGCAATGCCCTGGTTATCATAGTGCTCCCGCTGTCATAAGCACTAAACATTAAAGGTAGGGTGTTCTACCACCATTGTTTGCACATGCAGCAGTGCATCTTGCCCACTATGCCCAGGCTATTTCGCCATTAAGAGCCGCCGTCATGGACCGGAGCTTGCTTTCTTGCAAGGCTGGGACCACCGGGAACTTGAAACAGGGTTGGGTCATTCGAAACTTGGAAACACCTAAAACTTTCAACTCGCATAATGGATACCAGCATCCAGCTCATGGCCTGATATCGATTGGCTTGTCCGGGTCGTCGTACCTTGCAGAACACTTTCAAAGCATCACGTTGGGTTCATTTCAGCAACTGCTCTGATTATCGCACGATGTTCTGGCAGATCTTGTCACGGTGATGAAAGAAACGAGATGTTATTTTTTTATTTTTGGAAAGTGCTACGAGCGGCAGTACAGCGCTCATCACCCCGACATCTGATATCATTTCTGACTAGTCGGATAGCGTTGTCAACCTCAACCTGGCCCCCTCCCAACCCTGCTACCATGCCAACTAGCATGTCCGTGCCACATCGTGCAGAACTCGAAACCGTAGTGCCCGAATGCACAATACGAATACACGAAACAGTCAAGTATATTCGTGACATTCCTGGGAGAAAAATGCAAAGTGCGCTGAGAAATCATCATCAACCCTAGTCCCAAGCTGAATTGATGTTCACTCGTTTGAGCAAACGGCTGTCAATCTTGTCCTTGGCTGATAAGCACTTCGATTGCCTCGCCGGGTAGTTCGGGGTTCCAGAAGCCTGTCCGTCAAGTAGCATGCTAATAATATGAGAATAGTATTATTAAGAGCAATGTAACACTGTTGGTCCGTGTGGGTGAGGTGACCTTGCCCGATGCTACACTGATCTCTTCCATCGCCCAGATACACCATGTCGGAATATATCGGCTCTAATTAATACGACCTTGAGCATGGGAAAAATTCCAGTTAACACGCTTCCAGAAGGGATCATAATCTTACAATGGACAAACCTAAACACTGACATATAGGCAGGGACGATGTGAATTTGTTCAGGGGAACGGGCACTTTTGTGTCGCGGATCAATCAGACTGGAAATGACGACATTCTCAAGCTTGGTCTCTGTTGCTATGTCTAATCCTGCAGTATATTTGTGCTTGTTATTGAATGCCTCATTACGTCCAATGTAGCTCCACGTTCTGCTGCGCGGAAACATCAAAGTTAGCTTATTACAGCTTCTACTGTTGTTTCTACTACTCGGAAGTTGTTTTTCCGCTAGTTTGTTTCCTGTCTTTTTCAGCAAAACAAGTTCCCTGAAAATGAAGACATGTAGAGTTGCAATTCGGGAAATACGTTGGCTCACTGCTGCCCTCGCCTGATTCCTCCAAGTCTGAAACGAGGGGATCGGCAGCTTCCCTATGCAGTTAATGGGGGGCGAGTCCTCCATTTTACGTATGTAGGTAGTATTCAATGGGGACATAAACAGATCTGTTTCAAGAACTTCAGAGGAAACAAGTTCATTGCCGACATATCTAGCTTCCCACTCTGGGAATTGCGTCTCGCGTGGCGAGGTAGCCATGACTCTCCCTTCTTGGCTCTTTGTTCGGCTGCGATGTTGGCTTTGGCGGTCGCGGAATTAACGGCGCAAGTGGGGGCTCTGTTATTAATACTTTTCTTTTTTCCACTGTCATAGCTAACAAACTTTTAACTGGGTAGTGTGTAGTGTGAATGAGGATTTGGACTGTAGACCATTTTGTTGAGGCCATCATGTTGGGAACGTTAATATGGACATTGCGCCGATCTTGGGGCATGGAAAAGGAAAACACGAATCAATGAATACAAGAGGTTGCAGAAGTTATTCACAATTGTATTACTATGTTAAAAATCTCATACAAATTGAAGAACTATGAATAGATTAGGTTCACCGTTTATGGTAGATTGCCAAAGTCTTTTTGTCGATGGTAGACCATCTTTGGGGTTGTTACAGGATAAAGCAACTTTCTTCTTGAATTTGTAATATTTTTGCGTCGCCCAACTTGCCATTACACTCTAGAAACTTTTAATTACATTCATAATAATAACAGTTGTTATTCAGCATGCTAAGCAATGAAAAATTACAGTTACTCATCTCCAGTGACACATTTTCTCACCTCTATTAACAAACGACACATCACACCAAGTCAGCTCACAACTCACTTCTTTGATTTTTTTGCACTCCTTTTTTTTTCCCTTCAAAGACACAAAATGGCATGTCCAAATACGAATTCATTGAGTAAAACCTCTTCTAGAAAACAATATAAAATGACTCGCCTTTGCCACAGCGAACTTTAATTAAAAAACTCGCATACCCAACTTCCCTCGGGCCCCCCATAAAAAGATTTAAAGTTTTCCCAAAGCACGTATATAGGGTATGTATGTAGTAGTAACAGTGGGAACAAATTCCAAATCAATCCAAGCGACCTAACCTAACCAATGTTTCTGTTTCTTGCACCAACTCTCTTCGTACTGTATAGAAGGTAATGATGGTAGGGTATGAAATTGAATGGTAAGCTGTTGGATGTATGATTCAGGGGTACAGTATGTGCTCGACTGCAAATACATGGGCAGGCAGTGTTACACACACACACACAGAGTAATGAAAAAAAGAAAAAAAAGGGGTTGAACGTCAATGAACTGTGCCAACATGATTGGGGAGCATTTAATCAATATTCGGGAATCATCGGCATCTCTTCCGCCTGCTGGTATCTCCGAACAGGCTTCGATCGATCCATCCATCAAGAAAAGGGGGTTAGGATAAGCAACACCATTTCGGACGGTAGCACCGCAGTTTTGCGACGGGAACGGTCTTTCAAATAATAAACAATACCTTATGCTGTGAAACATAAACACCCTTGTTTTGCTTAGTCTTTCTCTTTCAGCAAACGCTACACAAACAACATGGTAACTCTTCTTTCATTCGTGACACATACCCAGCAACTATCCGTTCCGCTTTCTCTCCCCTCCCCTGTCTCCGTTCACGCTCCACGTCTGTATCACATGCCTCCATCCGCCGGTACCCTTTGCATACCACCCGTCTATCACTGCTAGCCGCACGCAAGAACGTTTTGTCCAAGACTTCTTCTCGAGACTCCAAACAGACGAAATAAAGGATCCCCTCCACCGCCTTCCATTTTTTCCTATGCTCAGCTGTGGAAAAAAGCAAGATAAATAAAACAAGTCATTGAATCAGGACCGTGCTTCTTCCAGCTCGAGCTCCAGCTGTCTGATGCGCTCGCTCTGGTCCTGCGATCCTGTGCTTATCTTCTTCTTCAAGGATTCAACCTCATTTGTCAGCCTGCCGAGTTTGTCGTTTTGTGCGGTGATAACCTTTGTTTGCTTTGCAATGAGCTCTTTGATCTGGGTGAGAGAGGATTCGACAACGCCGCCAGTTTCTGGATTGGCATCGGTAGAGTTGGAATCGGGGATGGAAACGGGAGCTTGCGTTGTCGTAGGTGACTTGGCTTGAGGTGATGATCTGACCGGAAGCGGCTGAGTCTTGACCGGTGGCGAGACTGGCTTTGGCTCTGAGCGCACAGCACTCCGCTGAACAGGTCGGGAGATTTCCTCAAAGCTAGAGGTATCCTCTGTCTCCTCCACCTCATCTGCGTTATCCTGAAACTTATTCGCTATGGTAGACATGGAGCCTTTCTGATCATTGAGATTTGGTGGTGGGGTTCGCGCCGCAACAGGCTTTGGCTCCTCCTTAGGCTCCTCCTTCTTAGGCTCTGGCTTAGCAACCGGCGCAGCCGCAGGAACAACAGGAGAAGGCGGCTTGTAGTCGGAGGGTGCCGCCTCCTTTAGTTCGCCGCCCTCGTAAACACTTTCCAAGTCGATCTTGGCGGGAACCCCAGTCTTGCCATCCAACCATTCCTTGGCACTGGTAGCAGGCCGTAGACCAATAGCTGGTGGGAAGATATCTGCCTGGAATGTTTCTGCCCTACGAGGGACAGTAAAGGAAATCGGCTCAATGTAGGAGTCGTTTACCGTCTTGTAGGCTCTCATAACCTCGTTGTCATGAACCTGGGGGAAAAATTAGCAGAACTTCAGAAACCGCAAGGACATATGACAACGTACATTGATACCACGTCGAGGAACGAAAGCAATGCCTCTTTGCGGGTCACCAGATTTATACTCGCTCAAGAACTCGAACTTGTCGTTTTGAAACTCAAAGTAACGAATATTGCCATCACTGTAAAATGAGTTAGCACTGATGTTGTTCATCAACAAACAAGAAAAACTCACCCTTTGCCAGCAAGGTACAGGCAGTTGGAGCCGTCATCTGGAAATAAAACCATCAGTATCAATCACAAAACAAGTCAAAAAGCACGCTCATCACAACTGACCCCAAAATGGCATGCAAACACCAGAGATGGAATCCAAATGAATGAAGCCGCCAATGGGCTCATCTCTTCCAGGCTCCCACAGGGCAATTTGCCGCTCGCTCATCTTCGAAAAGCCGGTTGTCGCGAAACGATTATGCTCTCCCAACCACACTGCTCTGCTATTCTTGGCTCCGCCGTGGCCTGGGGCCTCGTGTACGGCTCGCTCCTGACGAACGTCCCAAGCACGGATCTTCTTGTCTCGCGATGTCGTCACAAGCATGTTTCCACTGGGGTTCCATGATAAGCTTTGCACAATGTCGCCGTGCTTCAGGGTGAGAGGAGCTTGTCCAGTACCGATATCCCAGAGTTTGACGGTATAGTCGCCAGAAGCTGAAGCCAGAATGTTCTCGGCCGAGGGGTTAAAGAGGACCTGTCCGACTTTCCTAATGCAATAGTATTAGTAGCGCCCTACCACGAGATATTATGTGGGGGGGCGACCACGAAAAATGGGGTACCTTGTGTGGCCTCCAAGCTTGCTGACGGGTGATATATGGGGTATTTCCTCGGCATCGGTATACAGAGTGAAGTCGTTGGGCACCTCCCAGATAAAGACTTTGCCGTCTTCTGAAGCGGAAGCGATAACACGGTCGTTGAACGGATTCCTTCACAGAGCAGGTCAGCAACTAAGGACCGGGAAAACTTTCAAGTTAGGGTCGGTGGGTGGAACAAACCAGTCGGTGTCCAGCACAGTCGCAGTGTGGCCGCGGAAGAGCGGGATCTGGTCTGGAAGTTTTCCCTTCTCGTTCAAGGGGATGACGGCAAAAGCACCACCGCCAGATGAGTCCCAATTGACCGACAAGTATTCGGGGTTGGCCTAGAAAACCTCCAGCGTCAGTTTGCGCAGACAGGCGCTTGCGGGTGGTGCGTGCGTGCTTTGGACGGTCCTCCAGAAGGCACATACCTTGACCAAGTTCGTGTCCCAGGCATTCCGGCTAATATGGAGGTTGTCGTAGCAGAACTCCTTCTTCGTAGACTTGCCAAAGATGTGTCCTAGGAAGCGAGATCGTCAGCATTTCTCTCCTTCTCTACGTTCTGGGGCTGCAAGCGCCTGCGCAACAACATGGGGACCTACGATACTTCGACGCCCGGACAAAACGGCCAGCCATTGTGGCGCTTGTTGTCGGAGAGGATGGATAGATATGAGAGAGAGAAGAGAAAGAGGATGGGGTCAGAGAGCGAGAGGCGCGGCGCCAATGATCAAGTTGGAGGTGCTCGCGCCAGGGCGGAAGAAGTTGAAACGGTCAAATTGAATGTCTGGCCTCCCTGCAACAACAGGCATTGCGTAGCAGCTGACGATTATCCCTCCAAGCCCCCATTGCTCGCGCCCACTGACACCGCCTATAAGGTCGCAAGGCTCGCTGCGCCTCACCAACGAACTCCCCACCATTTGCGCTGCCTACAGAACACCTCAACACCCGACTGACAGTACCTGTAGGCCACCCACCTATGAACAGTGGGGTGGAAGTGCAGTCACGTGGGGCACGCAAACAGTGCTGCCATTGTTGGAAGTGAGCAACGTTTGGCTATTGTCTCACAATGAAGCCATTGTTCCCGCAATCTCACTAGTGAATGAATGGTTGGGCTAGGTAGTTTGGGATCAAACGGCTGCTCTTTCATTATAATCTCTACGTTTTGATACAAAATCATACGTCATCTCAGCAATAAAGCCCAAAGCTGAAAGCACACCAGCAACGCCAAACATAAACAACAGAAAACAGAAACAAAAAGGAAAATACACGGCACGTGTTGCGCCATCGTCCTTGGAAACTTATGTTCCGTAATCCAACAATGCACAGGCTTTTTGCGCCAAAAGCGCCGTCTCAAGCAAATGCACACAATTTCCCTTATACAAATTGAGTCCAACATAGCCGCTCCTGGGCCCATATTGGAGACTCTTAACTCCTAGCCCATTGTTCGTCATGAGATCATGCCTTGTGTTGACTCATATATATCTGATTGCAAATTGCAACACAGATCAAGAATACCAACGTGACGAAAAAAGATCCTCAGTTGAATGTACTCTTTGTCCGTGAGTGGACTCGACGGCCGTCGGTCCGCCGACGGAGCTGATCCTCTTGTTTGAGTACCACTTCGCACCACTTCGCCCTTGATCGGACGCCGTTGCTATCGTCATCTATTGTGTCTGCACGGCCAATAACATCTGACAGGATCTTCATCCAGCCGTCTTTGTCATCAGCGGTATCAGCGTAGAAATCAATCACTTCCCCATTGTTGAAGCGGATGCGAAAGCCTTCTTCAACAAACATGTAACCTTCTTCCTCTTCGGCAAAGGCAGACTTTCGTCTCTTGCCACCTTTTACGGTGGTTTCCTTTTCCGTTAGAGTTCGGCGATCATCAATCAGTCGCTTAGCATTAGCAAGGTTGATAGTAGCGCGGGGTTGTCGAGTCGCCTCATGATAGGCAGTGAGTCTTGTTCCGACGAGCTTAAAGTAACGACGGCGCCAGTACTGTAAGTTCAAGTTAGTAAATGAGAGTTTGAGAAACAGTGACAAATAATCTAGAAACTTACTGGGCAGTCGCCACCTTGCTGGCTGAGATGACCCTCCCAGTTTTGGGAAAGTCTCTCCTCCGCAGCTTTTAGCTCCCTAATACAGGAATTCATGCTCTTGGGCATGTCATCATCTGTGGCACATGTCGGGCGAGGCACAAACAGAAGCTGCACTTCGAGTTTCCCGATCTTGTATGGGGCACGTCGCACAATATCCGTGTTGCCACGCTTGCTCTTGACGCTGCAGGCAAAGCTCTCCTCCTCCGTGGCCCATTCATTGAAGCAGGCAACGTCGGCCGTATATGGCCGGCCAAAACACCTGCTCTCGTGGTCTTTCAAACAAATGTAGGCGCGGGCAAAACTGCCGTCCTCAGCCGCAAGGGGAGATAATAGATCGTAAGCTGAGCCAGCAGCACTACGTTGCCTCGCCAATGCCTCTTTCTGCTGCTGCGCGAAGCGTTCTTCCTCCTCTCGTTGTCGGAGTTCCATCTCCTTACGCTTCTTCGGCGACGCAAACACTCTACTGAAAGTCGACGTCTTGGTCTTGTTCATCTTGACAGGTGAGACTGAGACGTGATGGTATGCTGGCTTCTCAAGCTTCACATTGAGAGTCAATTGGAACTCCAAATCGTTTGGAACAACTAGTTCAAACTCCTGGCCGATGGGCGCGTTTCGTGCCAGCTCCAACCACGCAGTGGTGACACAGTGTACTCCGTTGTCCAGTGTAAGGCTGAACCAGCTTCTTTCATCTGTCTACTTGTTAGTCAAAAGCCCATTGAGAAGACCGAAAAACCAAGGCTACTTACTCTTTGGAATAGGAAGATCTAGATCTTTGACGCCCATGACCTTGACGAAGAGCCGGCCTCTTTCGCTGCTGTCAGGTGGGGCAATCTCGCTACTATGGTCCTCTTCGAGAACTCGGTTAAGACCTACGGCATTGCTTCCCTGGCCAGGGAGTGGGGGAGCAGGCCCGCCCATACCGGGTTGCTTGCGAATACTTCTCTGCCGAGCCTGCCCATTCCATGGCTCAACAGTCCATGACTGCGGGCGGTCCTTTTTGGTCGGCGAGTTGCTTGCGGATCGAGACCTCCAGGTGTCATCACCATCCTTGTCACTGGCTGCAACAAGTTTTGTGTTCTGTCGCATTAGATAACCGCGCTGATAAAGAGATGGTACGTTAGCAATAGGCTCCTCTGGGTCTGTTTCAATTGTTTTGGTAGACACTAGTCTTCCTGGGAGTTGTTGGGAAATTGAGAAGAATGGACGGGTTAAAGCCACCTTTTGTGCCTCAATGACTCTCTCGAAGTCCTTGTCAAGACTGAGACCCATGTCAAGATCCAATGTCAGACTGCGGTTTTTGAAGCTTGGGTGACGTTCAAGGAAGTCATCATGACTATCCTCTGGCTCCACATCGAAATCTCTTGACATACGATTTCGATGCTTCTCAGGGATCGGCGGAACGCCTGGAACCTCTGCGCTAACTTGTCTGCGAGCTTCCCTCATAGCCGCGATGTCCGATGGGGTATTAGAAACTCTAGTCTTTAGTTTGGAACCTGAAGCCTTCACAGTAGCAATCTGTTCAGGAATTGCAGGAGACTCTCTGGGCAACTCATTACTCTCAGGCAAGGGTCGGTGGATGACAGATTCTGGAGTTCCAGGCTCTTCGTCGTATTCGTCATCCGGCTCACCCCAACCTGATCCATCGTACTCGGGCTTAGGTGTGAGCTTTGGCGGCGTGGATGGGCTGAGCAAGGAAGCCAATGACTCGCCCTCAGTTATAACTGTGGTTGAGACTTGAGCATCAATATGGACTTGCGGAAGCGTCTCAGCCTTAGTTGGTTCTACAGGTAGAGGCGGCGTGATTGACCTATTAGTTGGATGAAGCATTGACTCTGCAAGACTATCGAATTGCGCAGTGGCACCAACGCGCGGCGTCATTGCATCATCTTCTTCAGCATCGCTGACTGACTTTTTCTCTTCTTGAGCTGCCTCACTCTCAGAGTAAAGGCTGTCATCATCGATGTTCCCGATATGATCAGTCTCGTCCTCTTCAATGGACTCATATCGTTGAAGGCCAGGTTGTTGCTGGTCAAGTTCAATGTCAAGCTCTGAGTTGTCAAAAAAGCTCAGGTCCTCATCATCATCATCATCAATCTCATAGTTGCGCCTAATGATGACGCTGCCTTCATCAATGGTTTCGTCCATCATTGAATCTTCCGTAGAAGGAATGGGAACATCTGGATCCAGGGGAAGGTGTCTCTCTGGACTGACAGGAGGTGACGAAAAATGGTAGTCTGATTCGCCGTCAAAAGCCTTGTTGCCGTTGACTCGGCGCATGATGGACTCTCTGGAAATCCGCGGAGGCAATTGATAATCGCCCAGGCCGGAAATATCGCCAATTGTATCGTCAGCTTCCTGAGCCTGCTCAAGGATGCTGGGCGTTGCCTCCCGCTCAGAGAGAGGGCTGGACATTCTTTCACGGCCATTACCGCGACGAAGACGACGCTCTCGCTGTTGCTCCGCAGCGGTCTTACCACTGTGGTCATCAGATAACATCATCAGCTTGAGTCTTTCTTCCAGAGACATCTTGCCGTTACCAAAACTCTGGCTGTCAGAGCTGGTCACATTGTTTGGAGGTAGAGTAGGCAACCCCCTCTGGGACGCCAAGACACTCTCTGCAGCGGCAGATATGCTTGGCGAAGAAGGACCGGATCCAGTTGACTGAGCGCCGACTAGGCCAGGCAGTGGCGGGAGAGGGCGGTGCTCGCCATTGGAATTGGCAGAGTCTGTCCGCTGATGGCTCATAGATGGACGGCTCAAACTTGCCATCGCCGGGATGCTCTCTGGCATAGGGCTGCCATCAAAGTGGTTGGGATAATCGCCCCGATGACTCATTGGGCTATCCCTTGTCCAATCATCAGGTCCAACAACTGGTGTTTTGTCTGTATCTTCTAGAGATGCATCAAAGCTATCTTCTTCATGGCGACCCATATGTGCGGGGTCATAGAGTAAGTCTTCATCATCATCTTCTGTTGACTCATAGCTGCCCTCCCGTGAATTCGTGCTGATAGTTGAAATATCGGGAGTAGCCATCTCGTACTCATTAATCTGAGGTGGCGCGGCATCAAATGTGACACTCTTGGCGTGACGGTGCAAGGATCGACCACTAGGGAGCTCGTGATCCTCCTGGAAGGATGAATCGCCTGTCCAGATTCCAGTTTCAGGGTCAAAACTGCTCTTGAATTTGCTGGGTGAAAGCGATGACTTGATCGGCGAGACTGGGTCCTTGGTTGGACTTTGAGCCTTGTCCGAACTGGCGTCTGTGGAATCTGGAGTGGGAGGTTTAGGTGGGCTCATTTTGCTAAGGCTGCTCTTGATATCGCCCCGGAAAGGGTCAAACATTTGTTGATCGACATCAGATGGCTTAGGCGACAGACAGAATGAGCCTTCCTGAACCTTGGAGAGAGGTCTCTCGATTTGTGGTAGTCGCGTCGGGTCATATTCATGCTTTTGCTCGAGTGCAAGGATGTTGCTATTTTTGACTCGAGAAGCCTTTTGAAGTCGCTCAATGGAGGAGCGGCGGTTTTGTGATGGTGATCCTGATCCTCCACCGTAGAGCATGTTTTCTGTGCCGCGATTCTGCCAGAAGAGCCGTGGAGAAGCTCCAAACTCAACGGGAGATGATTGGAATGGAGATGACTCGTTGCTAAGGATTGATTTCTGCATCGCCAATGTCAGTGACAGTCGACGGTTACAGAATAACAAAGGGAGAGAGGAATTCAGAGGACGTACCTTGGTAGGGGAAACTTGGTGCCAACTAGGAGAGTTCCGCCGTTTCTCCGCAGGGGAAATCTCAGACAATGGGCGGGGCACAGCACTTGCCATCTTTCTGGGTGAAGAGCTAGGCGTTGTCTTTGTGATGCGCAGTGGGTGAACCTATGTGACACGGCATGAGTATAAATGAGAAAGCGCGGCAAAGTGTTCAATAGCCTCGACATACCGATTCAGACGACATTGTGGCTAGATATGAGTGAGTCTTAGTATAATAAAAAAAGCTGCTAAACCAGATGTGAAGGCATCCGGCAGACTGATCAAGTCAAGAAGAGGCGTTGATGAGCTTCTACTTGGTGGCGCCAAGTTGGTGTCGCAAACAATGGCCCGTTGAGGAGGCCTAGGAGCGAGTGACCTTGCACAATCGAGACGCGGGAACAAACCAACGACAGCCAGCGTGCGCAAGTGGTCTTGAAAATAAAATGAAGAGCCCGCAAAAGCCAGACACTGATAGACTCTTGTCGCTGTATCAGACCGGATACAAGACGATGGGGCTGGCGAGTTGAGAGAAGGGAGCGGTTCAGCGAGGAAGCAGTGTTTAAGGGAGTCACAAGAGGTCGAGTGCCAGCTGCATGATTGGCTAGGACGAAAACAAAACATGGCCCCTCCTGAAGGCGTCGGTTGCCCTGGTGACGACGCCTACCCACTGTCGCCCGGGGTGCAGCGCTGCGAGGGTGAGGGGCTTACGGGCCTTCTGGGGGTGCTGCAGCGGCACTAATCTTCCTGCGACACGCCGCCAAAGGCGAGCTGCAGGCGCTGATACAACGTCTACAGGGACCTAGCCGGCACGCTGCTGCAGCACTTTCCAGTGCGCCGAGAGATGCCCCAAAAAAGTACCCCGCCAACCCGCCCAGCTACTGCCAGTCATTGATAACGTACATACAGTGATCATGGATGTGCAGCTCAGCGCCCCCATCGCCGTACAGGCCGCTACGGGCGCCGCTATACCAGTAAATGGCAACGGCTGGCCACTAACAGCTCTCGATGTAATGCGCCGGTGAGGTGAGAAGCCAAGAGGATCCAACATATGGAGCAAAACACATGCAACTTCAAACTCCATACTAAATATTCCCCCCCCCCATCTGTGGGCCATTCCCCCCTCCCCCACTGCTCGCTTTGCGGACGGTTCAGAACATGAGTCCTTTCTTTGACGGCCATTGGGCAGATGCTCGTATTTCCACCAGGCACCTCA
>JAZDSH010000003.1:0-144728 GCA_036873115.1 Pseudodiploospora longispora
CCCCCCCCCCCTCCCCAGCCCTACTCTTTCATCTTACTACTACTACTACTACTACTACTACTACTACTACCTGCGCGTGCAATCAATGACTGATGTGTATTTTTTTGGGTTAATTTAAAATTTGTGCTGCAGGCCACACTACTGGAATGTCTTACATCTGCGGTGAGGAAAAACTCGGCATGAAGCCCGAGACACGCGATGAGACATACCCGCTCTACGGCAAGGTCTCTGTGCCACGTATGATCCTTGCGCAGGTCGACAGCATCAACCATAGCAGACTGCTTAGCAAGTATGGCAAGCTGGTGCTTCAGGATCTCGAGGAGCTCCTGATTAAGAATCAAGGGCGGTGGTGGTTCACCATCTATCTGTGCTTGTTTATTCTGTTGCGGGAGGCAAGCTGGATGAGTGAGGATCGATACCGGCATGCACGCAATAACTTTGGCAAAAAGGTAAGGTTTCAAAGCATCAATCAAATTCCTGATTTAGTTCAAACCCTACCCAAGAAAAGCAGGTTTCCTGATTAGGAGAGAAGTACTGACAAATGGGGGTGTTTTAAAACTAGATCCGGTACTCGATTCCTCAGTTCGTAGAGAATCTTCAGGAGGGCTGCAACAATCTGCTAATGCACTGGCACTATTACAACTGCAAGCCATGGCCCGATCCAGCCACCCCCTGGGATCGACACAAGTCATTCCTGGCCGATCTCTCATCGGAGCAATACGATCTCGTCATGGAGACGATGACAGATCTCCGGGTTCAGAAACAACTCAAAGTTTGGAGACGCTTCAAGGAGGAGAATGGTTATGGTAGGCCCCCCTCGACAATTCCTAGCATAAATCTATTAGTGAAGTGGGAAAAAATGCTAATTCACATTGCGTTTGTATAGTCGAGAAACCGAAAAGAGCACCATCTGAGGAACACGAATCAAACTACATCGGGGCTCAGACGCAGTACGACTGGGACCACCCCTTTTACTGGGTTTCTCAGCTTTTTGAAGAAAAGTGGCATCCGCATCCAACCTATCAAAGAGAATCTGTGTGAATCAGTAAATCACTCTTGATTGCAATCAACCCCGAATTCGCTATCTACTTACATCATTACCACATACACCAATACACGTGCACGACTCGCGCCGCACAACACGCATATCATCAACCTCTCAATTACCTAACTATCTTCTATTTCGTTCTTTCCACACTATGTATACTTATAATATCACTATATCATCTAATCCCACACCCATTATTCTCTGGACAGAAGATCGGGCCAAAAACAGCAACCATTTCTACACACACACATAAACACACACACACTTTACATCAACGCATCAGCAGCCGGCCAAGAAAAGTTTGTTACACAATCGTTTCGAATGGGGACAGAAGAAAAAGAACTACAGGAATATATGGATGGCTAAAAAGGGGCCGGAACTAGAATCAGACTGTTTGACATACATTATATCATGGGGGGACTAAAAACGGCGAAAATGTGCTCACTCGTTTACAAGATGGCAAAAATGTTTGTTGGGAACACTAGGAAAATTGGCTTAACCTTGCTTTTACCATGGTCATCTGGCGCCATATCTATAGAGGGCCGGTCTTGACTCGCCAACATCACGGACCTAATTCAAGAGTGTGTTTTGTCTTTTCAGCCGTCAGAGGCACAGCGCAGTTCATGCCTCAAGTCCGGTCTTTGTCTAATGTTACTGCTCTCTTCCAAACCAGCTTTGTTAATTAACCCCTGTTGTGCGAGAAAAAGACTAAAAAAAATAGATATCGCAAAGACTTTCTTCTCCTCTTAGGCAAACCAAATAACCTTCCCCCCCCCCTCACCCAATTGTCACGAAACGACACCGTACTCCAAACTTCAACAACCTCCTTGTCTAGGTCCTCCAATAACGCACTATTTTAGATCCCGAGCTGTCTCCCCCCCTCCCCCTCCCGTTGAAACCGGTCGACGCCACCCCTCGGGAACTTATGTACGTCAACAAACCCTGACAGCCAGCAGATCCTCCTCTCTCTCTGCATTCCCCCAGAATGTGGCGCCCTGGTTCCCCATCAAAAAGCAGCCGCGCGGCGCGGAGCGAACCTACTTTATACCTGCCTCGAGCTAGTGGGATATAAAGTTGCGACCAGCATCGGAGCAAACATTCCGCCAGTAAGACCTTTTGCATGTTGCGCCATATTGAGATGGCATCCCACCAGCAGGTCAAATTCCAGAAGGCTGCCTGCATACATATCGTAAGATTTACCAATCAACATCGGGACACTCAGGGGGCGTCGTAAGTCCAGCAATAGAAAACAACGTGAGCATCTCGTCCCTTTGGTAGCCTGCCAGCTTGGGAAACCCCCAGTCCTGGGCAGGGTCGAGCCACCCTTCTTCTTCTTCTGCCGAAACAACCTTTTTCAGGGGACTTTGACGCCCGCGACTCTTCATGAGCATGGTGATGTCACCGTTTAATCTCCTCATGCGATAACGATTGTCATGCCGCCTTTGAGCACTCTTTATTTGGCTGATGCTGTCCTCTATGTATGTTCGAAAGTCTACAAACCACAAGAGACCTTTCTGCAGTTGGACGAGCTGAGTAGCAGGAATGTCGAGATGAACGCCATTTTCCAACTCGTTTAAGCTGATGATACCTTCAAGGTCTTCGTAAACGTTATTTTCGAAAGGATTATCCAGCGAGAAAGCTTGCGCTTCGGATGATGAGGAACCGCCGCTTTCTTCCATGTCGGGTTCCCAGTTTCTCTCATCTGTAACCTCATCATCATCCTCTAAAATCTCTTCAATCTTGTCCAAAAGATGATTAATACTCAAAGGATCGGTGCCCTCTGGTACAGGTTTTGTTTCGTCAGAGTCGACATCTTCTTTTGAGCCCCCGAACCCAATCTCTCGCCAGAGGTCATCCCACTCTGCGCCATCATCCGGCACCTTGTAGTCGGCCAGCCATGGAAAGTCATATATTGTGCAGAAGTCCATCAGCTCCGTCTCTTCATCCTTTGGTGGGTCGGGTAGAGGTGTCCAGGGGGCGAGGGCAGAGACGGTCTCCGGTGAGGCATACTGCAGCGCTCGTCGACGTAAAGATGTGATGTCGTCAATAATCGCATTGACCCTTTTATGTTCTATCCATCTTAATTTGGTTGAGAATTTTGCTGTGCTGAACTTTCCTGCACCCCACCACATGGTTGTGGACGGCCCTTGGTGTTCTCCCTGAACTCGTATGGCAGAGCCGTACTTTCACCAAGCACCAGCCGTCAGAGCACCGCTCTCTCGTGCGCGAGAGAGGACTTGAATCTCGAGAACGCTTGATCAGGGTATATAAATATGGCTCGGAGGCGACGTGATGCGACGGTGGAAGTTTGACGAGTTTCGTTGGCCGACCGCCTTCGTGCCAGAGCCAGTAGAGGTCAAGGCCTCGCCTGCCAGATTCATCAGGAGCGCAAGACCGAAATTCACCACTGAATCTTGCCGCTGGGCATGTTGTTCGACTCTGATATTCTTTCTTTGTCCTTCACACTTGGTTTTGCTCTGGCCCTCCCAAGTTCTTCTGTTGCGACTCGGAGATCCACCAGCGTACAGTTAATCGCAGTGACACCACACAAAGTCGATCGGGGAGGATGGTAAATGGATATCGGTACTCTGCAAAAAGTTCAGCTTTGTATCATTAGAGCCTCAAAAGGCGATGCTGCAAAGATACTGGGGAGTTGGTGATTGTAAGTTTGATATGGTTCGCAAATTGATTGCGTGTTTCGCAGGAGGGTTTGCGTCGTGGATTTCCACCTTCCGTGCCTCATAAATGACGGCATTGCCATGATCCAAACAATCAGTCAGGCGCGTCTGTGCACTTCTTTCCATATTCAAGTCCGTTACCAGATACACCGTCGCCCTCCCTCACTCCCTCAATCTCACTATACGAAATACTATCCTTTAAGCCTGGCCCACGATATTGAGAAGAGCTACAAATAAACTGTAAATCAAGAGAATCCTCAGCGCTAAACAATCTTGTATCTGAAAAAGACCGTAAATGTTGTACGCTGCCTCGGCCATACCTATAACACTTGGCACTGCCATGGCTGTACTGGGGTTTCTGTAGGAAATGGTGGTTCATGGTTACCAGATATTGCGGTGTGGTTCAAGATCGACTGTTGGGGAGGAATGATGCTGAAAGTTTGTTATCAACGAGAAAAGAAATAAATGTTATCCGATGGATTAGTTCGATCGACTGGGTAGATTCATTCCCCTTTGTATCAAATATGATAAAAAATGCAAAGGTCATTTCTGCTGTCTGGGTTTTGAGTTTATTAAGCGGCAAGCACATATCACCCACTTGTAGGAAACGTAAATTGCTGTCGCTATATAATCATCTGGCATATTTTTCTAGTCTTCCCTTTCCTTGTATAATATCTTCTATGACTAACTCTAGGATTCTTCACTTACTACCTACATGAACTTTGACTTCCCAAGCTATCTTTAAGAGTAGTCGATGGATCTTTTGTCAAAAACATCATGTTAAATAACGTGAGTTCTTACTAATGAGTGGTAATGTGTTACAGAACCAATAGTATACAATTTCCCAAGTGGTTTTATCCTCCTAAACTAATTGACAAGTCGCTGTTGCTCAATGCGATATCACACAGAATCAGACACTCGTGCCGTGCAGACTTTCCCCTCCCAGGACGAGCAAGACCAAAGAGACAAACAATATAACATATCCTGTACCAAAGCCGTCCAGTCGGTCCGTAACAAATTCTTGTCCCTCAGCGCTCCCCTCGATTTCTTCAATTTTCATCATTCAATAGTTCAACTTTTCTCCCCCATACCCTACATGCCATAGCAAAATCAACATCACCTAAGACTTTGTAAACCCAGGGTGCCCCGGCTCAACACCCTCAAGCGTGCCCATCTGAAGAACATGTTTCTGATCCTGCTGGCTCCAGCTTTGTCGACGGTTCATTGTCGGTGTCCACTCGGTGGTGTGCTGGATAGCCGCGTCGCGCGCAGCATCAGACTGGCTGCTGGAGTTGCCGCTTGAGTTGTGATCTGGTGAAATAAAGCAGAGTTTAGAATTGGTGTTTGCGTAGGGAAATTATTAACCTCTCTGATAGAATAAACAGGAGAGGTGGAATGGAGATGATATTGGCTAGAAGTAGCACCTTGGATGAATGGAATAGCGTGAATGATTGAACGAGTTGTAGGATTAGGTCAATATGCATAGAGGGTTATGAGAAATACTAGCCTTGATGCTCTACAGATGTTGGAGCATTTCTATCATTGTCCGCCATTATCGCGATGATTGCAAATGTGTGCTCAAATTGTTGTTAAATCTTTGTTGTTCAACTTAAGTTTTGAAACCTCACATTTCCACCTCCCGTGCGGGGAGCCCCCCCATATGAAGCATTCCAAGCACCCATCCATTACCATCAAAAACCCCAGCCATGACGACAACGGCGTGTCAGTCTCACGCCACTAATGAGACTCTGATGAGGGGAAGTGTGCAACACAAATCATGCAACCAATACATCACATCAAGTTTTCTTGCACACACAGACTTGCAAGAACCGCTCATCAACGCGGGGTCGGACCATTAATCTAGTTCAACCTCGTACGAGCATCATTCCCATGTTTGAATGATTAAAATATTGGAAATGATCAGATATTTTTGTTGCAATTATTTGATTTGATTCATCTGCAGTATTGCCTCTGCAGCAGGCGCCATGTAGGGTACAAGAAAAAAAAAATCAAGATGTGCCTCCCCTCCTTGCAAAACACGACCAATACCGACGCCATCGTGATTTCGTCTTTGAAGAAAAAACAAAAAAGCCTTTCCGACAACGCCCCTTTCAACGTCATCAATCTCGTTTCTTCAGAGAATGAAGAATTCCAACCTTTCAAGATGTGCACAAGAAAAAAAAAATGAAAAAGAATGCCACCAAAAAACTCCCCACACATGGGATGCACCACCATGGCCGTTCCCCTTTCACTCCTGATTGAACAGAACAGCCTTTGAACCCCGGGAAATAACATTTCCATTACCAGAAAACCCCCGTATACATCCATTTGCTCCCCTCATGCGCCATTCTTTCTCTCTCTGTCTTTCTCTCCAGACGCAATCATATCTTCTTAACCCAAACACACGGGAATGGGGGAAAATGTTGGCAAACTTCAACGTCGACTGGCTCTTTTTTTCCCAGTTTCAGACCATGCTCGCTCACAGAGAGATGAAAAGACGCATTCTCCTTTCTTCTTGTAACACGCAAACCGCCTGGTGCCCGCCATCATCAGAAAAAAGACATTTTCAAGGTGACTTCAACTCTGTAAATAGAGGGTATTCGCAACGCCGATGGAATACAAAAGAAACGATAACTTTGGAAATAAGTAGATTCCCACAAGCAGAATTTAAAAGAAAGGGTGCCGCCCGTATTTTTTGCATCATCAGTGCATCGTTGGTAAAACCGTAGTGTGTATCGTGGCTCCTCTCTCGTTTGGGGGAGGTAGATTTTTATATCAACTATGGCGTGCGTGGACGCTTCCAGTAGTATTGCTATTAAACACATATTAGCATACACTTCAACATGGAGAATAATCATGCAAAAGAACAGGTTATAGAGGGGGAGGATAATGGCTTACCTTGTGTTGTTTGCGGCAGTTTCTCAAGCTCGGCTTCCGCAGCCCATCCACCACCGCCGCCCGCCTCTGCGGATCATCATCCTTTTCAGGCACATAATAGTACTGGCTCTCCAGTGCCTTTCCTGCTGCATCCTTGCCCTGGCGCGCGATGGTGCCAATAGACGCTGTCGCCTCAATGATGAGCCGCAAGGCCTCGGCTGTCAGGCCCTTGGTTTGGTTCGCGGGCAGGTTCTGCATGATGGTGGATAGTGGCGTTGAAGACACCCGTGAAAAGGCGAGCTGGTTGACAACGTGGTTGGAGATGGCCGGGTCGACCTCGACAGAGGGGAGCGGCGTCTCGGGTTTTTGTTCTTGCTCCTCAGGCAATATTGTTGTAGTTGCAAGGGTAGGTTTGTGTTCTTCTGGCTGGTGCTGTAGTAGCAGATTTTCCTTGGATAGTGGTTTGGGGACATCTTCAGTTTTGATATTGGTGGGGGCGAGCTTTTGGTTCAGGATAGACTTGACCAGACGCTTAGCTGGCAGCAGTGCCCGTGGAGACTTTGTCGATATGGAGGCTAGACGACCAGAAATATCTGCTCCAAAGGGGCCAAAGGAGTGCACAATGGGATCATTTTCCTCGTCCGGATCATGCTCATCAGCCTCATCCGCATCGCTCGAGAAACTTGCAGTGACATCAGTGCGCATGCTGACGCCGACGTCGATTATATTCTCTTCTTTCTTGGGCACAGGCAGCTCTGGCTCATCTTCGTAGATGTGAATACCGGACGCATCGTCATCATCTGGCAACAGAGCCCGCAGACGCTGGGCACTTGAGAGACGGCGGAGGTGGCCGGCTGATGCCAAGGTCGGGCTTTCCGGAGACGCGATGCGGGCAGCCCGGCGGAGCGGGGAGGACTGCAGCACTGAATTCCCATGCGCCCGAGACCGCGGCGGAGAGTCATCCCAGCTTGAATCCGAAAGATGAGCAGCGGTATCAGGAGTTGACGCACGCTTCGGCCACTGGATCATGACCCGGGCATCCAGCACATCTACCATAATCTCGGTCCCGTCCGTCTCGCTCGTAAAGCTGTCTCCCTTAAAGAGCTCCCACGAACGACCCTGGCAATGCAGCTTCAACCCATTCCATCCATGGCACGAGATCTCAATACGGTTCGCATCTAGAGGACTCGCAGCCGCCACATACCGTGCTCGCACGTGCACTCGCGATACAAGCCGGTTACCCGAGAGCTGAAAATGTGATGAGTTGGACGACCGGCCCATGAGCAACGTGTCGCCATTGACATTGAGTTCCACAGAGGGCACGGCAGAGAGCGGCGCGCGCTCCGGGGCAGTATTGTGGACGGGGCCGTGGCGCCGTGGTGGGGAGCTGGACATGATGCCCGTGCTAGATGTCGGCACGGGAGTCGGGTACTTGAGCTGGGCGCCGGCGAGGCCGGTGTTTAAGCGTTTTGTGGGTCGAGGAAGGCCTGGTGAGGATGATAGAGGCTCGAATGCTGGTAGCAGAGAGGGTGCAGGACGCTTGATGGCCGCGGATGTGAAGGAGGATGTCGATGCGGTTGTCGACGGCGCGGGCAGCGAAGGCTCGGCAGCCGCCGCCCTCGGCAAGCGTGAGGAGTTCATGGTGTGGTTGGTTCTCGCCGGGTTTTTGGCGTGTGGTTTCGGTGATTCCTCTTCGTGTCCCCCCTTTCAACCAACAATCATTCCAGAAAAAAAGATCAAGTCGTTGTTTTGTTGATCGAATTCGAACCACCCCAAATTCCCTGATATATCAAGAGCCAAAAGCGTATCTGATGGATGGGATGGTATGCAGGTAGTAGTCGTGCACCGGGCTGGCTGGCCAACAGCGGGCGAGCTTCCTTCCCCAATGGCTAGGGCAAAAAAACGAGACACGACTTCGACTTTGAGATTTCCCCCCTTCCTTACTAGAAAATAAGAAAGGCGCAGGATGTGAACAACTTTCGAGAGGCAAACTGGGCCGGCAAAGTAGGTCGCGGTGTGAAGAAGGGTGTGGGAGCAGAGAAGAAAGTGGCCAGGCGGTATTTAAAACGAGGATGGGGGAGTTCTGGTGCGAGACAAGCGAGAAGGAGGAGCGGCGACACGAACGCGGTCGTGGTTACGCATCGCGTTGGCGTTGGCGTTGTGCAAGGCTGCCTACGGTTTTTAATGACCGAGTTTAATGGGTACGCTTTAGTGCTACAGGCACCTATTACGCAGTATGCTACAGTGGGCTGGAGGTGTGTGCTGGGCGCTAAGAGTTGTGCTGGGCGGCCTGTAATTTGTGTGCCGGCTACATGGGAGCATAGCCCGCTGTGTACAGTGGTTACAGCGGCCGGTTCCAGCGCATGTTCCAGAAATGCCAGGCCTCCGTGGTTTTTAGCCAAGGGTCAAAAGGCAGGCCGCAGCCAAACTCAGACAAACCAAACGCCGTGTTTCTTCTGGTGGCACGTAGATTGACGTCGTTACCAGGGAACCAGAACAAGACTTTCTTTTCTCCAAGACTTTGGTGATTCATCAAAGGGACTTGCTGTTTGCTGTTCACGCCTCAACCGTCCTCCGATGCACTGTCTGATTCATTGACGTTGACTTGTCCACCTTGGCAAGTCTCCACGACACAAGATAGGATAAATCCTTTTGTGAAGACGCCCACAGAAGTGAATCACTGCGAGTAATGCCATGTACGGATATGCAAGGTCCTCTCTGCAGCGTGCAGCAGCCACCAGTACTACTAATTCACAACTTCACAAGCCAGTCAATTGATGTACAAATCAGATTAGGCAGTACGGAGCACTATTTCAAGCTTACCGTATTTCACAAAAAGCCAGCCTCCTTCAATTAAAAAGCACTTGACCCGTCCATTTCCATCCTAGCGAGTCGGCGATGATGCTGCACAGTCACGTCTCCACTCCCGGATGGGGGGTTTGAGAACCGCGTTTTTTAACCCTCCCCCCCCTGCAAGCGCCTTCAGGTGGCTTGAGTGGTTTCTGGATTTAGGTTGGTTGGCTGGGCATTTAAATAGGGAAGAGGGGGAACCGTCTGGCATAATTAAATGCAATCTATTCGTTATGGAAAAGTCCCCCAAAAAGCATAAAGTGAAATGAAACCTGCCCAAAGTTGGCCATGGTTGGCTCGCCAAATTTGGACAAGTGACGGCCATCAACCATCGACGATGATGACGCATGCAAGATGCATTTCGCTGCTTCGAGAGTTTGGCCTCGAAGGGCAATATCTGCATGCCATGGAATGAATCAACGCCTGGCCCCATTCCAATGTCTTGTTCGGTCTTCACCACAGTTTGCACAGATGCACTTTTTCATCACTATGGAGCAGCATAAATCCCCGTCGCGTTTCTGAGACGTCTCTGACCCTCTCTCGTCAGCCCGCCCGCTGCCCCGCCAATGTAGTCAAGTCGCCGTACATATTCCGTAATGCGCGCTGATAATCTCGGGCCAAAGGGCTTCAAGGCACAAAATAAGGCTGCCAGCTGCGCCGCCTCCAGCACCTGTGCGACAGTCTGCGACTGGCACTCAGAGCATAAAACCCAAAATGGTCTCGAAATAAAATCGATATCAATATGGATTATTCAGGTCCAGACAACATTATAAAACACATCACCTCCATTCCGGGCCTCCGCAGCCGAGTCGCGGCGCCTCTTCCGCGCTGTGGGAAGAAACTGTGGGTACGCTGCTCGCACAGCCACACCCCGTGAAATATGGGTCAAAGGTCCTGGGGCTACATACTCCGGATCCGGACGGCCCGGTGTCTCCATACGTCAAAAGACACAAAATGTTCCTCCCCGATGGCCGGCCGGGTCTTGCATATTCCGAACGCCGATACTCCACCAAGCACGCCCCCACTATTCTTATCCACCAGATCTTATCGTCCTTTTTTTCTGCCACCCCCGCCGCCTGCCCCTTTCGGCTGGAAACAAGCAGCAAAGCCCAAGCTACTTCAATTTTTTTTCTTGGATGCTTGGACGCCGCGCTTCAACCACCCACGTTTTTGCACCCCCCCACCAGCATCACCAAACCCGCCGCCTTCGTTGCTTCCACTTGCCAGAGATCAAGTAAAAAACAAGGGAAGCTAGAATTGAACAAAATGGCGCCCTCTAAAGAAGTCGCCACTACAGGCTCAAGTGCCCTGGCCTCCATTGACCCCGATCAGGTTGGTTTTCTCCCCTCCACCGCCACCTTCGCAAAATCAATCAAAAAACTTTCAAACAACAACTTTTCCATGATGGAAGAAGATAAAAAGAACAATTGCTGACTTAACATCACTTTTCTTCATTTACAGACTCTCAAGGCATCCAAGGCGCTCCTCGCGCACATCAAAACCGCATCAAAGAAGAACGTCGAAGATGGTGTCTCCAAACGCAACCTGCTGGAGGAGGTCGACGGCACGGTCGAGACACCCGTTTGGCTCACGCTGACGACGAAGCGCCACATTGCCGACAAGGCGCGCCTGCAGCCTGGCAAGATTACGTTGCCTCACTCAGTCAACTCGCCTGAGACGACTGTCTGCCTCATCGTCGCGGACCCCCAGCGCGCGTACAAGAACATTGTCGCCTCGGAAGAGTTCCCCGCCGAGCTGCGCAAGAAGGTTACGCGAGTTATCGATTTCAGCAAGCTCAAGGCCAAATTCAATCAGTATGAGGCTCAGCGTAAGCTGTTTTCTGAGCACGATGTCTTCCTTGGTGACGACCGCATCATCAACCGCCTGCCCAAGGTCCTCGGCAAGACTTTCTACAAGACCACGCAAAAGCGACCCATTCCTGTTGTCCTGACCCCCAAGGTCGCCAAGGTCGACGGCAAGCGGGCCAAGCCCCAGAAGCCCGTCGAGGGCCAGGTCAATGCTGGCACCCCCGCCGACATCGCCAAGGAGATTGAAAAGGCCCTCAGCTCCGCCCTTGTCAGCCTCGCACCCACCACCAACACCGCCGTGCGCGTCGGATTCTCCCACTGGACCCCCGAGCAGATCGCCGCCAACGTTGACGCCGTGGCCACCGCCCTCGTTGAGAAGTGGGTGCCCTCCAAGTGGCGCAACGTTAAGAGCATCTACATCAAGGGCCCCGAGACAGCTGCCCTGCCCATCTGGTTGACCGATGAACTCTGGCTGGACGAGAAGGACGTTGTCGCTGATGATGAAGAGACCAAGGCCAAGGCTATTGAGAAGGCTGCCACAAAGGCCAACATTGGCAAGAAGCGCAAGTCGCTCGACGGCACTGAGAAGGTCGAGTCCCCCGCGCCCAAAAAGGCCAAGAAGCAGCAGAGGGAGAAGAAGCCCTCGGGCGACGACGACACCCTGGACAAGCAGATTTCTGAGCGCAAGACTAGACTGAGAAAGCAAAAGGCTGGGGCAAAGGCGGCCATGGAGGAGTAATGTCCTGGATTTCGCATTTTTAACCTGTGCCGTGTGTGTGTGTGTGTGCATGTGTTCGTATGAAAAGAGAGATGCTTGATTGCCAGTTTGTTATTCTTTGTCATGATTGATCTACGGCACCGGCGTTTGAGGCGTGCAAGGTGGGGGGAAACAAAAAAACAACTTCAAGAGAGGCGGCTGTGTTCTTGATGCATAAAAATGATGTATTGCCATAGTACAAACAGACCAGTCTCAAAACTATCCCTCAAATTTCCATTTCGCAAAAGAAGTACACGCAGTGATTCCTAACCCATGTTGCATGTGTAATAATAAAAAAACTACGAAAGAAAACACAATTACAATAACACAATCTTTGATGAACCGATATGCAGTTACAGCTCCTCAGACGCAAACTTGTCCTCCTCAACCTTGGCCCCAAAGGTCCGCTTCCACGGACCAAAGTAGTCGGTCATGGTGTCGTTGAGCACCTGTGTAGGGATCTGCATGTGGTCTCCAGTGATAGACTTGAACGCAAGACCGCCCTTGCGGTCCAGAGCCTGAAGACCAAGCCAATCCTCCGTGTACATCTTCTGCTTCCGCAATGGGATGACATCAGTGCCGTTGACCTCGGTGAACCAGGCCGTCTGCCTCGGAATCACCGTAGTGTCGTCCTTAAACATGTACATGACGAAGTTGCTCAGCCCAGCAATATTCTTCTTGTACACCTCATTCTTCAGCACCCGCTCATTGTTGATATCAGCTAGAAAGTTGGAACTATCCAGATACGTCTCATACTCCCCCTCACCCACAGTCCGATAATACTGTGCAGGCACTAACCTGCCCTGCACAAACGCACTCCACGTATTAAACCTCAACAACGCCATCGCCCCCTTACACAGCCAATCGCTACCACCACATGCCTTGAACTCAGCAATACCTAGATGCTGGCTGCCAAACGTGATGAGCGAGCGGACAGGCGGCGCGCTGCAGCGCTCGACGTAACCGCGGAGGAATTGCCCGCCCTGGGAGAATCCGATGGCGTCGACAGCGGGGGCCGTGGATAGGATGGGGTGTGCGGCGAGGGCGGCGCACACGGCTTCGAGTTGGGCGGTGACGTTGCCGAAGAAGGTGGCGGTGCGGTCGGCGCCGGAGTCGGAGCCGGCGAGGGAGATTGTGTAGACGAGGGTGCCTGGGTGGATGGCGTCGGCGAGGAGGCTGACTTGTTGGATGCCTTCGCTGTTGAAGGTGTCGCCGAGGCCGTGCCAGATGACGACGGGGAGTGGAGTATCGTTATCTTCGTTGTCATCAGAGGAGGAGGAGTGGAAGTTGATGGCTTGAGGGTGGTTTGAGGCGGCCTTGATGGCGAGGGCGTTGGCTGGGAGGATGCTAGCGCGTGGAGTGAGGTGCGAGGCAATGCCCTGGCTGGCAAGGAGGACTGCCGTGAAGGCGTGCTGGAGTGGTGATGGGGAGCGCATGATGGGCAGTGGCTGGGAGCTGGTGCTGGGCAGCTCTCTGTGTGTGGTGTTGAGTTGAAACGCGGATGGAGGAGGAGGAGATGTCGATATGAAGAGAGAATGCGGCTCGGTTGGAGGAGGGTGGTCGGCGTTGGTGGGGTTACGTCACCAGCTGTGTGGCGTGTACATGTTCAGGTAGTTGCCTGTTTTACGCTAAAAGCATCCAATAATATGTACTGACCTATATTCACTTTGAATGTAGAATGGTAATAAAAGACTCTATTGTTGGTAATTGTTCATCTTTATTAAAAGTTCAGCATTGATCAGCGTGGGATCTGACTTTGCGTATCAGATGCGGATGCATGCACTGCAACGGGGGCGGAACGACTCGCTGTCAAACGTTGGTGGATGAAACGGGACTGTGGCACCAACACACAGCGCTGTGTGAATGATTGGTGATTGGTGAAGGATGGAAGTACTCCGCGACACCATCTTCAACAGAATGGAAGAGATGCACATCATCTACATGGGCAACTGCTCCATATGTGCAGCTGATAGTATCTTTGCTTGAACAATTTCAAGTAGAAAAGCAGTGGTCCTCCCTCTGAAGTACCCATCACTAGACTTCCCTATCAACTTTATTCTCGTTCTTTTTTACATTCGTTCTGTGAGCTGGATCTTGCAGTACTTTGTCCCTCCTAACTTCCACACTATTCATTTGAACGCGCTGGTTCCATCACCATATCGGGATACTCGACATGAAGCCTTCCTCGCTATTTACTGTCATTTTCGGCTCTGTGGCTCTAGCCGCCCCATTCTTCCCCTTTAAGCCACCGCCAGTGAATCTTGAAGAAAAGCCAACTCTCCCAATTATTTCCTCAACCGACATTATGTAGTTCTCTTTCTTGGACTTTATAATTGGTCTATGCAAAGAATGTGGCTACTTTACGAGATGTCGTGGAGAAATAGAGTGCTAGCATGTGATTCTGGAGTCGGAATACTTGATGGGAGGGGCGTGTTGTCCAAGGTATGATATAGGCCAATTATTCTCTTTCAAATATGCTAACTTAACTGTAGCCTTTTATTTTGAATCTCACTTTCTTTTAGAAGAGGGACTTGATCAATTGTTGTTCTGATAGTGGTTATTGGTGTGTTGGGCAGTTTGCTCACCAAAGATGTCGGCGTAACACTGGAGCAAGACAAACCGATGGTTACTGTATTGCTTACATTGTCAAATTACATTTAGTGACGTTCACATCAATATTATTCATGATGCATTAAAAATAGGGAATTAAAATAGAATTTAATAGAATTTACTACAGTTCTAACGATACTAAGAAGCTCAACCAGTCAACTGGTGCTGGTGGTAGCGCATGACTAGTGCTTGAGTGGATTGACAGCGGAACAATCCCGCGTGGTGGCATCGTAATTGCCCTGAGCCTGGAGCAGCAGCTTTCTAATACCAGCAGTTTCAAAAACATCACCACCAGGCATCGGATCTTAACTCGCCACAAACACAACCCCAACAATGGCACTAGCACAGCATCTATGACCATTACTAGTTGCAGCACACCACAGCCTAACTCTTGCTCTGCTGTCTTACCGTCTACAAGCCACGCGCCGACGCGCCAACAATCAGACGTCCCCCCGAATTGCTCACACCTTGTCGATTTCACCATCTCAACATCATGGCCTCGACAAACCCCGACGCAGCTGCGCCGCCTGCAGCTGCCAATGGCGACCCGGCATCCAAGATCGGCCCTCACCCGGGCTTCATCTCCAGCTCCAACCAGTACAGCTCCGAAGTCCGGATCCGGCGCATGCTCAGGGACAACGGCTGCGATCCCGCGCGGGAGGATAACTATCGCCTGCAGGGTGTCCAGCTGATTGACGTTGTCAGAGGGCACCTCAACCTGTACGAACATCAACATCTCTTTCTGTTCTAGTTCTTAATTGTCTGCGCTCATCAAGGATAGAGTTTTGCTAACTGACGACTGTGCTCATGGTAGACCGGTGCGCACGTTTGACACGGCGTGCACGTATTTCCACAAGTTCCGACTCAACTTCCGCGACGCAGAGTACAACTACCAGGATGCTGCGCTGGCGTCGCTCTTTGTCGCTTGCAAGGTGGAGGATACTATCAAAAAATCGAGAGACATCTTGGCGGCTGCGTACAATGTCAAGAACCCAGAGAAGCCTGTGGCTTCGGATGACAAGGTAAATTACATTGGTGCTGCTTCAGCCACGTTACTTTTAATATACATGACTGACATTTTGTTCTACAGATATTTGAATCCCAAGGCAAAATCATCATCGGCCTCGAGCGGCTCATTCTGGAAACTATCGGATTCGACTTTCGCACTCGATATCCGCAAAAACTTCTCATCAAAGTCGTCCGCAGCATCTTTGGAAAGGAAGAAGGCAAAGGGTTCCTCACTACCGCATATGCAATGTCCATCGACATGTACAAGACCTTTGTGCCCATCAAGCGGACCACCTTCTCCATGGTCATGGCTATTGTTGAATTGACGGCGCGCATGACGGGCCAGCACCTCGACAAGGTCCACGAGTTTGCGTCCCAGCGGCGACAGTACAACCGCGGCGCTGTTCTTGAGACCATGCTCGACTTGCTAGACCTCTATGTTCAGCACCACAAGTCTACCAAGATTGGTGCCCAGTTCGACCTTAACCGGTTCATGGATATAAAGATTGAGCTTAATGCCGACCTTGACAACGAGGCCGCACTGCGATACCTCTTCCACTGTAACCGCTGCGAGAACAACGAGCCTCACCCGCCGCCGACACCCGGATCCCCTACCTCGCCTGCCCCGACATCTTGGCCTGGAGATGCCTCGATTCGTCGGACAGCGCGCGGACAGGACGGCACGATGCGATTTGTGTTTGATGCCAAGGCGGCGCAAGATGAGCAGGAGATTGTGACACAATACTTCAATGAAGAGTTTGAAGAGTACGAGGTCGAGGTTGAAGAGCCGATAGCGCCTCCACAACATAGGTCGGAAATGGAGGGCGGCGGCGGTGGCGGGAGAGGAGGTGGTGGATATCGCGGCGGGCATAGGGATCGCGGGGATCATCGACGAGGAGGGCCGTATGGCGGTTACAGAGGCGACAGGCAGTACAGGGGCAGGGGAAGATATCATTAACGCGTGTGTGATGTCAGGGGCAGCGAGTGATGGTGAGAGTCTAGTTGATGTGGTATAATACCCTGCATGATATGCGATGGTGCTGACTGTCTCTAACCAACCACCGTCGCTGGTAATTACAATAGGAGCTGCTCAATTCACACAAGTTTATACTCATTCAAGGCATTCAAAGTATATCTACCTCTATATACGACCAACCCATTTATTTCATGCAGTTTTCACGATACGATTCAGTAACGCCCTCACTTTGAGTCCGGCATCCTACATCACGTCTTTACAAATCTAACATCACCTGCATTCCCGAGCAAATTGTCATCAAACTACCCATATTCCAGCCCCCATCCTCATCGCCTGTACAGGTCAAACCGTCTTCTCAACCAGCCATGCCGATTTAAGCAGCTTGCGCGCATCAGGTCGGTCCTCAGGATCCAGCTGAATCATGGACCTGATGAAGCTCAAAAAGTCTGTCAAATCTGACCCGGCCAGATTTGGGTTCTTAGTGACATTTTCCAGCGTCATCGGTCTGAAGGTCGGCGGCTTGAGCAGTTGGCCTTTTTGGTCACGGCATCAATGAGTTAGCAAAGTTGGCTTTTCATGACTGATGAAAGGGGCTATGTTAAAAAGAAAGTAAAGAAATGGGCTTCTTACCATTGGTATCAAAGTAATCGTCTCTATTCCTGGATCGATCGAGCAGCTGTTTAGGCATGTCACCCAATATGTGAGTCATTTGGGCGAGATGAGCCTCGGAAGTGTAACTGTCCTTTGGAGTCCACATGCCGTCAAAAAGGACGCTCGCTTGGACGAGTTCCCAGATCTATATTGGTGACACAGCTGTTGTTACTATACTGTGGTGTTTTACCACTTCTGGAGGAAGAAGAAAGAAAAACCTACAACTAAGCCAGATGTCGGCTTTGTGATCCCAGTCCGCGCCGAGAATCACCTCTGGCGCACGCAGCATCTGAGGCTGGATCCATTCTGTGAGATGCTTATCGAAATAACTCGCTGCCCCGACCACATTGTTAGAATCTTGGTGTAAGGCTGTGTGTGCTGGGAATTATTTATACATACAGGCTCCAAAGTCTGCTAGTTTGACAGAAATTTTAGTCTCAGTAGTGACGTCTTCCTCTATGGAGAGGATTTGTTGAGTCTCAAAGTAAAAGTCCTGGGAACCTTCTGACACTATTGGTTTTGGTTCGAATACCTCGGACGGTGCGGACTGGAACATCTCATCAGTGGCTGGTGTCTCGACAAGAATGTTTGCCGGCTTGATATCTAAGATTGTTGTCTACAATTAGCGCCCAGTCAAACAGCTAGACCACGTCGTAGACCTAAAGCAATAAAAGATGGAAGAGTGCCCCTTACCAGTATGGATGACTTGGCATGTGTCGTGCAGGTACGCCAACGCAAGAAGCAATTGCCGTGCAATATCCTTCACTTGGGATACAGGCAGCTGTAGCAGCGGATACAAGCGTCGATATTCGGTCAGAGCAGGGCCCATGGCTTTGAAGACCAGGCAGAGATGGGTTCCGTGGGGGCCCTTGTGCTCAAAGTGATCAAGCAGTCTGACAATATGGTTTGCTCCAGCGGTTGCTGTTGTTGTTGAGCTGCTGTGTTTCTCGTTGATTTTCTTGAGAACATCCAGCTCAAAAATCTCCGCGCCATCGTCATGACAGTCCGCTGTAAGAACCTTGAGCGCAGCGTGCTGTTTCGATCTATAATACAACACTCCATATTAGACAAAATCTCTCCAGCAAACCCATTCTTTCGTCAATGTTCCTTGAAAACACCTACTCGTTATCAAATACAAGCCAGACAGTAGAGTACACGCCAAACCCGAGCTTATTCACAACTTTGTACCTGCCATTGTTGAACAAGTCCCCAGGTTTCACAGGGTGGTACCCGCCCTTGCGATACATATTCAGGCATTCTTCTGCTCTGGTTGAAATCGTAATAGGAAGTGAGTATTTGGGCGAGCGCCTAAAGAGGGCTTTGAGAAGCGCTCCACCTCGATGGAGAAAGTTGGTGGATGGCATCGTTCGTTGGTCGAGAGTGAGTGTAAAAGGCGTGAAGAATGATGGAACAAGAAGGAATTGATCACGAAATGAGACGTATTGAATGGGTTTGGGTTCATGTGATTGAACGGATAGCCACTGTTGGCTTGCTTGAACATGTTTTACAAACAGATGACTGGAGTGCATATATATATATGCAGAATAGGTTGTTTGTTTGTTTGCTGTTCAAGCTGCGTGGGCTATTCTTAGACTTACACTCACTATTGGCACATTCCCCGCCGCACAAAACTCTTTGTTGGTCTTTGGACAGATCCGTCAGGTTCGCCGTGCGCGGTAGGTAAAATTCACATTTCCATTGTTGGCCCATGACCCATTGGCGTCCATGTCTTTGTCAATGACATAGGCCGGTTGAATCAGACTTTTTTAGTAGAGCGCTAGCGGGTAAGATTACCTGGTTTCATGATGAAGCTCTCCCAAGGCGCTTTCAGAACAGTCTGAATATTTGAAAGGGAATAATTATCAGTTGCCTTTATGTGGAAATATGGTGGGTTGTAACTTTTTTTTGTGTGAGGCAAATGATGCTTTGTTAGCGGTCTTTCTTGCTACGGCGTTGTTCTTCTATTCTTATTCACAGGGATCAGTTGGAGTCTCTAGAGCATTATGAGAAGACTGTGATATAGGAATGCCATCTACCGCTCAATTACTTTCTCATCATCAAGCATCAACAGCCCTCTTCCAGTCCCAGTTTTGTCACAACACATCCATCAGATCAGGTTTATTTCGAGAAAGTATGCGAAACCCCATACAGCCAACCAACTTTATATCCCACAATCCCCACCCACCGTAATCATGTTTTTTTAAAAAAAAAGGCATCGAGGCTATAAAAAGCCTCACAGTTACATGGAGACACAGCACCCATCATTCGAAAGATGGGCGTCGGCCGGAGGCTGAGAAACTTGTACAGAAGCATGTCGAGAGGCGTGACCTTGCGACAAAGGGAGTCGTGATGAGAAAAGCGACGTAAAAGAACAGCACATACGACATGCTCCTAGTGTATACGGCCGAAATAAGACATTCTGCCTGTGCCCCTCTTTACACGGTACTTTGTTGGTTTGACCTCTATGTAGGTAGTCATTCACCTTCATACCTCAACTCAACACAACTTACACATCCCAGTCGCCACTTCTTACCAAACTTTACACACGCCTCTGCTAAATATCTGAAATATGCGCGAGAGGATTTTCGCCTACGCAAAATTTAATCTTGATGCACTTCTTTCACCAGTAACAAAGCTGCGAGGGCAGCCGTGTGTGGTGGACAAATTGATGAGACCTAAAACTGGAAGCTTGAATTGGGCCATCTTCCTTGTCTTTGACGATGGAGTCGAATGGGTGTTTCGTTCCCCACGCCGCAGCGCGATTATAACAGACCCATCTGTTTTGAAGATGGTTATTAGTGAAGCATCCACGTTGATGTTTCTCAAAACTCACACTTCGGTCCCAGTTCCAGACGTATACTCTTTTAGGTGTACCACCCAGTTTTCGTAGATCATCATTTTCACTGACTAACTTGATTCAAAAACTAGTGGCTCAAATGACACTGAGATTGGTGTTCCGTACATTCTCATGAGCAAGGCCGTTGGCCGTCGGCTCTCCGATGATGACTGGGTCGGCTCCTCTCATCAAATCGGGGGGTATACTTCGCCACTACCACTTCTGCCTCTCACGGACCATGCGCGAGAGAAGATCCTGAACCAACTCGGACGCATCATGTCATCTCTATTAAAACCTCGTTTTGATAAGATTGGTTCATTATTCCAGAATGAAGAGGGGAAATACTACATTGGCGAGTGTCTCAGTCCATCCCTTCTTTGGCAATTGAGGGACACCCTTCCAGACATAGCTCGGGGGCCATTTGACAAAGAGGACCAGTACTTTGGGTCACTCATATCCGCATTTGCATCACACGCCAAATCACTCTCGATCGCGCCTCATGGCTTTTTCGCACCCATACCTAACCTCATGGAATATGCTCACTGTATTGCTGGTCAGTTTCTACAAGATATGATCTCGCGTCTTTCTTCTGGAGAGATGGCTTTGTTCTTTCTCACCCTGATCTCCACAGTGGCAACATTTTCATCGACGAAGACTACAACGTAACATGCATCATTGACTGGAGCTCTGCGTCCTGGGGGCCGGTTGCAGAATTACTCGCTACTCCAGGCTTCCGCGGCTCAGTCATGCCCCTAGAAGAGCCGTTCGTTGGTGCGTTCAGAACGGGCTTCGTCTCAAGCGGCCATGCTATTGAACCAGAACAATGGAGAAGAGCGGAGATGATGTGGCGCTTCTCTCGCCTGGTTCGACTTCTCTCTACTCAGGACTATAAACTGTTTAAAGCACTGTACGATATTGTTTATGAAACGGATTCGGATGATATTCCTCGCCTGTTCCATGAAAGAAGCATGCAGGAACGCGGTAAGAAGCTCCTAGCTGAGCTCGTCGGGGATGATGAGGAAGATGTAGACGAAGATGGGGAAGAGGAGGAGGACCTGGCGGCTAAAACCAAGGACCCTGTTGAGCTTGCGATAACAAGAAAGCTTGTATTGATGTCTGAGATATTCGAACTTTGTTGCGGACCGGCGATGCACTGCATGAGCTTCGATGTGATAAAGAATGACAACCAATTTGATAGCAATTAAATTCATGGTGCCGGTTACATTCATCTCATTGTTCAGAAAGTATAATTCTTTCTCGTTCAATCACTCACTCACTCAGCCATTCATATCAGTCAGCTTAAGAATTCTCATGTCAGCCTGTTGCAGTAGTGACTGACAGCTTATGTATGTGGGGTGCGTAATTACAGCGCCAGGCCCACCAAAAAAAAAAGAATACTTTTATACCAATGCCGTTGCGAGGAATCGAACCTCGGTTATCAGTGTTTCGTTTCTGATTAGATCAGATTCCACAAACTGATGTACTAACCACTATACGACAACGGCTTCTGTTTGGTTGTTGTTGGGTCACGAGGTCGATATTTTGCTCATGAACAGCTGGTGCAGAAATTTACAGGTTTCTCAATCGAAACACACATCATCTCTGCAAATGAATCATGTATAATGCTACTGGTGAAATGTACTCTCTGGAAAAAAGCCAGCATTGAAAGATGGCAAATTAAATAAATTTCCCAACTGTCAACATTCTTTGATACGGGTATAATTGAAGAGTTTCCCCAATTCCACACGACTCCCGGGTAACCATTCTCTCAACGGCCTCATGCCTCTGTATAGCATCACCAATCCAAGTCGCTTCATACCCATCTACACACGCTAGGTTTATAAGCCATGGTCATGGTCTTGGCACAAAAGATCCTTTGTCGCACTAATACCTCATTTATAACTTAGCAATGACCCCCCGATACACTAGTCATGCCACAACACGCTACACCCAAATGCAGGGTCCAAGATCTAAACCGTGCAGTCTGACACCACTAACAGCGCCCCTAAATCCAAGCAACAGTATTTCAAGTTCTCATTGTTATCATCTTTACCGATAAGCTTGCTGATCCCACCATGGATTTCTTCTCTTCAGAGCCAGGGGTTCGTGAGAACTACACAAATACCCCGCGTTCTAAGAAAGAAACAAGCTAAACTTAGCCATGGTCAGCAATAGACTACTTACTTATGATCAGCGTTGTAATACTTTTTTGCAAAGCAAGATGCCGGTGGGTTTGCCCGATGCTTGCCATACTCTGTTTCCAAGCACTTGCCTATCCTGGCATCTTACTTGTATCACATCTCACAACATTTAAAAAGACTCGTCACAAAGAAAACAAGTTTCCAAGTGTGGAAGATTACGACAGCACTACGCCTTACACCACACCTAGGTTGTAGATAGGCTGTAGATAGGCCATGGAGAGATGTGAGCTTGTGACTACCGACGAACGTTGTCTCAGCCCGGCGGGATGGACTGTTGATGGAGCTTGGGACTCATCTAGATGCCATGACGAACGAAACTAAGCCTAAACGCAAATCTTCGAGTTCATTGGACTATATCCTTTACACGATCCCACCCATCCGTTTTTCATGATCCACTACTCCGTAGACTATTGCGTAGTTCTTATCGAACGCGCTGCAGTTCGCGGACTGACTCGTCGTTATTGTTCCTCAGTTCCACAATCTCAACACCATCTCGCGTCATCAAATCGACCATCATGGAAAACCCCTCCATCAGAAACAAGTGGAATCCGTCATCACCGTCGTTCCTTGACTCAGGAGCAGCGATAGGAAATAGTCGTATTGGGCCTAGGCCATTATACCACACAGACGGCTGCTGACTTGCATCATCGGCATCATCATCATCATCATCATCATCAGCAGCAGCAGCAGCAATCTCGCCACTGATCTTGAGCAATGCATCTCTTCCTCCACCACACGTGGTCCACGCCCCCTTCCATGCCCTCCATAGCCGCCCTGCGTCGGCGTCTGGCAGCGCAAATGGAATCATCGTGGGCCCTATTCCGGGGGGCAGGGGCATCTGCGGCCACTTCTTGAGAAACGCAACAGCCTGGAAGATCTTCCATATCACCCGTCCGCCCACAGCCGAGTTGGTCATGATGGCGACGCCACAGTTCTGGGGTACATGCAGCAATTGGCGTCCTTGCTGTTCCATGCCGCCATGTGTCTTGTTATCAAGGTGTGTGGAACCGGCGAAGCCGACGACATTGCATCGAAATCCAGGGTCATTGCTTCCCGCGTGCGAAAACACTGGCCCCTTGACAAACCACGACAGCGCCATATCGGCGTCCACTTTCTTGAGCATTGTCTCAGCAGTCTCTCTATGGAGAAACCCGTCATCGTTGCCGCCCAGTGAATTCTGCACAGCCAACACCGCCTTGAGCAAGTCTGTCGGCGTCGTGTATAGCCCAGCCGCCGCCTGCTCAGGCAGCACGCGTCGAGGAACCTCACACTGCGTGTATCCTGTGTAATGGGCACTCGCAGCGTTGTCCTCGTCTTCTGGAAGCCGCGTGTAGAATGACCTATCCATGCCGAGTGGGCCAAGCACGAGGTCCTGCATCAGAGTGGCAAAGGGCTTCCCCGTGACGGTCTCCAAGATGACCTGCAGCACGGTGATGCCTCCACCCGAGTAGGCATACGAGTGGCCCGGCGGAGCCTGAAGCTGGACGCGGAGACTATTGACAGGATATTTGCCCATGAGCACCTCCTCCGCAGAGGGTATCAACGAACTCGACGAGTCTCCTGCAGCCACGGCATAGCCTGTGAACCCTCCTTGCGAGAGACCCGCAGTATGGCTCATGAGCTGGCGAACCGTGATCCCCTCCATCATGCCGCACTGCACGGCTGGCACCCCCTCCGTCAGGGATGCCATGACATTGGGTTCCAACAGCTCCACGAGTGTGCTGTCCAAGGCAAACATCCCCTGCTCGACGAGGCGCATGATCGCCAGGGCAGCGATGGGCTTGGAGATGCTACATGCTTGGAAAACCGTCTGCGGATCATCGCCTACGGTGGAGAAGCAGTGAGATGTAATAACCCCATTGTCCAGCACGGCAACCGACGCGGACGGCGTGCCCAGGCTGGCGAGGAACTCTGCGGCCGATGAGTGGGCGCGCCCGTCGGCGTGGATAAGTTGCTCAAGGTCTTCCATTGCGAGCGTGAGCATAAAGATACTAGTATAGTGTTTTATTACACGACGCAACTGTTTCTCATAAAGCTGTCATTATTATTTGCAACGCTGTTGGGTGCCTGGACTAAGACTGCCATCTACGCAAGCTCAGAACAGGGAGGGGGGGATCTGGATACCTCAACTGCACGGAACCAGATGCTTCCATCGGCCTTCCTGATCCGGCTGCTTTCTTCCAAGATCCCACCCACCCACCTACCTGGTGCCGGCAAAGCCCACTCACCCGTTCCACAGAGATTGGTGGCTTCTCCAAAGTCTCCGCAGCCCTATCTTGCAGAAATCTCACACTAAACCCAATCCCGGCCTTCCGATTCCACAAAATGGACCTGTCTATTCCCCTTGCCCCCACAAAGCTTGGGGTTGCTGCCTCCATCGTACTGTACAGCCATGTAAGCTGACCGGGCTTTGATATCCCGTATTAACATATACAGATAAGCGCTTACTGGTTCTGTTTTGGGGTCAAGACAGGAAATAGTTGTTGTACTCAGACATGGGATTGCCCACTCGGGTACAGGGTTGGGGCTAATGGTGACGAGGCAGAGGCGGTATCGGTGGCGCCGCTTAGAGGTGCAAGCCGACTTTCTGCTGGTCTCAGATGAATGCCATATTGAGATTGGGAAGTGGTATTGATACGATAGTAAAGTGGGTGGTAGATGGAGTAGACAAGTCTGAATATATAAACAGCTCGCTCGTTGCCGTTTCTAAAGTACTTCTGAACAATATCGCCAACTTCAACTCTCGCCTCACACAACTGCCACCACAACTCTCAATCACACATCTTGATACAATCTCAACCATACTTCAGCGCCTATTGTCAAGTCAGCGCTTTCAAATAAACCAACAACCAAATAAGCTCAACACCACCACACTCAACTCCCACAACACCCCCGACCGCCATCATGCTTCTGTCAACATTCTCCCTCCTCGTTGCCCTCTCCGCAACCACCGTCTCTGCCGGCAAGAAACACAAGCAAATGCAAATCAACTACTACAGCGACAAGTGCAAGTCGTACCTCACCCAGATCGACGTCACCTGGGCCAAAAACCTCTACGACAGAAACCCCAACAACTGCTACAACTACCAATACGGATACGCCATGAACATTGCAGCCTGCGACATGAACGGCGCTAGCTGCTTCTGCAATCTCTGGACAGATAAAAACTGCCAGGGCGGGTCGTACAGGATTGAGTCCAATGGCGGCTGCATGGCCAATATTCCGAATGTCAAGTCCTTTGCGTGCTACTACCAGTAGTTGATGGGATGATGATTTGACTTGGCAGAGAGGGGATACTTGAGGTGCCGGGTTTGGTGGACTTGCTTGAACATATTTGAAACGACAAACGCACATTTTCTCATGATTGGCCGAAGATAAAGCTGTATATAGGCAGGCTATTCGACATAGCCAACATTAACGCACATACACTCTTTTATTGTACATACATACTTATACATAGCATATTTACATTGTTACATACTAGATATCTCAACTGAGCTTTCTGATCTGGCAGTTGCAAAAATGTACCACCTGAAACTGGCAAATCACATAATTAGTTCCTCAATCGTAGATGTGCATGTAAGCTGACTCTAGAAAACAATTCCTTCCACAGCGCTGCTTGGCACTGTTGAATACTCGTGCTTGAACTTGAGAGTATAAAGTGGCATTTTAAAGTATAGCATACAAGGGGAGGAGTAGAGATCATTGCAATATAAGCAGCTGCTTCTAGCAAAGAAGATCAACACCCCCTTCCATCGCCACCATGCACTTCTAAACACTCTTCCTCCTCATCGCTCTGTTAGTCTCCACCCTCCGCTAACATAAAGCAGATATAAACCAACTACTATAACGATAGCTGGTCATCCTATGTATGTCAGACCGACGTGGCATGGGCCAAATACTTTTAAGAGAAGATTTCGCAAAACTAATACACTATCCAAGGACGCACCATGAATATTGCATCCTGCGATGTCCCTGGAGGCGGCTGCTTCTGCCCTGTTTTCTTGAAGGATTACTGCCAGGGCGTTGCGTTTCTTGTGGATGAAAATAACGGCTGTTTCACTAGGAGAGCAAGGTATTTTGGGTGCTGATGGAGATAGTGAGCAATACAACACAATCCTCCTCCTCCTCAATCTTATCATCATCGTGATAAAGGGACCATTTAGTTACACAGCACCTCACATGAGCTCCAATACGACAAAATAATTGGCTATGCACACGCTCAACCTGAGATCCAACATAATAGAACTTCATTACCATCCTGTAAATATTTTACAGCTATTCCTTGTTCTGCAACACGTCACGACCTAATGAGGGCCGCGCAATCGAACCACACCATGATGAATGTCAAGAATGGTCGATTTATAGTTGTATATAGACGGTCACTCGACTTGATTAGCATCGCAGCATAAATGCTCTTTCACTCTCTGTCCATAAAGGTTTTTATTTCATTGTGATAATATGTACATATATATAAGCAAATCCGCAAGCCGCGATTACCATGTGTCTCATTATATTTCTACTTGAAGTCTTCTTCTTGGTGGTTTCGTGGTGGGAAAATATCTAAACCTGGCACATGTCACAAATCTCTGCCCATCTATCCTGCGCCAAAAATCGACTATGCAGTTGAGATTACGACTCGTACAAGACGCGCCAACAGCAGTTTTGTACCAACTTCCAAAAAATTATTTCTAACCTTTCATACTAAAAAAAAACTCACTTATGGCACAGAATGTACGCTCATTCATTCATATAAGGACAAAAGTGCAAAAAAAGAACCGCCCTCGTATCTCATTCTAGTGCTATAGGAAAAGCCCAATGCGGGGGTCGAACCCGCAACCTTGAGATATCGCCACTTATCAGAACCGTGACACTTAAGAGTCTCACGCTCTACCGATTGAGCTAACCGGGCGATGCACCGATTGAGCTCAGGCGGCTCGCTCCTGGTGGAGCTGGTTGACGACGGGGTAATTATTATAGTATACAAGACATTTATGCATGGTGCACAAGAGAAACCATTTTGCCAAATATCTAGCAAACAAAGACAGGGTAACCTAGAGAGACAACCTTTCATACATGCATGCGCATTTGTCTTCTGGTCAAGCTGTTATCTGTTTATGTTGCTATGAAAACTAGATTCCCTGTCTAATATTGTGCCAAAGGGACAATTTTTGATAGCTTGACTATGCCATTGCGCAACAATATCTATGTGATAATCTGCTTAAAAACTCCATCACAATGTCAACGCATGTTTTGCGCCCCATGCGCCTTTACCTCGTACGCCTTATTCCGTTTCCCTATTCCATAGTTTTAGACTCTCATCACCAACTACATATAAAAATGTTAAAAAACTGCAGGGACAGCCGAATATTACTACAGCAGCCCAGACATTGCTATTACATGGAAGCTCATGCTGTACTCCTTTTTTTACATTTATCCCCAAGTACCACCACCACCGCCTCTGCCTCCCCTTCTCTGCGCACTCAGTCTCCAGTCGTCCTCCCCAGCAAATTTATTATACAGTGGCTGGATTCTCTCCGCCTGCTTCCGCTTGCTCATCTTATCTGTGCCCGCCACCTTGAAGAACGTCGGCGCCGCCTCCACTAGCCACTTGGGCTCGATGCTTGTCGTGCAGTGCATGTACTCCTTTGTCGTCAATACCAGTGTGTGATAGATGACCCATTCCGCCTGCTTGCCGAACAATGCCGAGCTCGGGTGTAGATACACCGGTGTGCCCTCAATGAGCGTCTTGTAGCCTTCTTGGGGGTCCTTACGCGCGGCGTTGCGGAAGAAGCCGGTACAGAGCGCTTGTCGGACTTTCTGCGTATCGCGGCCGCAGGATACGACTGGGTGCCTGTATCGATCCATGATTTTGACGATTTGATCTCGCACATCCTTGGCGCGCTTCATCGATCGAGCCTGGATGTAATTCTCAAAACACCAAGGGCTAGAGTAGCCGCTGTATTTCCACGAGTTGTACACATTAAGCAGTGTCAGATGGTCGCCATGTGGATCGTGAAACTTGGATTTCTTTTGGTCTGCCTGAGACTGTTTCTCTTTGGGTCGATAAAAGACGTTCGGGAGATTGAGCATGGCAATAATGCTAAGAATCTCGTCAGAGCACTGATGGTCGACAGCCGCAATGAGGACTTTTGCCAATGACGGTTCTATTGGGAAATCGGCCATTTTCCGCCCCAAACGTGTCAACAACCCTTCATCATCTAATGCACTAAGCGCGTAGAGCTCTTCAAGCGCTGTTAACATGGTATTGATAGGTGGCGGGTCCATAAAGTCAAAGTGCAAAAGATCATTGATACCCATGGCTTTAAGCATGAGAATAGTGTGCGACAGGTTTCGCCGTTGGATTTCCGGAATCGTCGTTGGTAACATCTCAGACTGGAAAGCTGCCTCAGTATACAACCGGAAGCATTTTCCGGGACCAGTACGACCAGCTCTGCCGGATCTCTGATTTGCCTGCGCCTGTGAGATGGGCGTCACCACCAAAGAGTCCATGCCGAGCTTTGGATCGTACGCGTTTTGCTTAACGAACCCAGGGTCCACTACATAGTAGATTTCGTCAATGGTGATGGAAGTCTCTGCGATATTGGTGGCAATGACAACTTTGCGGCTTCCAGCTGGGGCGGGATCGAAGATTCGACTCTGCATTTCACTGGGTAGTTGCGAGTAGACCGGTAAGATGAGCAACTCAGGAACACTAGGCCCCAAAGCTTTCATTCGTTCATACAAGATCTCACACGATGTGTCGATTTCTTCCTGTCCAGTCAAGAAGAGAAGAATATCACCTTTCGGCTCTGTGAGATGAATCTGCATAACCGTGACCAATGCGGTATCCAAGTAGTCAGACTCGGGTTCTCGAGAGTAGAGAATCTCAACAGGAAACGTTCTTCCAGGAATCGTAAAAATGGGGCACTCGTTGAAGTAGGCGGAAAACTTGTCCGCATCAAGAGTGGCCGAGGTTACAATAACCTTGAGATCAGCTCTCCTCTTTAAAGCTTTCTTGAGAAGTGCAAAGAGCACATCGGTGGCAATTGTCCGTTCGTGGGCCTCGTCAAGCATGATGATTGAGTAGCGGGTCATATCCGGGTCCATTAGAATCTCTCGTTGCAACATACCATCGGTCAAGTACTTGATCTTCGTTGCAGGGCTAGTGCAGTCGTCGAAACGAACATTATAACCGACTTCCTCGCCAAGCTTGCAGCCAACCTCCTCAGACACACGCTTGGCAACGGACATGGCAGCCACTCGACGCGGCTGGGTGCAGCCAACGATGCCGTCATTGGCGAACCCAGCCTCGGCAAAGTATTGCGTCAATTGGGTAGTTTTTCCTGAACCAGTCTCTCCAACAACAATCATGATTTGGTTATCATGAACGGCCTGTATTAGTTGTGTCCGGAAAGCGTAAACTGGTAGAGATTCACGCTGCTCCTTGATACTCAAATTTGTGCGTTTGCCGAGTGACTGATTCTTGGGGATGACCGTCCTCTTCCATTCAGGCACCTCCTCGGATGCGGCGTTCATCCTCGAGGATCTCAGGTCACTTGCGAATTTGCGCTTGTCCGGATCCGCCATCGGGTCGTGCCATTGGGCAGCTAGGTTCTCTTTCGATTCTTCCTTGGTCTTAGCTTCAGCCTCCTGTTGCTTCAGTTCCTTTCTCTCCTTTGAGAGATTAGTGCCTGACATGGCTGCGCGGTTCATAGAACCATCTGGTGCTTTGACCACTCGAATGGGGGATAGCTCTAGGGACTGTTTGGTTTGGCCGGCCAAGAACGGAGGCTCCTCTTCTCGAACTTCGATATCAACATCCTCCTCTAGTTCCATCCCTCCGTCCCCTCGCAGAGTCGCGTTATAGTCTTCCTCTAATTCGGGGTAATCTGACGCCTTTGCCACACCAGAGGCGATGAGCTGCCTAATCTCCCATCTTTCAGGTGATGTCATTCTTTTCTTATGTTGTCGTGGTGGCCCCAACGTATCGCGGGGCATGGCAGGAATATCGTTTGCAGGCCCATGCCTCCCGCCTCCAATAGCCTCCATGTTCGCGCCAGTCGTCAGGCGGGCCTGTGGTTGAAGATCCATACCAGTCTCCTGATCCACCTCTTTCATTGACAGGCCAATTCTGGAGCCTTCAATACTGTTGATCTTAATCCATACAGTCTGTCCCATGGAAAGTAGATCTGAGGGATGGTTCACGCGTTGGCCAGAAGATATGCGGGAAATGTGAACGAGGCCATCCACCTTGCCTCTGATGTGATGAATATTAATAAATGCGCCGAAATCCTTGATACCTGTAACATGGCCTTCATAGATTTTGTGCAGCTGTGGTGCGTCGTCGACTTCACGCTCAGGCGCGCGACGATACTTGTCATCGTTGTCGTCGTCCTCATAGCGCCTTCGGCCTCGTCCACTCTTTTTAGAATCACGGAAGCCGTCTCGCCAGTCCTCATCCCCACGCTCCTGCGAGCGCGATCGTGACCTGTGTTTGTCTTTTCTCCTTCGGTCTCGAGATCGGGATCTGTTGCGCCGCCGCCTCCTGCCTTCGTTGGCATCATCGTCTGGAATTGGGCTTCGACTCCGCTTCCTTGACGCTTTCTCTTTCTTTGCCTTGCCTTCAAGCCCCTCTAGCAGCGCCAAGGTGTCATCGATCGCATCTCCTCCGCGCTCGCCACCATCGAGCGGCTTGTCTGGAAGCGCAAGACCACTGAAGACCTGTTCCTTCTCCTCCAGAGTCCGGGGGGCATGCTGCTCCATTTCGATGTCGTCGTTGTTTTTGTTCCCTTTGAACTTGGGGTGCATCGCCCGCACCAGACGGTCTATACTGTCGACCAAACTCGGGGGAAAGTCGGCACCGAGGCCGTCGAGCTTCTTGCGAAAGCCATCGCTGGAATCACTCTCAAGGCGCTGGGCGATGAGGAACTCGGCAAGGGTCTTGTCGTTGATGCCAACATGATTTTGCAGTTCCGAAGTGACCTTGGACACAAGCGACAGGAGCTCTAGGTTGAGAAGGTCATCCATGACAACGGGGTCCTGCAGAGACTGCGATATTCCCGGTGTCGCGTTGGTACTATTTTGCTGCTGAATTATCTACATGGGTATTATTTGGCAGCGAGGCTAATCGTTCGAGAATCGAGCCGGACTATAGTATATCCGTGATAGTGCACTAATTTATCTTCCATGCACAAGTGCGGAAAGAGATCCGGCCAGCCATTCATGCTATATAACGTAGCCTTATGCCTATCAATGCTCTCTTCATAATTGTTGTAAACGCAGGAAATTGAGAACCATCGCCATATATCCCACTTCAAGTAGAGCAATTTGCCACAATATGTTATTACACCATAGCATCTGCTCGGCCCCATTGGGAAAGCGTGCATAGCTGAGTAATTTCCGATGATACTTAACCCTGGACAATCAAGGCACCTCTTGATGCAATGGAGCTTTGCTATCCCACCATCTCCCCAAAGTCTCGATGGCGTCATGCTAGATCTGCAGCTTTTTGGGGAAGCTTGGAGAACCGTTGGGGAATCTTTGGGAGGCTTCAGGGGACTTCAGGGCGCACAAGTGCCGGAAAGTGGATCGCAGGCCGCATCTTAGTGCAGTAGTAGCCTTTCAGCATCACTAAGCCTCCTAAAATAGGCAACTGGTCGGCACAACAGGCAGTGCAGTGCCGATTGAGCCGCAACAGCCTCCAACTCTCCAGATGCACTTTTGTCCTCTGGTTGAATCATCCGGCACGCAGCATCCGACGATGAGACTTCTGCCTCTGTGAATGCTATCAGGGTTGCAGAGATACGGAATAGAGTAGTGCTGATTCACCACTTTCGCTGACACCACCAACCTCTTATCTCGCAGACCAACCCGCAAATTGTCGGTGCAGAAGCAAACACGCCTTCATGCTGCAGATCCATGTGGTTGGTTGGTTGGCTGGCTGTGTCTCCTCCTCCGCACGGCTTGACGGCATCTCCCTCGCCATTCTGCAGGCAATGACAACAGTGCCAAACGGGCTGATCGACGCCTCGCCTCGGATAAATCGCCGGGACATGGCGAATTTGGAATGGCGACGTTCCATTGTTTGCAACCTGCCGTATGGTAGGCTGCATTGGTGGTCCGGGTCTGGGCAGTTATCTCCACGTCGTCATGCTTCGTTGAGACATTGTCGAACCTGAGCGTCGTTGTGCACAAGTATAAAAGGGGAACGGTGTACCTTCGCAGGGCTGATGGTCTTCCGCATGCCTTTGCAAACAAGGTCGGGCTCCTGTGAAGAACCGCCGCATCACCAAGCATGAAGACAAACGTGCTGCTGTTGTCATGGGCAGCCCTCTGGACGGGCACCGCCATCGCGCGCAACGCCCAGGCCGACCAATTGGTTCAGGCATTGCATGGTCATTCATCCACTCGCTTCAGGGCCCTCCAAGAACGAAATAGCTTGTTGGACGTACGAGCCAGCGAACACGAAGCCAGCAGCAGCAAGCCTCGCTTCCTCAACAAGGCAACTTCCAGTGGGTTCACTCTTTCAATGGCTGTGAAATGGAACACTCTCTAACTAAAACCTCATTACAGAGTTTGCTGTTGATGGCAAGAAGGTGCCCGAGGTCGACTTCGATGTGGGCGAGTCTTACGCTGGTCAGCTCCCCATCAGCACACGCGCCAATGAGAGAGACAATCTGTTCTTCTGGTTCTTCCCCACGGTCAACGAGGAGACCCAGCGCAAGAAGGAGATTGTCATTTGGCTCAATGGAGGTGTAAGTCCGCTATTTTAATACTGTAATTTTACCCCCTTACTAACAATGTGGGATTCACCAGCCTGGCTGCTCATCTCTCTTGGGATTCCTCCAAGAAAACGGCCCCTTTCTCTGGCAACCTGGCACGCCAAAACCCACACGCAACCCCTTTGGCTGGCAGCTCCTGACAAACGTTGTCTGGGTTGAACAGCCCGTCACCGTTGGCTTCTCCACTGGCAATGCCACCATCACCAATGAGGATGAGTTGGCAGAGCAGTTCCTAGGCTTTTGGAAGAACTTCATCGAAACTTTTAGCATGCAGGGCTGGAAGGTTTACGTTGCGGCCGAATCATACGGCGGCACGTACGGCCCTTTCATCGCGAGTCACATGCTCAGCGCCAAGGATACCCAGCATCACAATCTCAAGGGCTTGCTCATTTACGACGGCTTAATCGCCGACGGTACAGTCCAGTCAAATGTTCCCGTGGCCTCTTTCATGGAGCAGTACTATGACTTGATTCCGCTTGATGACAGCGCTCGGCAGCGTATTCAGAACATTTCTGACACCTGCGGCTACACTGACTACCACAAGAAATACCTCACCTATCCGCCTCCTGGCCCGGCTCCTAAAACTGCCCCTGGAGTCAAGACTTTCCCCAACGGTACTCAGACATATGAAGGCGAATGCGGAGACATCTTTGAGATCTTGGCAACCGAGGCTACCATAAAAAACCCTTGCTTTAACGTCTACAACATTCAGGATCGCTGCCCCAAGGTTCAGGATCCTCTATCCGGAAAGCCCTATTTTGACCGCCTAGATGTCAAAAAGGCCATTCATGCACCCCTGAGTGTCGCATGGTCCCAGTGCGTTGACGGCGTCTTCAACACTACTGATGGGGATGAGTCTAGCCCTCCGGATCGTTATGAGCTTCCTCACGTCATTGACAAGACCCAAAACGTCATCTTGGCCCACGGTTCCAAGGACTACGTCCTACCTCTCAATGGCGTCCTTCTTGGCTTGCAGAATATGACTTGGGGCGGCAAACTCGGTTTCCAGACGGCCCCCAGCGATCCCTTCTACGTGCCCCTGTACGGCTTCGATCCCGATTCGCAAAAAACGGACTTTTACGGCGCGAACCTACCGCAAGGCGCAGGCGTGCTGGGAACAACACACCATGAGCGTGGATTGACTTTGGTCGTGACGGAGCTTGCTGGACATGAGGGTCCCGAGTATTCGGGGGCGGGAGCGTTCCGGCATCTTGAGAAATTGCTGGGCAGGGTCCATAGCTTGAGTGATAAGACACCATTTACTCTTCCTCAGTTGAGGAACGTTACCCAGCAGAAGACGAAGTTGGGCAAGGGCACAGTGAAGATTCCGTGCTTCAAGAGGGGGTGTTGATGAATGATGGATGATGCAATGTCATGAGTGTAATGAAGAATACATCAAAAGCGTGTTATATCGCTCCTAGAAAATATATATGTTTTCAATAAATGAGTTATTCATACTCGATCCGACATTGCCACGCAACAAGATGGTGCCATCAAAATGTTAAGATGGGTTGGCAACGCGGCACCGTCTAAAAAGTTCTTCTCTGTATGTGCACTCCGCTGCCCTTGTCTTCGAATATTTCCCAACGTATTATTATGAAAGAAGCCTTCATATTTACTTGTGTTACCTATAACATATCACTAGGGGGTTTCCCAAAGACCAGCTCGGTATGGGTTGAACCATCAAATCCCTAGTCATGCTCGAATTTGGCACCAGTGGAATCGAAATGTCAGAAACGATTGGAAAAAGGTCCTCATTGCAACTGACTTACTCATGAATTACCGTGGTGACATCAAAACATGGTCCCTAGTATGGCAGTGCTCCACTCGCAATTCTTCAATCACTCAACACATGGATGCGGCGATCGAAAATCTCTACAAGGAGAAGATGTTTCTTCAATGCTCATTTCTAAGAGGTATGAGAAAGTATAGTAAGGATTAAAGCAGCCCGTGGTGTTTCGAGCTGGAAGAAGTCCGTCCCATGAGCATATCATGACTCAACACAGCCAGCTTCTGTGAGCGCTTACACCGCCAGAAAGCTGTAGTCCTACTCGCAGCGAACATGTCATGTCTTAGGCTGTTCGATGTCTCAACACTGCCACGGGCTGTTCGCGAGGCGGTTCACGGTGTGTGGTTGGCTGTGGTTGGAGGGCTGATTGGTTGTTGGGCGCGTACATGCAGACTGCGAAAGTTCACAGCCTCACTCTGTGGTTCTTACCGAAGGACCTTGTCGTCAACAAATTCCGTTCCAAACCATTTGACTTCTCTTTTTCGCCCTCAGAGTCCATCCATCTCGATACCATCCTTCCTTCCAACCGTGCCGTACAGGTTCATGGGGTCATCGCTCAACGTCCACCATCGCTTCTTGAGATGTCAGGACTAGAAGTATTAGGCGGGGTCGCTGCCTCTCTACAGCTACTCGATGTGGCTCTCAAAATTTCGCAAAAAGCGTCCAATTTTGTCAAATCGCTAAAGAATCACCAGAAAGATGTTCAAAGACTGCGACATGGTAAGATCTTGAACTAATCCTTGTTGATCGCTACTTGTGCTTGCCCAGCCCAACTAACTGTGGTTAATCCAGAGCTCGAAGAGACCGAAGCGCACATCAACGGACTCAAGCAAGTGTTGAATCAATCTCAAACTTCACCAGAGTTCAGGATGCATTATGCTGTGCTCTTGGACACCATCCAAAAGATTGCCAACGCGTATCATGATGACATGAGGATCTTGAATGACTTTTTGCCTACAACGCAAGAAGTACCATGGCATGACAAGATTAAATTCATCCGTTCCAAGGATTCAATTCAAGATCTTATCAAACGACTTGAGCAACGCAAGAGTTCGGCCAGTTTGGCTCTCGCAACGATCGGCCGGTAAGCATAATACTTGTGAAGTTTAAATAGTTAGCCTGGGACGTGCTAATTTCATGACGGCCAGCGTTGTGGATATATCACATCATCAGACCATGAAAGAGGTAAAGAACGAATTACAATCCATTGGAAGAGAGCAACAAGGAACGTCGGATCGGGCAACCCAGCAGTACAACACACTAGTGTCACAGTTTCAAACGGCACATGAAAGCACCAGCGACGTTCTCTCATCCCACACGCAGAACTTGAATGCCATTCAAGCCAGTATTCGGACAGGCAATAAGAACACAGCTAAAATCCTCCAGCGTCTGGAACGCCAGGTGCGCCAGCAAAGACTTGGCAACTCTAGTCAAGTTGTAACGTCTCTCAGTCAGGAACTATCCACGACAATTGATGGCCCGGAGCTTGCCAACATTGTCGGACTAGCTGTGCGAGCCGAGCTCAAGGGGTTGAAGGAGCAAGAGATTCATGACTCGCGCTTTGAACATTCGCAAGAGGTTGTCGAAGGGGTTGTATCCGCTATTTCCCATGAAGTACACAGCCATGAGCTGGCTGGTTTATCTTCCTTCAACTGTGCAAAGCTACACAATCGAGACCCTAGCAAGCAGGTGTCAAGAAGTTGTGAAATACCAATAATGGCACAACTCCCGCCGCTGCCCGCGGAACACAGTGTACATTGCAATATCAGTTCATCTACAGTTACTCTCTACCAATCCGACAACGACTTCACCACTAATTTTGGAGCTCTACACATTCACTTGCGCAAGTTCAGAGTAAAGGCTCGACTACAGATGCGAAGCGAAGTGTATTTTCTACTCCGAATTATATTCATGCCAAGTGCCTGGCTATGTTCGCGAGGATTCAAGTTGTCGTATTCTTCTATGCCTCATGCTGATGGCTATTATGAGATCTGTCCTCGTATTATGCCTGTAAGAATCATACAAAATGGTAGCGAATTATGTTGGTGGCGTTTGTTGAACAACGATGATGTTGATACTATAAAACGGTTAATCTGGGTGGGTCAGTATACTCCTTACGATGTGAGCGAACACGGGGGAAATATATTAGAGGTAAGTGTTCCAACAGCCATTAATTCTCATATTAACCGAAGTACCAGGATGCTTTTCATCATGGCGCATGGAAAATAGTAAAACATCTCCTTGTGGATAGCGGACACGGCAAGGTGCTCTTAGATGGCACCCGTCACTTTCGATTAGGCATATCCGTTGTTCCTACCAGCGAAGCACTTGCAAATGAATACGTCAACGAAATTAAACAAGCATTCCATCTCTTAGACCAGATGAGGACTTCTTTTAGCCTCGAATTAGCAAGGCTCGCTGCTGCAAATTTCCTATCGCTACATTTCGCAAATATTGTGTTGAATACGAGTCTGAAAATGAAATGTGATTTATATGTACTGCTCCAAACCTATGGGGCAGGCTCAGAATTTTTTTTGTGTCTTACTACCTCCTTTTATTCGTCTTCTTCCATCTCCATCCATTCACTCACTTTGTATCTAGCATGTTGTGAAGATCTAAATAAACAGGATCTACCAATTTCGACCACCGAAGTTGGGGCGAATATTCACGCACAGACGGGGCGAGTCTGTCTTTTAGCATATATTTTATGCCAATGGGGTTCCTATAAGAGGAGGGTTGGTCGTCGTCTGTGGGGCCAGCGACTTCCCCACTTCTTCCGCGTCGTATCACTTGTCATTGGAGAGGGAGTGGATATATATCAGCTACAAGAGATTCGAAGGAGCGAATTTGTGACTATAGATGAGCTCGCTACACTTCTAGATGTAGAGGAAGAATGGCGAGTGGTGTTATCACAATGTGAGCTCAATCCTAGAGAGGTCTATGCGAAATCGAAACTGGAGCAAGTGGAACATTGGCGGCTGCGGGGGAGCAAGCGGACGGGTGTCGATGAAGCTATGCTGGATAGACCTTCTACCGGAATGAGATACAGAGGTCAATTCGAGCAGAAACAGCCGGATCAATCTTTGATACGGCCTTGGCTATTGTGGGGCGAGACGATATGCCATGAAAAGAGAAGGAAAATAATATAGATACTTGCATATTAGTAGCACAATTCCATACCAAGTTCCGTATGAGGAGAGTTTGGTATGTGTTCAAACGAGAAAAACTTGACACATCAAAGTAACAATACCTGTGACGTACATATTTAATTCATCAGACTACTTCGTGTGTATTTTTGATCTTATCATGTTCGTCTTTTGGATTCTAATTATGCATATCTGTATTTTATAACATTCAAACGTTTCGTAAACTGGAATGTGTTTAGATGGCATTATTTTTCAACCTAGGCTGGCCACTGTTTGACGAGACGAGATCCAATGAAATCAAAGACGCAGATGTGGTTATCAGACGTAGACCAGACAGTATCGCTATGGTTGCGCGCAACGAGATCTGTCCGTTAACACTTTTACCATAATAAATAGATTGATTGATCACATCCAATTTCAGCTCAAGAAAGATGGTGGCCTCAACGGCTGGAGTGCGAAATATTCAAGGACCGCGGTTACTCTAGGTTAAGTGAACGTTGTGGCTGGTGGAGGAGATGAACGATCTGCGGAGACACGTCGAGAATTGAGAAATGCTCTGTTAGTATCACGAATACTCCATATACTTGATTGAAACTGCTTGATTCATTCAAATATTCAATCACTATTATAGGTGAGGACAATAACCAACATCATTATCTTTCTCTGTAATTATATATTGGTGTTTTGGGCTGGGCATTTCCAAATGGTGTTATTCGAATTTAACTAGTCACGGAACAGGCTGAAGCTTAACACTGAATAGTGAATTCCTAGAGCCAACAGGACAGGAAAGTTGACATGATATTCCAAGGTGTGGCTTCTGAATGGCTTCATTTTTAGACCATCCTGTGCAGAAATGGCTGCCTACACGCACTTACGTTGCCAGTGCTGGAAGCGGAACCGCCACCGCCTGAATGACATGCAGTAACAGCAGCAGCTTGTAGGCAGTACAACGCTGCTGGTACAGCGACTATACCTGCTAGAAGTACCTTTGACTGCATCGCCTGCAGCGCCCTGCCTCCGCTAGTACATAATGAGCTCACGTGGGTCTCAGAGGCCGCCCTCTCAGCCAATCAGCAGCCTCACCACCTTGGAAGTTGGCCCGTCATTACGCAAGCCAGGCGCACTTTTTCCCACCCGTTAGCGCCTTTTTCCAAGTACCAAGTCGCTTCTATCCCCCACCTCCTGTGACGCACTCAAGTACCTGGTCAGCCAACGAGGCTGCCCTGAAACCCTGGATGCCTTCGCTTCTCTTCCATCTTTCAACCAAAGATCCGTCCATTATCTGACTCTTGAATCAACGCCATCGCCAGGAAAGCGTCTCTAGAGCGAGACGATTTTTCTATTTATTCAATAACACGCGAATCACTTTCTGTGCCGCGCGCACCTCAGAATCAGCGTCCAGGCTGTGGACCCAATCACAATGTGTTCCGCCGACATCTTTCTAGGCGTTCTCGCCGTCCTCTTCCCTCCTCTGCCAGGTGAGCAAACCCACAACACTCCCTCTCGATGCTTAATCTCGAACTTGTTGCTAACATTGCCCATAGTCTGGGTCAAGAGAGGCATCTGCAGCGCCGACTCCATCATCAACATCCTCCTCTGCGTTCTCGGCTACCTGCCCGGCCTCCTCCACGCCTGGTACATCATCGCCAAGTTCCCAGAGCCACCCTATGAGTACGAATCGCTACCAAATGATAGAGAGGGCGGTCGTGTCACATACGTCTATGTGCAAACACCAGGAGGGGGATGCAACCAGCACCAGGGTGGCGGTTCCAACGGCGGCATGAGCTACGGGACTCAGAACCGCGAGGGCGCTGCCGCAGCTGGTGCAAAGTCGCAGCCACAGCAGCAACGAGGTCCAGCTCCAGTCAAGCCTCAGGAACAGGGAGTTACAAGGGCATCAGGGTCGGCTGATCAGGGTGACTCAGAGCATCATGATGGTGTTCCTCCTTCGTACGCTGAGGTAGTTGCTGGGGACCACAAGGTTCAGTCGAGCGACTGATCCACACGGATTTCATAACGAGACTGTCGAGGTTGCAAGGATGATCATCGTTTGATGATTTGGAGAATTGGTTAATGTAGTGGCATTGTTGTGTTTTGCTTGTCATCGTTCATGCGCTGGATTGTGACATTTCTCCTTTGTGCGCACACTGGCTCGACTGGTATATTTGTTTTCTGGTCTCTGTATTTTAAGCGATAAACTCTCAATCACATTATTTTTCAACTCCCTTTAGCAATGTTGGATGCGTGCTCTGCCTAGCTGACGAGATCCATTTTGAATTAACTCCCGGAACACATACTTCAGCCTATGAATATGTTACGGTCTAGTGGGTTGTGCAATGATCAGAATTTTCAAGAATCTCACTTGAGCTCTTGAAAATTCATTACGACGCCTGACTCTTTTTTTCTTTACTTGATAAGGTAAGTCGCCCACAATCATACAGCACGTCGCACGTGCGGATCAACCACCATCCTCATCGCCATCCATACCCCCTGCCGCACCATCAATATCATGAACCGACGGCGCCGGCCTCTCATTCTCTCGCGGTGGCTTATAGTGCCTCATCATCTCCTGCGGGAGAAAGGTATAGAACGAAGGCACAGCAGCTTGTATAGTCTTGACGAAGCGGATGACTCCACCGCCGAGCTCACCAACGGTCATTTTGAGCTTCATGCCGGTCTTGAGGTTGGCAAGGACAGCAGTCTCAAAGAAGAGCGTGATGGTAGCGTCGGATGCAAAGGGCCCGTGGCTGGGTAAGGGGTCGTCCCATTCGTCTTCGATGATGGATGGTTTGAGGAGGAGTTTGCCGAGGGGAGTGAGGCGAATAGGGGTAGTACTCTTGGGAGGAGTGTCTGTATTTGTGTTTGTGTCTAGAGGTTTCTGCTGATTGATGGCGGTGGTTTTGAAGCGGTTGGTGAGAGCTTCACTGGGGAGTTGGATCTCTGTGATTTGGAGTGTGCAGTCGTATTCTTTGACGACGAGCTTGTCTTGTGGCTCGCTGCAAAGGTACTCGAACACTTCAGGCTCGTCGAGCAGAGCCATGGAGGTGTAAAACACCGTCTTTGCATCAAAGTTGTCTGGACGCTTAAACTTCAAAAACGACCAATCCCCTGCACTCGGCTTCGAAAACAGCTCCGCAGCAGCTAGATTAAACTGGCCCGGCAACTCACCCTGCAATCTCTCCAACATGGGCCACTCCTCTCTCGCATCATCACAAATCCGCAGCGCTCTCTCCACATCACCCTTATACTCTGGACAAACATCATGGTGATGTACATACCTCAAGAAATTCTCCACCACCTCAATCGCCGCAGCCATATCCGCCTCGTCAAAGGACGTTAGGGTAACAAGGGAGGTGGAGAAGAACCCGGCTGCGATGCCGGCGAAATCGACGCTCCAGCGGGTGGCGTCGCCGTCGTAGAAGCGCTCGCCGGCGGATGAGAGGCCGTGGACGATGTCGGTGGCGGTGGCTTCGCGGCGTTGGGCGGGGGTGAGGGCTTTGAGTTCTTTGGGGTCGAGGCCGGTGAAGGCGGCGGCTTGGGTGTCGATGCCCCCGAGGAAGAGGTACTCGTCGAAGAGGAGGGTGAGTTTGGCCTGGAGACGGCGGCGGCCGCGGAAGCGCTGGATGCAAGATTGGATGCGTCTGTGGATCAGTTTGTCAACAGGGGGTTTCTGATATACAGGGGGCTCTTTGGATGAGGCATTCAGAGACGTCTGAAAAGGGGCAAGGTGCGTACATTGCAAAGGGTAGTTCTCTGTTGAATACGTGTTAACTCAGCCACTCTCTATGCGTTGGACATGATGAAGTTGCCTCCAATGACAGACTTACGCTGAGTAGATCTCCTCCTTTTCCTCCATAGCCTCCTGAGGGGTCATGGGCGGATCTGCAAAGTACTCTACATAGCTCGGCGTCAGTTTCTCCAATGTAGCTGCATCACGGACATTGAACACCACGCATAACCGATCCACGAGAAACACAGCCCCCTTTCACCGAAGTCGAGAACATGAATGAGAATATGACCTACCCTCAAAGCCACTGCCTCTGTTTTTGGGCAGTGCTGTTGGCCCTCGCTGGGCCTGTGACTTCTTCTTCCTCTTCTTCTTCTTCTCCACCTGCTGCTCTGGTAGGGATGTCCCTTTACCGTTAACCTGAGAGGTATCATCATTCTGGTCGTCCTCGTTGGCGGCTTGGTCCTCGACGGTAACGGGGGTCATTGCCGGAGCCATGTTCTCAGACCGTGGGGGAGGCTGTGTCAGAGAGACGCCGTCGTCAGGTGTCTCTTTGCAGACCGCTTGAGAAGCCATTGCTGCAGAATGCACAGGGTGGAGGGCTCGAAGAACGTTTGGTATTGGAGGACCTAGAGATGAGCAGAGAGGCAGTGCTGCTGGTGTAGATGCAGATGCAGTAGGAGATGAGGTAGTAGAAACTACTTGGAGAGAGAACGAGAGAAAGAGAGAGAGGCTTTGCGATGGGGAGCACAACGGGAAAGGCTTTTCATCTTGTGTTGAAGCAGTTGTGTGCGGTGAAGCGCACTCTGGCAGCTGTCAACCAGCTGTTGCGTGGTATTTCCAAACACCTCACCGAAGCCGTTGGCCGCAACATTCCAACAGTTTGCTTTCCTCCCCTTTCTCTCTGGGAAACAAGCCAAAGCGTCCCACAACATGAAGAAAAGCTGTTACACGCACTCGGGAGCTTGCCGTTGACCCATCGCCGATTGTCTAGCAAAGGAAAAATGTGGTCCTAAATCGTGGCTCTTTGCTTACTCTGTGCGATGGTGTGTCACATATTGACACTATTCAGATTTCGGAAGCCGGCGCCAATGCGGCAACCGGCGAGGCTTTGGGCCAGGTTGACAGCAGACTGAGACTAGCAAACGGAGAAAAGTCCGCCCAAAAAAGACCCGGAGCAACAAGGACAAACAAACATCCTGGATGGTGATCCTTGGTTGATTAGGCAGTTACCCGTGCCAAGAAAGATCCCTCAGACTAGAGCGATACGACCGTGAATACCTAGTGAATATTCATTGTACCCGCGCCAAGAGCCCATGGAAAGCCGTCGGCCCGCAACTTTGCACGCCGTCTTCAGCGTCGGTCTTGCGTGTCTGGGGGTGATGAATTTTTGTGGCTTGACGGGCCCCTTGGCTTAAAACGGGGGAAAGGGGGGCATTGCTGAAGCTGGGGGCTTTGCGCGATTATCGAGTCACAGACAGAAAGAAAGAAAGAAAGAAAGAATAATGAAGAGTGAGAAGGGAGACAAAGGGTCTCTGCGGAGAGACCACAGTCGTGCTATATTGTGAGGTGTCCAGAATAAGAGGCGTCAGCAGCTGATGATGTGGTGTTGGTGGTTGAGGGCTGACTGGCGTTGGATAAGGTACAGCGAATGAACAATATGGGGTACACCATAGTGTCGGAATACATACAGACAAGCAACTAAAGACAGTAGGTACGAATAATAAGGATGACTGGCCATGGTAGCTGCCCGACATAGGTCTCAGATTGCTCAAATTACCTACAGCATACGCAGCATCCATCAAACAACAACCTGTCAGATGTGTACAAACGGTGGTAGGGCACAGCCTTGATTTTGCCATCTGCTGTACAACACAACAACAACTCCCATTCGGCTCCAAGAGTCTTTTATTAGGAAACCCAGACAGGACAACACCGAGCCCAAGCCCATTGACTCCTCTAATCTAATCCTGCGGCCTTGTTTCTTTTCTTCCCCTCACCATTTGCTCGCCTCTGGTAACAATATCAGAATGGGTTGTTTTTGCGAGAGCCAACCATCCATCCAGCCCCTGCTTTTCAGAGGGGGCGAAGTAAAATATAAATTCGGTGTTTCTATGCTACTCACACAAAGGGAATAAAGCCAATAAGAGTCGGACATCTACGGACAGGGGAAGAGAGAGCTCAGGTATCACGGGCTTTGTCGTTCGGAGGCAGCCGGAGCCTGAAGTACACTCCTAATATCGTGTGTGACTCTTTTGGAGAGCGTGGCATGGAATGGCATGACGACCTCGAGTGGATATTACTATTATGTGGCTATTAGCTTGGCTGGCATTTGGCTGGCAGCCCGTTGAGTTGTCAAATCTCCGGCAGTGCGTCTTCGGTCGTCAGGCGTTGCGGTGGCGGCGGCCGGCGGGTCGGAGAATGATTGATAGAATAAATGCGGCATCCTGGTTGGCATGTCTAGATGGGGATGTTCCAGTCGTGGACGTTTAGGTGTCCAGTTCCGAGTCCGCCTCACCTGGTCCGTGACTGACTTCACTAAACTGTCCAAGTCTACTACGGACGTAGTAACCATCGTCTACCACCCGCCGATGACCCTGACCCTGACACCAACACCAACACTATCACCCCTGACCCCCTAGCAACAATTGGCCATGCGTCACCGACACGGCTGTGGCTCAGCGCTGGCCATAGCCTATCAGCGCTGACCCAGGGTCTACACAGCGCCTCGCCGGGCCCCGCCACCAACTCCCCAGGAGGGTTTAGTTGGCGGATCCAGCACGGCTTCAGCCCCTTTGGCCGTCCGTCTCCAAGCAGCGCAACCTGACCCTTGGCCTTGGGCCATTGGGGGTTCTGCCTGGCGGGGGCCTGTAGTTAATACAGCACAGTCGTCGCTGGCTGGCCCCTGTCAAACCCCCTCGCTGACGTTCGTTCGTTGGCCACCCGTCCGTTCAACGACGCACGAAACAGCTTTTGGTTCACCTTCCGCTCCTCCTCCCGCCTCAACGCCACCCAACCGGCAAAGAACAAGGCGCATTTCTGACTTGGGTTTCCTCCCGGCCGCGGCGTATTTTCCCATCATCGATATATTCTGCCATAACCGCTCCTTTTTGTGCTTTCATCGTCCCTCCTTTGTCATCGAAAGAAAGTCACAGAGTTTCCATTCTATCCTTTCTGCCTTGTCCGCGCCAAGCCCGTGTGTACAAGGGAACAAAACCAGGCGGTGCGCTTTCGAGACATTGTTCGCGGGTCTAACATCCTTGTTGGCGTCTTACCATATTTTCGTCATCGCCACTGCCGGGGGGCGTGTCTTCGAGTTCTTTTCGTTCTTTGCCGATCCCGCTCTCGATACGACTACTGCGTGTACGACTTGCAGCTTGGCTAAACTGCAACCACTTTGTTGCTGCGACCCTTTCTTACTACAGCGTTGTTCGAGGTCGTCCTCGTTTTTCTTATTAACCCCGCCGACTGCGCCGCAACTTTCTTCTCGACTTTTCTTTCCGAACACCAACGGCCTTCCACTGCCACCCGTTGAAACACCGTGTTCTGCTCAGACCAATACGGTAGAGACACGCATAACTACATCGCAATGAATGGCAAGAAGAAAATCCCGGAACCGGGCCAGTTGCGCGACTATGGCCATGCTGTCGCTGGACAGTAAGTGAACGAGCCCCTGCTTGCTGTCTGCCTGCATGTTCATACTACGTATGGAGTCGCAAGACATATTATTTCCCTTTTGCTTTCGCAACGTGTGCACAGAAGAGAAGTTTGTGCTGACCAGCGCCTCGGCGCCAACAGTGCTGGCACCTTGTGCGACGCCGACGGCGAGCTTTTCATCAAGCCCTGCACCCAGTCCGAGATCAACTTTTACCAGTCTACAGAGGAGGATGGAAACAGGGAGTTCGCCGAGCTGATGCCTGTCTATATGGGCACGCTGCAGCTGAGCGATCCAGAAATTGTGAGCTTGGATGACGATATTGTGGGCCTCATTTCAGAGAACGGAGACGTCAAGACGACGAGAGAGCAGATTACTGCGTCCATTGCAGAGCAAGTCGCAAAAGCACCCGCCGCGCCAGCAGCGGCTCCCGCACACGATGGCGTCTCCTGGGTGCCGAGCAAGGGAAAGAAGATCAAGACAGACAAGGCGGTAGTGCTGGAGAATGCGTCATACGGCTACGAAAAGGCCAACATCCTAGATGTCAAACTTGGCGTGCGGCTATGGGCTGATGATGCCCCGCTCGAGAAGAAGCGCCGCTTCGATACTATTTCCCAGCAAACGACCCATGGCAAGCTAGGTTTTCGCATTGCAGGCATGCGCGTGTTCCACGGGTCGGATGATGCCTCCGACTGGGATGACGAAGGCTATAAAATCTACGACAAAGACTACGGGCGAGTTTCTGTCAACAACGACAACGTGGTCAGCGCGTTTCGCAAGTTTATGTTCAACAAAGATGCGGGAGTCGATAAGAACCTCGGGCGTGCTGTCTGCGCTGCTTTTATCCGAGATCTGAAGCGAGTCGAGGATATCATGTCCCGCCACGAGACACGCATGTACTCGACTTCCTTACTGTTCGTTTACGAGGGTGATGGCAAGGCGCTACGCGCCGCGATTGACCGAAACAACGAAATGGTTGAAGAGATGGCCGCGTCACGCCTACAACATTGCAAGGCGGCTACTGAACGGACGAACAAGAGGATGGATAGCGGCATCGTCTTGGACGACGACGAGTATGACCAGCCAAACGGCTATGATGACAGCGACAGCGAAGAGGAGGCGTTTCTGCCGATTTACAGCTTGAAGCTGATTGACTTTGCGCATGCGCAATGGACGCCTGGCCAGGGGCCTGACGAGAACATTCTCACAGGCGTGAGGAGTCTTCGGCACATCTTTGAGCAGATGGTGGCTGAATGCTAAAAGAAGAGACCGGCAACACATGCTTTTTATGATGACTACCATGAACAGGTGTAGGGGATCTGTGGGAGGAAAGGACAAAAAACATGGGCATACCGGCGTTGAAGGCGATGATTTGATAGCCACCCACCATCTTTCAAGGTGCACAAAAAGAGGCAATCGCGGATACCACCTGTGGGAGCTCCCCAGAGCGATATGCCATTTCATTCTGGCAAGCATGACGATGATGAAGAGAAGGAACATTATCGCCTCACGGCGAAGGCGAAAGGCAAAGGTCATGGCGATGACGGAAGGTGTTTATCGGCTTGACTCTTGCGCAAATCATCAGTGTATATACGACTTTGTGTAGGCGTGGAGTATGGCGTTTTGGCAGTGGCGCGAAAGTGCACCGCTGGGGCATAGATGGATAGATTTCGGGGGAGCAGAGGATGAAGACACTCAGAGTAGAGTATACCAATTAAAATTAAGAACACATTATTGTAAACAATGGGTTTCTTGGGTTTGAATGTATTGCTTTGGTCGGCAAGTGAATGGAGGGAAGATGACTGAGTGCTGTGAGATGGAGATGTTGAACTGTTAGCGAGAGACTTCGGGATAGCCAACTTTGCCAGGGCAAACAAAGGCAATGTCTAAGTATCTCCTAGCACAGACTTGCCCCACCCTACCTTGCATATTTCCCCACTACGATTGGGGAGCTTGACAGCTCGCCAGTGACCTCGCTCTGCCTTTTCCTACTTTTCCTGTCAATGTAGCCGGCCATGTCAATTCCTGGCTTGGGCCAAATCCCGGCACAGGTGAGTTCCAACTGCAGTCTCTTGATACTTTGCCATTGTTATTCCCAAGAGCTTTTGCTAACAGTTGTCTGCTCTGCACAGCCCGTCGCCTCATCGACGAGGACAGTTACTTTGAACCCAGCGTGGGAATGGCGATTCCAAGTACCAGTTGGCTCCTCCCTCATCCTGAAGCTGCTCTCTGGAACAGCCGAAAAGGATGGGGTAGAGCTTGCGCTCCGTAACGCATACACATTCACGGGCGTAAAGTCCAAAATCCTTACCTGGCACGGCTGCGAGCTAGAGATTGAGGGTCGCTGCGATGTCGACTCCATCGCCGAATACGCAAACCCAGCCGCGAACCCAGCAACATCCCATATCAACCTCCACGCGCGACTCCAGGAGATGCGCGCATCTGCTGCCCGTGAGCACAGAGAAGGCCCTCGCGTACTCATCACAGGCGCGCCCCACTCTGGCAAAACGACGTTGGCGAAGACGCTCACGAGCTACGCTACGCGGCAGGGCCACCAGATCATCACTGTAAATGCAGACCCGAGCGAGGGGATGTTAAGTCTTGCGGGGACTCTCGGCGCAGGCGTGTTTGCGACGGTGATGGATCCAGAGGCGGTGGATGGGTGGGGTAGCACGCCGACGAGCGGGCCGAGCCCTGTACCGGTGAAGCTGCCGATGGTGTATTATCTGGGGAGGCAGAGCGCAGAGGAGGATGCGGATTTGTATAGGGAGCTGATAGGGAGGTTGGCGGGGAGTGTGAGTGCGCGGTTGAGTGAGGATGAGGATGTGAGGAGCGCGGGGGTGGTGGTGGATAGTATGGGGATTGAGGAGGGGAGTGAGGTTGGGTTGGATCTGGTTGCGCATATTGTGGATGAACTTTCCGGTAAGTTGGGGATGTTATTGCGTTTTGCGATTCTAGTGGAAGTGTTTCCCCCAGCTAACCATTTTGCGGCAGTCAATGTTGTCATTGTGGTTGGGTCTAACTGGGTAAACACCGAGCTGTCAAGACGTTTTGCCAGCGAGAGGACCAGCCTAGGAGAGCAGATTCAAGTCGTTGCCCTGGACAAGTCTGACGGCGTGGTGGAACGAAGCGAGTTCTTTATTCAACAGTGCGGGGAGGCCATTATCAAGGAGTACTTCTTTGGAGATGCGCGACGGAATTTGAGTCCGCAGATTCAGCAGGTTGATTTTGATAGTCTTGTGATTTACAAGGTTTCAGATGGTAAGTGCCTATCGCGTTTGGGGGAAATAGGGTTCACACTGGCGTGCCATTTCGTCAATCTATTCCACGAGTTAAGAAACACCATAGCTAACATGACATACCCTGACAGACACTCCAGACGGCCAGCCGACTTTGGTTGCTGAAGAGCCCTCATCGCTCATGCAACACTGGACCCTCACAGTCATGCACGCGACGATACGGCAACCTCCCGAGGTAGTAAGGACTGCGGGGGTCATGGGTTTCGTGTACGTGTCAGATGTGGATGAGGAGCGGCGCAAGATCAAGATTCTGGCTCCTATGGGGGGTCGGCTTGGGGATCGGCCGTTGGTGTTGGGAAGGTGGCCGGAGCCGTATATCAATCTGCTTGGGTAGATGAAGATGCATACACATTTCTAGTCAACTCTGCTGATTATGATGGATGGGAGTCTGTCAGACTTTTTCTCCGTTAGGCATCTGTATCTTGCACATAAGCTTTATGGAATCCATTATTTTGACTCTGGATTTTCGCCTATCATCAACCAGTTCACAAATGTAGGCGATCACAATCTACAAACAAGATATCCTTCTTCGTCTTGCAAAGGCTATATCTCTGACATATACATTTTTATCTATCTGTACTTGGGAAAATATGCTCGAAAATGAAGAATCCTGAGGCAGTTTTGACAATTAAATGCTGCAATCCTGATGTCGAGGTAGTGAAGTGGACATGTGTTTGAAGTACGAGCAGATTTCCACGTGTGGAAGCCTCACAGGCTCGAATGCCTATGAACATGAAGATTATGTGAAAATTGAAGCAAATAATACGTGTATTAGTTCAAATAGAGAGTCATGACTAGCTATCAAGACTAACATCAATAGAAAGTTGTTACCTTGACTACAGGTCTGTCATTCCTTTACTCTCGCTAAATACCATGGACTTAAGAGGTGCTCGTTTGTCGGCTTTCTTTTTCCAGTGATGACTATTAAAGCAGCCTTACAGCACGAGAAAAGCCATGTCCATCATTGACGAAACCGGCAACATGTGAATCTAGAAAGAGTACCCGTTTACTGCCCATCTTGAGCCTACATTCATGATAATTATTAGAAACCTTGGAGAGCGGCAGACTATTCGCCCGAGTCTAGGCCTAAAGCCAAGACGCATTGCTGCCCGCCCAGTGTAGTGGTGTGGAAAAGTAGCCTATCGACGTTCTTGGGTATTATTCTTGGTGGTTGTAAACAAACACAATGTGACGTAGCTAAATAGAGACACACCATTAGCAGTCAAATGTTGCATAAAGCAGTTGGAGTATTGTATTGCACTTGCTTTTTCGCTGTGCTATCTGGACAGGGATGTGATTCTCAGGGCGTTTGGGAGAGTTGAGGGTAGAGTCGGCATTATGGTATATTATGTCTGTGTGATTATATTTGGCGTGTTGGCTTGGCTCCGGTGAATGGTAGTTCAGGTGTTGTCTAAGGTTTTGCTTGACGCTTGGCGTGCATCAGGGGTTGGTCCAATTGAGAAGATGGGGAGATAGTTCTTGAGGCACGAAAGAGAAAGGAGCGGGGCTTTGTCGTGGGTGATGCTGGAGTTTCCCTCATCACACTTCGGATTACAACTTGCGTCAAATCATGACCACAGCCAGAGAAGCCTTTGAACAGTCAATTTGCACTATATCCGTCATAGTTAATGTCTAATTGAGCCATCACAGATCACTAATGTCTTACACAATGCAATATAGGTAGATATCTCAGCCATACTATTTGCATGGTCCTATCCACAAGCCAAGCAACTAGACGGAAGAGCTGATATTTAGATCACACCAAGAGAAGTCAATTAGAGAAGGAGACAAGAAATATGTACCAGGATCCGGGGGAAACAAAAGGGCCTCGCAGGCTGGACGTGTTGGCGCACACATGATTTAGGTGCGAATGCAAGACTGCATTTAGCCATTATAGGAATTAAGACACAACAGAAAACGGTGAATCAGAATTGACATGTCCTGTATGGGTATATTCTTGGCTATACACCTACGTAGCTAACACATCTGCCCCCCTAGTCTGCAAGCTTTCGCGCCAAGAGTAGAATACGCGGGAAGATACGGACAACTAGACAGAGAGACAAGACTTGGCTTACTGTTAGAAAAGCTTGGTATGTGCGAATAGAAAGAAGCTTTTCCATTCTGTTTTAACCTACCTACTTCCCTCGTATGCACATACATACATACATGTATCATGAGTTAGGTAATAACGTGCAGTAGGTGGGTTGCTATGCAATGTTGGGTGCAAGGGGTGTCTTTGTTCGCAAGTGGATAGAAAGTCGTAAGCAGTGCAGCTTGGGTGCAGATTTGACTGTGGGCCCTGGGACAATTTTCGAAGAGGAACGGTGCGAGGGATCAAGATCGACGAGAAATGGGGAGGGAGGGGGGTAGAGAAGCATGGGTTTGGTTGGTTGGTGATTGGTGAACCGGGCTCAACAATCTGAATGGCGGGGAATATGGGGATGGGAGTCGTTGATGGAATGAACTAAGTCAGATTCAGCGTTTTGTCTCTTTACTCTGCTGATTTTGATACCACATTCTGTTATGCTAGAGATGGGTTTCATACATAGCACAGAGTATCGGAGACGAATGGCTTGAGAAGTCTCCCTGAGAGTAATCAATCAATACCTACCTGTACTGCATCATCTACATGCCACCGCCCGTCCCAGTTTCGGGGAACCAGGGGGCAAAAAGTATTCATTATGCTTAAACCACTTTAGCGCAGACAGGGGGGGAGAGACAAAGACCGCTGGCTTGGCTTGGCTCGGTCTCGTCAACCTCGGAATTTATTATAACTTGGGTTTTGAATCCCAGCCCATTGACTCGGGTGCCCTTGTGTGCTTGGCTATGGACTAACGATGCGTTTGAGTAAGGTGCAGCAAAGCAAGTATCTGATGACCTAACATGATTGTCAGGAAGCCATGTCATTCGTGGGTGGGGTATGAACACCTCCATTTCGATTTGTGAACTCTGAGGACTTGGAAAACTGGGAAGAGCACTGCCATACCGATGATGATGGCGATGATGGCGATGATGGCGATGATGAAGCTGAGATATCTTTGAATCGCGAGACCTAGCCCAGCCAAGCAACCGGTCCATAACCCTAAGCCAAGCTGCTAGGTAAATATTACGATGCCATCTACCAGAGCCCGGGGGGTATTCACACATCCTACAAACACATTGTACTATGCATCCCAAAGCCGAGATAGTGCCCATGTATCTCTGGCGTACCCCAGCGCGCGCACATATACGTAAGATTTACGGGCGGACGACGCCAGCGTTTAGCACGGGCCAAACAGCGCTCTCGCCAAGACGCCAGGCGTGGATGTGTGTCGTTGTGCGGCGAATGGGGGCCACGGATGACGGGGTTGGGATCCCTCCAGATGATCCCATATGATCCCTCTGTCTATCTCCCCGTAAACAGTAGGTACTACGGATTATGTACATGAACCCATTGTGAGGTGCGGGGGCTTTCATTAATCTTGGTCAGTCTGTTCTGTTCTGTCTGTATTTCACAAATATGGCCGACCGGATGAGAAGCCGTCCATTCAATGGGATGGAGATTTGTTGCAAATGAAACTCCTGCCCTCCCCTCCCCTCCCCGCAGGACCCCCCCCCCCCCCACCGTTTTTGACAGCGTGTTTTCACTCCAATGGGCTGTCACATCCGCCCTACCGTTGCTTGTCAAAGAAAAGGGTCCCGTGCACTCGGCAGAGCCCAGCCAGCCTCGGACATTCTTGACGAAACAATTGAAAAACATTCAACAGCTTTTTTGCTGCGAGTGATGAGGGACTGACGCTGAGTAACACAAAAGGCACATACATAACCACACGTGCAGGTAAAACAAGACCACGCTGTCATTAACCTCGGGAATCGAATTGCCAAGGAATGACTGAGATGAATGTACTTTTGCAAAGGGTATGGTACGACGCCAACTGCGCAAGCCCAAGGAGCAGAGGAGTCGATGACGAAAGGGAGTCAAGATATGTACTTGGTATTATCCCTTGGGAGCTGCTGCTGTGGATGCCCTCAGCTGGGAAGCAGCCAAGACAGAGCCGCTGTATTATTAGTCAAGGTAGTTCTGTTGGTTGAGATGTTGAGAGCATGTAAGTATTTACACACGCCCCCCGGTACATGATGGTCCAGCATGCCCACTTTCCCATTCCGGTAACAAGGTGTGCGAGGTGATGATGCATGCTATGCTGGTCGATGTACTGTAGATATACTGTACGTACCACAAGGTCCGTCCGGGTCCGGAGATACACAGGATGCTCCGGCCATGGCCACATCTAGTACTAGCCATGCAGGCCGGACATCTACGTGTACTGTCGATTAGTCGATTCATCGATTGTCTTTTGTGCTGGTTTCCCACGGGTATAGGCAATTGAACCGCCTCAAGTAGTCACATCACTGGCATCACTTCCCATCCCTTGGGTTCGTATTGATCCCTTTGATCCCTGACTCTCATGAGGCCGGACGCAATAGTCAAGCCCCCCATTGTCACAGGCCCACGTGCCCCTGCAGGCTACAGGTAATACACTGTGTCTTGGGTCACCTGAGCCCCTGCGTGCTCTCTCACCTGCAGCGCCAAGGGGGGGTTAATTTGAGGAAATGGACAGCGCGGAATTGCGTGGAAGGGACAAAAGAAAAGAAGGGATATAGTACAGTGAAGTAGTAATAGGAACAATACAATATCGAGCGATATAGAGAAGGATGGGAAATTGGGAAAGAGGAATGGCGGTGATGATGATAGATAAGGGTGGTGATAAGGGCGATAAGAGCGATGATGTTGACCCATGGCGGGGCATTGTGGGGGGTGAAGCCATTCCATCGGTGTTGGGAGTGCATGATTAGGATATGCACTAAGGATGATAACAGGCTATGATAGTTAGTCAGTCCCTTGGAGCTTGTGGCATAGACAGTAATGAGATGGCGTTTGCCAGATGGGCGGTACTCAACTTGTAACGATAGATGAACATCCCCAGCCAAAGGTCGACAGATCAAGATCAATATAGCAAGGTTAATTAACTCACAACTCACTACACATATTACCGGATTAATAAAACATGAAAACTGTGGGGAAATGGAAGCCAACGACGATACCGAACACACAGGCCAAGCAAGATCCGCTGCCGAACCCAGTTGCCAATATTTTGGGGCGTGCATACACAGCCACGCTGGCTATACAGGATGCCTTTTCCCTATGCTATGCTTGTTTTGACCATAATTACCGGCCCAATGGCTCAGCGGAGAATTATACAAAACCAAATGAACAGTGGGAAGATAAGGGGGCCTGATACGGTGTTCTTGCAGTTGAGAAATTGGGGCCAGTCGACTGCTGTATCTTTTGATGATAGTAGGTAATTAGAAGCTATTTATGGCAATTGCCGGATCTGGCAGACCACAATCCCCTTCAGAAGCTCAAAACACAAATGCCAGAGCCATGCTACCTCCCTCATTCAATAAAACTACTCCTGAAAAGGGAACAATGGAAGTATAACCTAATACATCATTTCCACCATTAAACATTTAAAACCTAATCTTGATAATCTCGTCACACTGGCGCTATTTCTGGCAAGTGTCGTGTCGTCCCTCATCCCCCCGGTGGGGAAGGAGCAGATCAGTACAGTACACTTACTTGCCTTGGCCTCCGGGGCAAAGAGTGACCTGAGTGGGTTAGCAGGAAGGCGCAGGCTGGCCCCAGGTCAACAAGGCTTGCCTTGGTGCGGTTTGCCCCCCCGCCTCCGCGGCCTTGGCGGGTTCCGTCCCTGCCGTGTCGGTTGAGGTGGGGGCCTCAGGCGTGTCGGTACAGCTCCTGCCAGAAGGCGTGTTTACCAACGGATTCCGATAGGTGACAGGAGGCAGTAAAGAAGACTATTGCACGGCTAGGTACCTGGTGATGAGTGCTTCTATGCTTGAATAGACAAACAGAACAAATGGTTAACAACTTCACTGGTACCCATCATGAGTAAGTAGGTACGCCGTGGCACAGCTCGTGTGTACCGTGGACAGTGGGGACTGAGTGTGTAATTAGTGGATACAGCTGCTATAGTGGAGTGGGCTACAGGGGAGCCAGCCACCCAGCTCAGCGGACAGTGACCAACCCACAGCTGGAAGAACGACAGTGAACAGTGGACGGCCTCCTCTGACGGCCTGCCACCACCGCCCACAAGCCGCCCACCAACCAGCCAACCGCGAGCGCCAGCTGTGACAAGCACCACCTCCAGCTAAACACCACACTCCACCACACACCACTGCCTGCTTTCTCTCCACACGCCACACCATAATACACACCATACATACACACACTCGCTCACCATCCGCACACGCAACGCAACGCAACGCACGCACGCACACACACCTCACCGGCCTGGAGTGGGGACCCACGTCGCCTGGCCGGACCCCGTTTGTTCGTCGCTCGCTCGCCTTGTCGTCGCTCCTTTGGCCGTCCGTCGCCTTCGCAAGCCGCCCCGCGCCTCTCGTCCCCCGGGCTATTAATAAGGACCGTGGCCTCCGGTAGGCGACTCAAGCTTCCCTCTTCTTGCTTCCCTTTCCTCCTCCTCGCCCTCACCAGGCTTTCGCCTAACCCTCATTACTTCTACTTACAGAGCCACAGCTTCATCGAAGCTAAAAAAGAGTCCCCGAAAACCCGTTCGATCCCGTTTGCCGCGCTTCATAACGCAGCTTCCGCTTTCGACCCGTTTCCAAACCTCTTTTTCACCCCCGTCTCTTCTTCTTGTCTTCCTCGTTTGTGCCGGCTTCGAGTATCAAGTCCCCTCTCCTTTCAACACCCAAGACTTCTTTCAACCACCCCTTCAACCTACCCTGCGTCTGTCCAGCTGCATTAGCCAGCAACCGATACACATTCGATGGGAGAAATTGTGACTATAGTTACGAATGGTGCAGAACACGCCAGCTCCTCCTCGTCGGACTCGTCGGCTCTCCCCAGCCAGGACGACCAGCCCCCTATAGCGGAACCCCCAGATATAGCCGTAGCCATAGAAAAGCCGAGCTGTCCACACACGCTCTCTGCCCAGCACGTTGCTGAGCTGCTCAAGACCAATCTTAACGATGGATTGAGCGACCAGGACGCTGCCGCCCGGTTGGCCCGGGACGGCCCCAACACCATTAAGGAGGCCAAGGGCCTGTCTCTGTGGGAGATCTTCCTCCAGCAGGTCGCCAATGCCCTCACCGTTGTCCTCATCGCCGTGGCCGCCTTGTCGTTTGCCATTAGTGATTACATCGAGGCCGGTGTCGTCGTTGCGGTCATCCTCCTCAACATTGTCGTCGGGTAAGAAGAAGCTCACCAACAACCTGCCCCCTCTCATCCAACACTATGCTATCTAGTATACATGTTGAAGACTCTTGCGTACTAACCTTATCTTTAGATTGATTCAAGACTATCGTGCTGAGCAGACTATCCAGTCCCTCTACGCCCTGTCCACTCCCAAGTGTAAAGTCATCCGCAATGGTCAGAGCGACAGTGTCAAAGCAGAAACTCTCGTCAAGGGTGACCTTGTGTCTCTCGCGACTGGCGATGTAGTCCCTGCCGATCTGCGCCTGGTGTCCGGAATCAATTTGTCAACGGATGAGGCTCATCTTACCGGCGAATCCCTGGCCATCAGCAAAAGGCCCGAGGAGGTCTTTACCGATCCCGATCTTCCTGTTGGCGATCGTACGAATCTCGCCTTTACTGGAAGTTCCGTCACCCGTGGACGCGCTACAGGTATCGTCATCTCCACTGGTATGGACACTGAAGTTGGCCAAATTGCCGAGCTGTTGCGCGCCAAGAAGCGACAAAATACCGGCAAAGGACCAGTGACCAAATTCCTGTTCAACGTCTATCAGGGTGCGCGCAGCATCCTTGGTCTTGAGGGAACGCCTTTGCAAGTTACCCTCAGCAAGTTTGCACTACTCTTGTTCGCATTTGCCATCCTTCTCGCCGTCATCGTCTTCTCTGTCAGCAAGTGGAGGATCACAGACGATGTACTGCTCTACGGAATTTGCGTCGGTGTCGCAGTCATTCCCGAATCGCTTCTCGCTGTTTTGACTGTGACCATGGCTGTTGCAACAAAAGCAATGGTCAAGGGCCATGTTATTGTACGCCAAATGCCGTCTCTCGAGGCTGTTGGCGGCGTCACCAATATCTGCTCTGACAAGACTGGCACTCTTACCCAAGGGCGCATGATCACTCGCAAAGTTTGGCTTCGCGGAGGTCTGACTGGTATCACTGAAGGCACATCTGACCCCTACGACCCCACTAGCGGTACAGTGACTTGGTCTGGCTCTCTCGCAGAGACCTGTTTCAACGCCTTCCTCAAGACGCTGGTGCTTTGCAACAACTCGACTGTCACCGATGGAAAGAAGGAGCCAGAGACGGACTCTAGTAGCGTCACCACGGCCTTTGATTCCGCCGAGTGGAAAGCAGTAGGAGAACCCACCGAAATCGCCCTGAGGGTCTTTGCCATGCGATTTGGCAAGTACAAGGCCGGAAGCGATGAGCTGGTGGCTGAACACCCATTTGATTCTTCATGCAAGCTCATGAGCGTTGTCTACGGCAGCAACATCGAGCCCAATTGCCACGTCTATACCAAGGGCGCTGTTGAAGTGATGCTTCCCATTCTCAATGAGACAGATGGCTTGAAGCAATCCATTCTCGCCAAGGCCGACGAGCTCGCCGCGGAAGGTCTTCGTGTACTCTGCATTGCTCACAAGACAATGGATGAAAATTCAGAGGACGTCAATGACCGCACCAAAGTGGAGAGCAACTTGCGATTTCTCGGTCTCGCAGGTCTCTATGATCCTCCTCGAGCAGAAACTGCAGGCGCCGTGGCTCAGTGTCGAGGTGCTGGCGTCACCGTGCACATGGTCACAGGTGACCACATCAAGACGGCCACCGCGATAGCTTACGAGGTTGGCATCTTGTCCCGGGACGGCCCGCTGGCCCCGAACACGGTCATGTCTGCATCCGACTTTGCCAATCTTACCGATGAGCAAGTTGATGCATTGAAGAGTCTTCCGCTTGTCATTGCCCGATGCAGCCCCCTGACAAAGGTCAGGGTTATCCAGGCGCTTCATCGACGAAAGGCTTTTTGCATTATGACGGGTGACGGTGTGAACGATTCGCCAGCCCTCAAGCAAGCCGATGTGGGTATCGCCATGGGCGACCGTGGTAGTGATGTGGCCAAGGAGGCTGCAGATATGGTACTCACGGATGATAACTTTGCTTCCATCGTTACCGGCATTCAAGAGGGCCGGAGACTGGCTGACAACATCCAAAAGGTACGACCGTCCCCTTCTAGTATCATTAGAACAATACGCTAACAACATGTAGTTCTTGCTGCATCTCCTCACCTCCAACCTGGCCCAAGTCATTCTTCTCTTGATTGGCTTGTGCTTCAAGGATGAGGATCAAGTCGCCGTATTCCCGCTTTCGCCGCTGGAGATTCTATGGGCAAACCTGGTCACATCATCTCCTCTTGCCCTGGGTCTTGGGCTAGAAGAGGCACAGCCAGATATTCTCAAGCGCCCGCCTAGGAGTCTACGCACCGGAGTGTTTACAGTGGATTTGGTTCGAGACCAGCTTATGTACGGAACATTCATGGGGTCTCTCTGCCTTGCTGCATTCATGTTGGTTGCTTATGCCGCCTCCGGACACGGATTCCATGATTTGCCGATTCATTGTAACGAGAGCGCCGGCGGTAACTGTGATATCGTGTTCCGCGCCAGAGCGTCTACATTCGCTACACTGAGCTTTTTGCTCCTTGTTACTGCCTGGGAGGTGAAGCATTCGCACCGAAGTCTGTTTGCCATGGATGAACGCTGGACTGGTCCCTTTTCTGTTTTCAAAACTGTTTACCACAATCGCTTCTTGTTTTGGTCGGTTGTCGCTGGTTTCTTAGTCACGTTTCCGGTTGTCTACATTCCTTATGTGAACACGACAGTATTCAAGCACCAGGGACTGACGTGGGAGTGGGGTGTGGTGGCGGGCTGCGTCGTGACGTATGTCGCGCTCGTGGAGAGCTGGAAGGCAGTGAAGAGACGTTTTGAACTCGGTGTCGACAAGCACCCAGCCAACGACGTCTCAGTGTAACGGAGAAAGTGGGTGGGTTGGTGTAAGACCAACAGGGCAGGTTTTAGGGATATGACATTTTTGCACAACGTCTAAATTGTATGCTTATTAGCAGTATCCTTGCAGCCAATCAATTTTTTTTCCTGTCACAAAGAGTCCTTGATGAATGTGCTGTTGTCGCAGATGCGCCTACAAGCGTTTTTGTTGTATCTGTACTGTATCTGTACTGGCAACCTTTTTGGAGTCTGAATAGGGGTTGTTCGTTGGTAAGTTGGACAGACGTTGCGGAGAGTACTTGTGAGCAGCCATCTATCGCCATCTCCATCAAGGCAATTGGTACTTCGGTGTATGCATCATCAGTACCTTATCTCCCGACACTTGGAGATGTTGAGGAGTGGGTTTTGTATTGTCACGTCTCACGGGCCCCCCCGCTTTGGTGCGGCGTGAACCCTGATGGCTACTTTGACACCTTGATGGGTAATGATACCGTGATGGTGCCATCGGGCTGGGTTTCCGCGAGCAAGAAACATTAATTCTCACACATTCTGTTGTGTTGTGTGTGTGTGATGTCTGGCGTCTATTCGTTGCTGCTGTCTGCTGGTTGAGTGTGATTATCTCGATACCTTCGAGGTGGGCATACTTGAGATCATTCCAATACCAGGACCGTGGGTGCTGTTGTCATCCTCATCGAAGTGTTTTTTGTTCCAGTTCCCAGCTCGTTTGTTTCGCGTCTAGATGTCTCGACTAGGTAATCATCTCATTCATAAAGGTTCATTTACTGTCATTCATTCCCATCTAGCGATCTACCCAGCCCCCACACACGGCAGAGCTCTAGTCAGGTCGTTCTATGGGGGGCCGCGAAAGATGCAACCTGAATGATGCGATGACTTGCCGGGGAGCGGGACGTTGGGCTGTATAGCGTTTGGAACCCCTCTTTTTTTTTGGTGTTGGGAGTAAGGAAGGTATAAGGGCGAGGTGGTGCCCACCCTTTTTGGTGTTTGAAGGAGAGACGATCTTTGTGTGTGTGTTTGTGAGTTTGTTTCTTTTCTTGATGCTCCTTTTTGGTGGTTGAGTGGTGAAAAGAAGGTAGATGTATAGGTTGGTGTTTTGCTGTATGAATGATGAATGCCCTCATGTTGCGAAAGGGGAGAAGGTGATCATTTTGCTGAGCTCGAGAATGCTTTGGAGTTGACGAAACTCCATTCTTCTTCTTCTTCACCACTCTGGGTCTTGGAACTTGAAGATTCTGTCGCCGTTACTTCCCTTCCCTGATGTCGAGCTCCGTCTTTCCTTTTCCCCAACTTCGCTTCCCGTACCTTGCGAGTTTGAAGATACCTTGGCGTCGAGGGTCTCTAGGAACAACTAACTAAACCTTATCATTAACGAAACAGCACAGCAGAAACATCCTCGACTCACCTTCGATACTCACCCGAACCGAACCATCGATCGATCTCCACCAGACATTCATCCGAAATCCAATATCCCCAAAGATCCAACGCACCGGTTGCTCGAAACCGAATACCACCTTTTGATCCTACCCCATCGTACTCTTCCGACCATCCCCTTCCGACAATCTCCCCCTTATCCTGCTCCATAACAATACCGGCATCACCGAAGAGTCGTACCAGACGTGCTCACACAAATTATACGACTCTCCATATTTATTACTCAACTACAACGGGGGCAAACTTTACATTTGAGGCTTTATTAATACATCTTGGGGCCGATAGTCTCTTTTGTTCTACGAGGGAGGCTTTTAGCATGTTCCGACTGGGTAAATCAGCCGGTCTGGTACCACGCCACTTCCAAGAATCGCTGCAAACTCTTCGCCGACAGAAGTACGCCGACCCCTATTTCTTTTTGGAATGATTGATCATTCCCATACGGATTCTTCCGGTATGGCTTGCTAGGTTGACTTCATCTATTATCTCTCCATTCTTTGTTTATCGCTTCCAGCGGCAAAACTATTTCTCTGCTCTTCTTCCTTTTCAGACGTGGCGTTTTCGACAGCACATGACTGTCATACTCACATCTTTTCTGACCCTTTTCTTACCTTTTCTATTTCGCCGCCTTACGGTTTCTGCCTGTTCGGCTTTTCCAGCCCCCTTTCCTTCCACTGTTTTTTTCACACTTGAGTGGAGGTCTGGATTTCAGCTCGCTTAAGGCTATCCTTGATCGATGTGAGTGGTTTTTGTTCCTGTTACACCCACTACCTGATTTCCTCACCTTTCCCCGACACCGAACTTGTATCGGCTTGCCCAAATAGGTTGGATGCATAGCCAAACGTCCAGCCAATCCTATTTACCACTTGGGATCCGCTGAGTATCCATGCATCCCGGTTGGTTGTTCCCCTCTCTTTCTGCCTTTCACTCGTTTCTTCCTCCATCACATGGTAGCTCTCCTGTTGTTGCTTGCTGTCGTCCTTGACAGCCAGTGAAGGGGAGCTAGGGATGCTCACTTCTCATGAGAGCTCAGCCAATCCCCTCCATATCTGGACTAAACACAAGCATTCTTGCTATTCCCCTTGCTACCAACGCATACTATCCTCGCTTGACGGATATAGGGCAGTGCCTGAGTGGGTATGCCGAATGCTTGCGGCAACTTGTACCCATAGCCGTGCACGATCCTCCTCTGTTCACGCATATTTGCCTCATCTAAAAACCGGTTGTTCATCTGCTAGCCCTCTCCACTGCTGTAACATGGTAAGGAGACAGGCAACCGTTCTCTATTTCACTCACACAACACTGCCTTACTCTGACGTCGTTGGCGGGGCTTTCATGGTTCTTCCTGAGCTCGGTCCTCGACCGATGCCTCACTTCGATATAACCCACCTCGGGAATGAGCTATCCCCTCAAGCGCCTTCAGCCGAACGGCGTTCATTTCCCGTCTGACCAGGCACTTTTGATGCCTCGAACTCCATCTGGTAGGGATATCAAGTTTTATTGTGTACCGAGATTCCCCATCCAATCATGGACCTCGTTATGCCACATGTCTTCCCTTTGGTGTAGTGATTGCCTGCCCGGTAGGTGTTTTCATTTCAAGGCTGTGCTTTCTCAACTCGGCGTTGTTCCTTGGCATTCATAATGTCATTGTATTGGTCATTCCGTTCTCTCGGTGAGGCGGATATCCTGCCAACCCCCTTGTTGATCTGCTGGCCGACTTTCCAGTTCGAGATAGCCATCGCTTCCCCCATTCGCCAGCTCCATCTGGCCCAGTAGCCTGCCGCCAACTTTCCGAAGCCAACAAAATGTCGGGTCAGGCAGCTCACACTTCAGACCCTGCCGCGGCGATAGGCCGATAGGGTGCGGGGAAGAGGGGTAACTTGGCGGGTTGCGATTCATACACGCCTTGGTTCGTGGTCATATGGGCTGACGCCAAACGGCCCCCCCTCTCATTCCTGAACCCACCCTTCTCTGCCCTTGCAGTATCCTGTTGGCTGGAACGCCTGGAAATATTTCCAGAATGAACACGTGCAAAGGGAACAATGGACGCCACCTGGTATGATTTAACACGTAACATGAGTGGGGGCCGGAACTCATTACCCAAAACTGTAGACTGCAGCCTTGGAGAAAGCGGATCCCATAGATCAAACGAGTATAAGAAGTGCTGATGGCCGCTCACTTTTGTGACTTTTCTTTTTTTCTGTAAGCTACTCAACTCGAATATTCTTTCAATACACTATTCCAAACAACTTTCCAAGTTTTACTTCTCCAAACAACATTCATCATGTCTCCCTGGTGAGTTGCCAACTTTGATGTGTTCTTCCTCGCATTTCTGGATGATATCCCAGAGATGGATGGAGTTGAACAATAGTGGAAGTAATATATGTACTAACTACGAAATGTAGCCAATGCTCCAGCTGCAACTGCGCCGGCTCTTGCGATAGCTGCAAGTGCACCAGCTGCAGCGTGAGTACTTCCCTGACCCCAACCCGAGATTTTGTACCTCATCAGATGTTCATTTGTTTTCTGACATATGTGAATCCACCTGCAGCACTAAATATTGCAACACAATGACTCTGGGATAACGTTTCCTAAAGCCCTTCTCACTCTTATGCCTCTTTTCTCACGGTTTTCCTCTTCGGCAATATGATTTTCTTGGGCAACAAAAACCACGTTAGGGTCTCTTCTGGTCTCCAACAAAGGATAAAGATGTCAATATTTACGACTTTGTGGCTGTAGAATACCGGGAGGGGTTTTTGTTTTCTTAGGGAAAATGGGGGTTGATGTGAAGGATGGGTGGGGAGGGGAGACGTGGATGATGTTTTGATTGTCGATTCTTGTTTTTTTGAGTGACAGTTTGAACAGAGTTTTTGAACAACGTATCCTGCGTTCTTAATTTGTGATTTTGAATGTGATTTCTACTTTACTTGATGCGGATACATGTGTGTGTGTGTTTGTTCGTCACGAGACTTAAGAAAGTGTTGTTTCCAAGCTTTCCTGGAATTCTATACAATAATCACCCCTTCGCATCACCATGCTCGAGAAATCAGTTACAAAGGAATAGTAGCGCAAATTCCACTCTCTTTACATCTACCATTCTAGTATGCAAATTGCAGTATTTGCGTGCAGTAAAATGCCGCATAAAGGAAAATTTTGTACATCCGGTTGCAACCATGACCAGCAGGAAAGGGGAAAAAATGTGACGAAATGCGGGCGCCAGCAAAAGAACGGACAGGGGCTAGCTAAAAGAGGGGATCAAAGAGAGGGGCTCTTTCTGTAAGGCAGAGAGAGACAGCGAGCGGGACGGACGGAGGGGGCGCCTGTTTCTGTGAAGAGACTCCGCTCACAGTGGCATTATGCACCGGGGCGGGCCGGAGGGCAGTTCGGGACTCGGTGACGGCTCGGTGGGGCTCGGTGGCGGAGTTTCCGTGGTGACAGCTCCGGTCAGCTAGAAAGAGTGGTGGCTGCCGAGGAAAGTTGTCTTATCTTATCACGAGCACGTGATCTTTACCGAGGGGCAGTTGGCGGGGTTGCCGACCAACGCCCCTCTGGTAATTAGGAGATCCCTCGGATGTGCCGGTTTTGGAACAAAGGGTCGCGCGCCTGGGAAAAAAGGTGGAACTCTGAAGATCCAGGCATGGGCCAACAAGCGTGACCAGACCGAGGATGACCACGACGTCTTTGCTCCAGGACCATCCCGCTGCTGTTGCTGCTGCTGCTACTTCCGCCACTACGGTACATGAGAAACTGAACTTGCCCGCCATGACGACACAGGACCACCACCAGAGTGACACCGGTGGTCGCCCCGCCAAGGAAGAAGGGGAGCGCGCGTTGGGTGAGGTCTGCGACGAGATTCGCGACAAGGTCGATGCGTTTTTGGGTGAGGAGCCAAGCACGCCGTTGCTGAAGCAGGTGCAAGAGCAAGTCCGGATTTCACTGGGCGTGGTGGAGGAGGCGTTAACGCGATACGAGTGAGTTTTTTGAGCCCTTGCATGGCAATTATAGGTCTTGATTTTATTCATGAGGCTAATATTATTATTATTTATTTGTTAGGCCATCGCAGCTTGCGCTTAGTTACAATGGTGGTAAAGATTGGTAGGTGTTTCAGAATAATGAGGTTAAGGAAACAAACAGCTAAAAGTCTACTAAGCCTTGTGCTCTTGGTTCTTATACTAGCATGCCTTGCGCGCCGACCATCTTCGACATCAGACGCCGACGCCAACGCCGATGCCCCAACGACGACTGCCACCACAGAAACCACGGCGGCAAATACGAATACAACACACAAATCTACAAAAGCCCTACAGGCTGTCTACGTCGTCGCGCCGAATTCGTTCACCCAGGTAGACGAGTTCGTCGCGTCTTCGGCCGCGGCGTACCACTTGGATGTTACGTCAATTGCGTTGCCGATGCGCGCGGCGCTGGGCGCGTACCTGGAAGTGCAGCCGGCAGTAAAGGCGATTTTTGTCGGCACACGGAGGACAGATCCGCATGGCGCAAAGCTGGGGCATTTTGATGCGACGGATTCTGGGTGGCCGGATTTTATGAGGATACATCCGGTGGTTGATTGGCATTATACAGAGATTTGGGCTGTGAGTTGTGTCTCTTTGATTAGTCGATGTGTGTTGGGGAGAAGTTGTTTTGCTAACTCGCGCTAATAGTTTATACTACGTCTTGGGATACCCTATTGCTCATTGTACGACGAGGTAAGTTGAGTTTCGAGACAATATCATTGCTTTGTAAGGGGGTTGGTGGGTGCTATTCTGACGAACTACAACCAGGGATACACTTCGCTCGGCGGAAGACTAGACACGTATCCGAACCCACGGCTAAGAAGAGAGGGCGCCAACGGGGCGACAGAGTTCCGACCAGCGCATGAGCTAGTGGAAGACGATGAGGAGAGGTTAGGTCGACATGCGTAGATGGACACGAGAGGGGGTTGTGGATATTGTGGTGGGTTGATGTAGAAGACCCGGCAAAACATTGAGAAGCAGAGGTGGTAAATGAGGTCAAGATGAGAGAGCGAAGAAGGGAATGGGAACAGGAATGGAAAGACTAGAGGGGGTCTATGTCCGGTATATGGAACGATTTGTTTTATTATGGTATGGCGGTCTGCATATAAATGGATAGAAAGACAGTTTGGGCGTTGGTTTTAGTATCGAGCTGCTTTTTTATTTACTTTCAAAGATGTGGGCTATTGTGGTGATGGCGCTGTTAGGTTGCCACGTGTATCTGACGCGAGATCACCCACAGCAGGAATAGTCCCGGAAGGCGATGGGTATTGCCGCCGGCAGTTGCAGTCAACGGGGCAGACGTCCTAAAGATGATATCTGTTGAGTAAACCCAAATAAGACTATAGTGCAGTTACCAAAAGAAACACATCAACTATGAAATGGCGGTGTGATTGTGGCGACACAAACTCGGAGGCTGCCGAATAGCACTGACAATTGCTTTTGAAAGCAAGGCTGTATACCTAACTAGTAGCTGCGTCACAGAAAACGGCATAACAAGGCGTGCTGGGAGAAGCTGAAATGCTGCCCAGCCCCCCGCATAATGACATACATTGTGGTCAATCCCTGATTATACTCATCAAATATGTCAGAACGGAAGATGGGTCGCGTTGCGTGGTGGAATACTTCTAAAGGGTATGGCTTTATAAACCAAGAGTACAGTGAGGACAAAATCTTTGTGCATAGATCAGCGGTTAACATGGCGGGCCTGGAAGCGCTCAAAGACGGCCAGCTCATCTCATTTGTCGGGGAACACCGTGGAGGAAAAGCGCATGCGGCATCGCTTAAACTCGAGGATGAGTGAGTGTTATGTGCATCTCAAGTACTAGATATGCCCAATACAAGAGACCCCAAAGTTCTATACGTTGTCGTAATCGCAAGTCCAATCTTGAACATCGTTTCTAGTGATTGACCAAGAAACGCTAGGCACCAGGCTGATTGCAGCCGATAAGTTGCACACATCCCAAGCATGTTCATTGATAAAGGTCCCGGGAAACACGTAGTTACATCATACTGTTACGCCTACTCTTGTGGTTTATCTACCTCAGAGACATCCTGAGAAACTAGTCAATTCACTCGGTGAAGCGCCGCGTCAGTAATGCATGAATCAATTCCCAACAATAAGCAAAAAAGGTATTAATTTTGTGGGGGGCTGAGGAGAACGGAAAAGTGCAGGCTACGTCGATTGAAATCAAGGAAAAGTAGGCAATAGAGTCGGATCTTGTTATTTGTGATGTCTCTGTAACTCAGCCTCATAGAACAATGCAGGATACAATAATTGTCGACGTCAGTGGTCATGTCAACTATTTACAATCAACAGTCCCTAGTAGGTTCTTTCAATTGCATCTCGAGCTACCTACCTCTCACTGCCAAATATCCCGAGTACAAAGACCCCAGAGTTATGCACGTCGCCGTAATCGCAAGCCCCCCTTGAATATCGTGTTTAACCACTGACCAAGCAATACCGGATACCAAACCGACAGTTGCCAAAAGTACAATGACAACGTAGATGCTCGTCCAGTGCCAGCCTTCTTTAAAGTGCAGGCCCCAGCCTATCGCATCCTGGTCGTTCATTGCTGCCAGACGCCCACACGTCCGCTTAGGCAACTGTGCAAGAATCGTCTTTTGTCTTTCGTTGATACACTCTGGATGAAGCAGATAGTGTGTAAGCCGGCTCGGTCCGATGGGTGGTGTCTGGCCAAGGTCTTGCTTCGGAGCGGGCTCGCAGGAATACTCTTTGTCAAGTCTATCGAGCGACGGGAGACAAACGCATTTTCCGCTGCAGGTGAAGCCGTGTTCATGAACTTCAGTGTATTCGCTCAGATCGACGCTGAACTAATGAAGTTGGGTCAGCTAATTCGTCTACTCTATCAGAACCGATGGTATAACTTACTCGTGTAAGCGAAAGTGTCTCAATAGTCCTGAGGGTCAGCCAAAAGCCCGGATGCCATTTCTTAGCATACTCAGACCTCAAGAACATGAATAGCTGGCGGTCAGTGGTGATATCTGCCAGGCGTTCTTGAAAAAGTGGCGCCCCTGAAAGACCTTTATCCACACAGAGCATAAGATGTAAGATGTTCTGATTACCGGGTTGGTTTAAGTGATATGGATTAGACTGTGCTTGATTCCCAGCCTGAGTGCTATTGAGCATGTTGGAATTTGGTAGAAGAGAAGTGGTTTTGTTGAATTGACTCGACCAAGTGCTCAGAGTTGTCAATGTCTGAGAGAAAAGATTTCCCACGCCACGGGCTGCCTGGGATAATCTCTGAACTTGGTTTTCTTTGTTCTGCTCTCGAAGCTCGCGCTCTAATGCAGACACAGCGCCTGGCTTCAACTCAATGAAGTCGTCAAATAGCTGCATACCGCATGTCTGATGTAAGGTTAGCGAACAATCGTCTTACAGCCGCCTTCAACCATGTAGATTAGCGTGGCTTGCTTACACATTCCCATCGTGCTCGAACCCTATTTGGTGGTATTGGTGGCTCTATTCTACATAAATTCGTGAAGAAGGACGGCAGGAGACCCTCCACAAGTGCGGGCAATGATAAAAACATGTTTAACCCTATCATCCATAATGTCAGCAACAACTTGCAACATGGCCATTATACAGTGAACAGTTCATACCTTTAGTGGTTCTATTTGACATCAGAGTTTCGCATGCCTTCATGTTTTGGTCATCGTCCGTCTTCATATGTTGAAGATGCTCATCTTGGGAAGAGGCTTCGGGTTTTTGCGCAAGGTTTTCAGCGGAAACAATAGCATGGCTTACAGCCTCTTTTTCAGTTGATGGAGGTGTTCTTGGCGGAATCAGATTGTAAAGGCTGAATTGCTCAGAATGCTCAGGAGAGACATCCCCCAACTGTTGTGAATCCAAGGGCCGGAAACCTAGTTGACTTTGTATTGTTAAAGAACCGAGTACTACATCTTCTCTTGCAGAAGAAAGCTGCTGAAGCACTTGTTCAAACTGCTGACCGAGAATGACTAGACGTCCTCGACCTAATATGCCCGTATTATCGGCAAGCATAAGATCAGTGCAGTTGTTATCCAATACGCTACATTGTATGACAAGAGGATAGTTGCGGTACAGCTGCGATATATTGTCGTCGTTGGTATTGTCATAGTCAGAGGTCAATGCCACGAAATCTAAATTGGACGCCTGGTCGGTGTTTTTGGCTGTTGCTTTCAAATTTTGCGCAGGTTGAATGACAAGTAATTGGGCAAAGTCGCATGCAGCTCTGGTGTTAGGATTGATCTCTGCAATATTATGCATTCCAAACTGCTCGTACGGTACCATTTCTTTAGCCTGGTCCTGTATTTCTTGTAGGTAATCGCGAATTGATTGATTCAAATCAAGACGTATGCGGACTGGCACTGTAGTAACAACGGGCCCAGGAGTGTCTACCAAGCCATCGACAGGCGCTTGCCTACCCGAGTTGACAGCGCCAAAACATACATCCAGCGATTTGCAGTTAATGGCGATTACGATAGACCAGGCGGCTCGTATCACTGAAGCCCTAGTCTGAGAAAGTGTCTGAGATGTTGTGGTTATGATGTCCATTTGAACAGAGAACTTGGCACCATGAGTCAAGGGCATAGGCTCTGGCAACAGGAAGCAAGATTGTTTTGAGCCTTTGAGTTGTTTAGCCCAGTATAAACGAGCATCATGACTGTTAGTATACGTCGTGTACTTGACGAAGCTTGAGTAAGGTCGTAGTGCTGGAATCTCAAGATCGTTGTAAGCGCACTGGCAAGCGTTGAGCAGAAGCAGCACATTCCAGTCATCATGAACAGCGTGATGGATTGTCCAGAGGAAATAGTTAACGCCATCATTATCTTGTGCCATAGAGTACTGAGACAACACTGAGCCGTAAGACATCTGCGTCTTCTGGGCAGTATTAATAGCCTGACTAATGTCAGGTCTCTTGGTAGATTGCCAGTCAATGTCTTCACTGAGAACAGCTTGGACGCACTGGTTTCCTTCAAGAAGAACAATCCGTGAGCGAAGAATAGGACACAAGGCAACGATACGCTGCCAAGCAGCCTGGAATCGCGCTATGTCCATGGTATCAGGCAGAGAGTAAACATATTTAGCAATATTGGAGTCAGGTTGTTTTACGGACAAAGCCATAAGACTCTCCTGATTCTTGCTTACGGGGTACGCATCCTCGAGAGGCTTTCCAAACATCAATCGGCATTGAGCAACAGCAGGTTCGTCCAGCAATCTAAAGGGTAAATCAGTATAGTTGATTATAGCATCATTCTCGTTGATTTGTCTGGCCTTGGCGGCAAGTGTAGATAGACGTGAGTCGTCAAAGACGTCCTTGACGGAGAATAGGATGCCAGCATCACGCGCTTTTGATGCAAGTTGTATGGTGCTAATCGAATCGCCGCCGAGAGCGACGAAGCTATCATGGCGATTGATAGACTTGATGGGAATCTGGAGGATCTCTGCCCACAGGTTTGCAATAGAGATCTCCATGGGAGTCTGATGAGAGTGCCTGTTAAAGTTGGAGGTTGAGTACTTGGCAAGTTCGGCCTCGTCGAGTCTACTCGTAATCTGAAGCAGCTCTTTCTTGTGGAGGGCTGAAAACAAGACCTCTGGCATAAATTTGCAAGGAATGACCAGCTTTGGGATTATGTGGCTGGGCAGAGTCATCTCCAGCTCATCAATTACTCCAGCAAGACGACCCTGCAAGTCGTCATCAGGCGGAATGAATATGTCGGATTTATCATGTGTGCTGGCTAAGTTGATGAAACAAATGTAGGCTACTATGGTCGTGCCTTTCTTGGAGCTTATCGTATCGACGGAGACATGCAAGATATCGCGTAGACTGTTGTAAATGAGGTTTTCAACATGGCGGAGTTCATGAGTAAGGCGAGCCTCTTGGTCAGGAGATGGATCAAATATGTTAATCAGACTATCTGGCCAGTAATTTTCAGGATCTGTGACCTGTTCGACGCCTTTTTGGTCTTGGCCCATGACAGAATTAGCGTCGGGTTCATCTGGCTCTCGATCTAGCTGGATCCATTTCCGGAATCCGGTCCTCAGGTCTGAGAACGCCTGAGACGAAGCCATGAAGTTCTTCATTTGACTCAGGGCTATCGGCTGCGTCCGCTTGTTGGTGTCGGATACATCTGAATCACTCTCTTCAGAGAGCGCCTCACCCACTTGGCCTTCTAAATGAAGGCTAACGGGCATGTAGTTGGTCACATCGTCGGGCTTGTCGACTTCAACAAAGTTCTGCGACAGCAGCCAGTCGTCTAGCCTTTTTGCCCCTATTACAAGTTCTTCTGGTGGCATCACCAATTCGGGCACTGGCCGGACGTTTTGCGCCATCAATACTGACACTCGCCGCGCTGAGGTCGAGACAAACCGCGCTGCCTGGTTCTGCGCATCTGTCGAAGCTTCCCCCACCAGACTTTTCCCGCATTTTCTGAGGAATCGTGCAAAGTTTCGTTGACATCGATCTAGACCAACTTTTTCGATGGCTACGACGAAAGCCTCGTTGAGCTCACTATCATTGAGAAGCATATGAGCTAGTTCTGTAATCGCAATGTGATGAATGGTGCCAGAGTGAGATGACTGCGAGGATGGAAGCGAGCCGTCAGAAAAGACACTTTCGATGTCACTCATTGTGCCGAGGGAATCGTAATCATCCACGACACTATACGTAGCGTGTGACTGCTCTGCCATGGACTCGGTCTCTAGGTTGGACACACCACCGCCAATATCATTAGCCAACCTAGAGACGCCCGAACTCTCGTCAATCTCCTCCTGAATCTCAACTGTTCTACCAGAATCATCCACGTAACATTGGATCTCTTTGAACCATGGCTTTAGGTCAGCTATTGATGGCCAGACGCCCTGTTCTTTCCGACGTCTTTCATCTGGATCTTCCACGTGCTTCAGACGACCGGGGCCACGTTTTCGATTAAAGTGCCTCCGTCGCAAATGGGCAATGGCATTGTAGTAACTAGAATATTGCTTATCAGATGAGCAGGGCCTGCAATCAGACATTGGATAGTAAATTTCAAGATCTGAATGCAGGCCTACTGTTGCAGGATCACGACAGACATATCTCGTCACCGTCACCATTCTTCTATGATTGGTTCTGATGTGGCGCCGAAGTCCTGGCTCTCCAGGGGATTGATAATGGCACTGAGGACAGAAGAATTTTGCAGGCATGGGCCACTGATTGATGACGACGTTTTGATGATTTTGTTGGGGATACAATGCCGAGGTAGATTCCTTTCCGACTAGCAAAGAGTCGTCCCGATGTATCTGTTCCTCATCATTCTTAACGATCCCTTTTGATCTTGAATCGACCGAATCAAGGTGGGAATTGGCATCGCCCTCACTCACTGAGCCAGTGCTGCTATTCCTAGCATATGCGGATTGGCTCGTATCCAAGGACAATAGCAACTCACTTAACTCAGTTCCGTTCATGACAAAATTGTTTAGGGGCGAGCTTAACCGATCATAACGTAGTTCTTGGTGTGGTATAGCAGGCAGATCAGTGTTAATCGTTGGGGTATGCACATTGACTCTTGGCGGAACGGAAGCGCGGAATTCCAAACAACTTGAATTCTCGGGTGTGTTGATGACGATAACTGAGCCCGAGACAATCCTTTTCCCTGATGAGAATGCGAAGCTAGTTGAGCTTCCGCACAGATTTACAGCATCAACAAGTAACTCCGTCGTGAAAACGTTGTTGATCATGAGAATTCCAGAATGAGAAATGCGAATACTGAAAAGAACATTGCTTAACACTCCGGATTGGTGAGAAAAGGTCACGTCGCAGAGGGAATTGTCAAGCCCAAACATATGTCCAGTCACAGGATTCTTGGCTTGCACCGAATGACGAAGCACCAGCGCATAGTCTCCTAAATTTGACGTCTCCCAGCAGTGGACTGCTTCGTTCCCTCTATGGTTCCGTTCGCCATGAATAAGATCGAAAACATCTGCTTCGGACTTGCTGATTGTGTAAGCGGAGTTGCTCAGAGCTATTTGCCGAACCTCCTGGCGCGTCACATCCGTACAGGGATACAAAATGCAGATGATGTCGGATTCATCTTCCAAAAGTGACATGCTCTTGGACCTTACAGGCGTGCTCGGCATTTTGTCTTGCTCGTCTGCCATTACGAAATCGCATCAGTCAAAGAAGGAATCTTCACATCATCGCTACAAAAAGAAAGCCGGGCCACTAACCTGTGAGAAACGCGTCGAAAATGTCTCTTAACCTGTCCTTCATAATCACATCCTTCATAATCACATCTCCTGGATTGAATTTACAAAAAAGTCCTCGGGCATAGTCAATTGCCGTCTCAATTGCGTAGCGCTCCCAAACGTTGTTGCTATGGGAATCTGCATAGTCTCGGATTCCACAGATGAGCAAAAGCGGAAAGCTGTCAACCAAATCGGTCACCCCCTCCATATGGCATAGAACATTATCCCCTTTTGTAGCATTGTGTCGAGAGAATGGCGATGACTTTACATTGTTTTCTATGTTCATGCGCCCATGGTGCACTGTGGGGTACAATCTGTATTCCTCCCGACGACGCCAATCAACGAGGTATGATGGGTTTTCTGAACAGGATTCGCCGAAACAATCAGTCAAGTGATCAATATTGCTCTTAAATAGATAGTCTTTTCCCGGCAATGGTCTCTGGCTCGCAGAATCGGAGAAATAAATCGGCTGCTGGAAGCCATCACTGATCGCTTGCATTTTATAATGATCACTCCATACATCAGCTCCTAAACGTTATTAGTATTGAACAATGGCCTATCAAATTTGATTCTATATCATATCATACCTATTGTTTTCCGATCTGCTGTTGTACTTTTCTCGGCCACAAAAGGTATGTCAACCACGACGTCTCCTAACTGGATGTCATGATCTTTAGTTGGTAGGCCACTGCCGAGGCCGATGAATATGCTTAGCCTGAGATTTGGAAAGTGTTTGCACAGCTTTCGAACCTCCAAAGCTGTCAAATTAAGTTTCGGCTCACCAGCTTGCCTGAAGACAACAACAATGTTGAACTTTCCAATCCTGCCAAGCCTATAATGGACCAGACCAAAACCTGATGCAGGGTGCGGATCTTTATGTCCTTTGTCGAAAAACTCGAATGTTTTGAATGCTATTTCAGAAGTCTGGCAAAACCAGCAAACGGTGCATTCATTTCGTCGCAGCATTGTAAGATACCAATGATGAGACACGTATCCAGGAGGATGTTCTCTGCGTGACAGTATTCCACCTGATTGAGCAGCCGTGTCAAAAACGACGTCTGCCACTAAGAAAAAATAGAGACGGTGGGAAATAGTTCGAGATACGATGGTGCTCTAGACAAGACTAGACCGGATGGCCCCCTCTGTGATGATGCTTTTGAGAGAAAGCGAAAGCGCAGGTGTGGGGGCAAACGTACATTTGTATCCTAGATCAACCCATGAGGCTGAGTTTCACAATGTGCTGTCAGGTTTTTACAATTAATGTAACAGTACATGCACACAGCCCCATCAGGTATTGGTTTCCTGGTGCATATAAGCGCCAACGACCAGATGTTGGTTGGTCAAAACACCAGATCAGCCTCAAAGGAGGGGGACGGCAGGGCCACAGATAGGCATCCGTGGGTGGGCCGACTCTCATTCACTCACACGTCTATGCCGCCACTGCCAGATTTCAACTGGACCAGGGCAAGGAAATGAAAGGTTGTTCACGAATAAATCACATATGAGGCGACAAAAGAACTGGATCCTGTCAAAAGGCTATCTACACGTCATTTCATAATCCAGCACCGCATGCCTACCCTATATGTAACCCAAAACGGGGAAAATTCCAATAACCCAGTCATAACGCCAACCAAACAATTACAAGGAAAATACAGCTGCATATAAATCCAAATAAAATATAAGTAAATTTATTCTTTTCTATATATTAGTAATTAAGTGTAAGACTAAAGTTTCTTCTAAATGCAAGACATATTTCGTGGCGTTCTACAGGAACACCTACCCTCTCTTCATTCAACGATGAAGGACATTTTACCCTTGTAAAAGGGAAACATTAATGGATAGGGCCGTGGAAACTTTCAGTTTTTTCAATGGCAAGGGATGGGTCGATATACCAGACTCTACGATCATTTTCCGTCTTCCCCATTTACTCTAGTGCCATCATTAGGCGATTTTACTTCATTGGTGCTTGTGCAATGAAAGGGCATGTCTCTCTCTTCTCCAGTAACGCGATTGGTTTTATTACGCCCTTCCTGGGACAAGGTTTGCTGGTCTAAGGTACACTCTGACGGGTCGGGGAATACATCACTGGGAGGCGGGAAAGACTGTTTTGATGATGGGTTTGATCACACCCCCTTGCTAGTTGACTAAGCCATAGCTGCACGGGTTGCACTTGGGAGGATTGGACTGTATAAGTAGATAGGCCACACCCAGATCATTTGATCGGGCAGACATCATCGAATCCAGAGCTTTCCCCCCCGTTTTTCTTGAAAATCCCAGGCAATTCCTAGTAACCAATTGGAAATTTTCCAGTTGCTTTCTAGGTTAAGAATGGGATGATCAATTGATCCCTCAAGTCTACTCTCATTTATCACGGCTTCGTGGCTTTTCTTGACCATCTTAAAGTCTTGTGTTTATGCTTGATTATATACAGCTACCCTGTATCACCCGGTCAGCCCTGGGTGTGGTGTGTTGTTGTGTGTGTTGTTTTTCCCCCATCAAACTGTGAGCCACGCTTTCGGGGTTCCCCGAGTGCTGGCCCGGTAACGTTTCCTTCGGGGTCGTGTTAGATCAGTGGTAGTGTCATCGTTTCTGACAATGCTGATATTTGGACGAGATTTGTAGGGACCAGACCGGTCGCTAATGATATCTACACAATCACTGAGGAGGGATGCATCAATAGCAATTCGGGGGTGGCCGTGGGTATGAGTTATGGCCCCTTCACAACAACAGCCAATAACACTCCAGTTAAGCTCAAATGGCCACGGAAATTGTATCAAAGATCGCTGAAGGAACCGCAAATCCTGGGTGAGTTCGTGCATGACAGTTTCAAGTCTCGATGCATTGGCGCTTGGCTCCAGAGGCTCTCTTCCAGCCTGGGCCAAATATTGCATCTGGCATGCTGACGCAGGTGCTTCGACAATAATATTATTAGGATGTCGTGGAATACTTCTTCTTGGCATGATCGAGAAGGATGATGGTTGAGATGAGCCTGGCAGAGACTCTGTAAATGAGTCAACAGTCAAATTGCCTGACAACAGGGGATATTGTAGGTCGGTTGGCTCGGGGGTAGAAGAATCGATTTGTCGACTTGGGTCCAGCGAAAGCTCATCATCATCGGTAAATGGATTGAGATTCCATTGATTGGCATAGGCGTCTTGGCCTTTCTTTCGGACCCATAAGAAGAGGCCCATTTTCCAGATCATCCTCGCGGGATACAGGCATGCCATCCAGAAACTGCGACAGTTTGTCAAGGTCAGAAAATCTCACTGATCTCTGTATTGCATGTAGTGCTTGAAGATGGGACATGAATCTTGAGAAAAAGAGCGGTGAAAAGAACTCACTCTGATGGAAAGGTGGCTGGCACTCAAGTCAGGCTTTCTGGTAGGTCGGCTAACTGCCTCACTAACGGCCATGACGTCTCTAGAGTTAGAATACTCTTCTCTGCGAAGCGACATTTTCGGTGGATAAAGGACTGCGGCAAGAAAGAATAGAGTCGGAAGAGTTAAATCCAATGGCTAGATGAGAAAGAAATTGCTAGAAAAAAAACACACACCAATCTGGTTGTCGATGGTCATATCTTGGAGGACAAGAAAGTGGGCGATCATTCGATATTTATATGCTGCCGTGCTTGATAAAAAGGAATATACTGCGTTCATACTTGGCTTTCCGATGTGGTCCACGGACTTTGTGTATCTAGGTACATAATTATCAGTCCACGGACTTGTGTGGTCCATAGACTTTCATAGCTGTGGTCCTCGCACAATCCCCAGAGAGGGAGGGCGAACATTTCAAACATCAAGAAAATCCGTAAACATCGAGTTATCTCGTCCTAATCGAATCGACCAGATACATCATTAGGCTCGTAAGGGTTTTCGTTTTCTGCGTCAGTGAAAAGTGTTGGGTTGATGTACGGGCCCTCATGATTGTCGTCATCCGTATACACCCAGCTGCCGTTGCCATACATGGTTGCTTGTTCGGTGTTTGTGTAGTTGTTGTCGTACAGGTTCATCAATTCTCCAGTATGACCATCAGATTCTGTAATGTGTCCCTCATGATAAACCGGTTGTTGGTGCAAGGTGCTCTCTAAATAATTGGGCAATACTTCAGTCGTAGACTGAAAAGACTGGAAACTGGGCTCGAGATCTATGGATTCTTGAAATGCAGGTCCAGTACTGTTTCCGTCCTCCGGAATTCTTTGCCATTGGAAGTTAGCTGGAATGCCTGGTGGTCCACTCGCCAATGTATCGTGCGATGCTACATCCGCAACCGAACCACCGCGTATGTGATTCGCCCAATTTGGTAGTGAATTTGTAACCAACTCTGCAAAATCGGCGTTGAGACTGCGGACTAGATCTCTACCCAATGTCCAAACGACGTTGGACATCACCTCCATACCAATTGAAGTTTGCAAATTTTCTGGTATGTTCCGATATAGCGCTGTAGTCATTCTGCTCAACGTGTCGCAGAGCTTTTCTTCCACCCGCGTAAGAAACTGGGCAGCAAGCCTCATGTGTTGTGGTATGAAGAAGGGACTTGGGTTGGATGTTTTGTCTAATGTCAGAGTTTCGTAAATCTGTTTCCAACGGACTTTAAGAGGAACGTTCTCATCTTCACGTTTTGCAAGCGACTCGTACGCTCTCGATTCGACAGGTGTAGCTGATACAGTCCCATTTGCATAACATTCTCCATACGATTGATGACGTTTCAATTGTCGTAATGAAAAGACTTTCCGACAAAAATTACAGGTGTGAGGCTGGTGTACGTCCTTGAGATGCGTTTTCAAGTCCGAGATGTTCTTAAACCTGAGTTTATCGCAATGATGAAATATCCATGGATTCCAAACCAAAAGAACACACGCAAAACGGAGTGATGTCGACCGTTGGCAGGGTTTTCGCTGCCGACCGTTACCGTTGCCGTCATCGGCATCTTCTTCCTCCTCGTCGTCTCCATTTTCATTGTTGACTATGTAGCGCTTCGAATGACTCTTGCTAACCCTTTGCGATTGGTGAATGCAAACGTTATTTTGAGACGGGGTCGTAGATATCTTCTCAGGTTGCCCAGCTGTTCTCGCTCGCCTCGGAGCAGGTTGTTGAGGAGCATGTGATTTATTAAGGGTAGCGAAGAGCTCTTCGACCCTGGTCTTGTAGGCATAGCATATTGCCTCCATCACACATTCCAAATAGAATTCATGATGGTCAGGTCGTGTTAGATCAATGGATTTATCACCATTTCTGATATTGCTAATTTCGAACCCGAGCAAGGTTTGTTCGGAAACCTCGGTATTGTTGTCTGAATGGCCACTAACTTGTGGCGTTCGGATGGCAGTTGGCGAGTAATCCTGTGTATGAATTCTGACGCCGTCATAAAACAAGCCGGCATAGGTCCACTGAAAATTTAGTTCCCAAGGAAATTTCCTGGTTGGAGTGTCAAGAGATGGCCCCAGAGCCATCAATCGATCGGATTCCAGACGGAGATTTATAGGCTCAAGAGGCCGCCTTGCATCCCAGATCAAGTCTTGCACTAGGCTTGTGGATTCATGTACTTGAGCGTTGTTATATAAGCTTGGTGATACATTTGTTTCGGTTATGGTCGAGAATGATGACCCATGAGATGACTCTGCCAGAGACTCCGTGAACGAGCCAACAGGAGCAATGGATGGCATTGGCGGGTATATGGGCTCGGAATTTTGCGTCGCGGGATAATCAATGGGTCGGGTTGAGCCAAGTTCGAGCTCATCATCTGCGTCTCGACACAGATTCCAGTGATTGGCAAAGTGATCTAGTCTTTCCTTCAATCCTTTGAGGAGGACGCCGTGTGCAAGATCATCTTCACGAGACGATGATAGGCCATCGAGACGCTGTGAGAGGTGGTCATTATCAGTCAACTTTCTTCACACTCCCTCTTGTATGGTGTGCGTCAAGATGGAACGCGAATCCCGAGCCCAAACTTACTCTGGTGGAGCAAGACCCGACATTCAGCCCTGGCAGGTTGGCAGTTTGGCATGCTGCGTCGTCGCCAATGACTGAAACATGCTCGAGGTTGGCATTTCCTTCCACAGGTAGCGACATTGTCGGATGACAGAGCGACCGTTGAAGCAAGAAGTGAGGAAGGGAAGGTCGAACCGGAGAAAGAAGAATAAGAATAAGAATAAAATGGGTCGATCTGATGGCCAAGGTCCATACATTTGAGCACTGGGAAAATGGGTGGCCGTCTTATATCTACCTCTCTACATGTGCGTTTGCTCGGTGGTCGCAACAGACTTGTCCACTTACTTGACATGATTTAACACAAACTCACACTCGCACTTGGATCAGCGAGAGCCGACCCACATTGAACCCATTAGGGGAAGGCGTTGTTTAGAAAAGTTGAACAACACATTTATTGCCCATTTGCTGGGAGTCTCAGGCATTTGGATGGGCGTTTTACACACCTAGGGGTCTTGGGCATGTGCTCCGTACTCCGTACCTCACTACGTAATTACAGTATGAATGCGAGGAAGATTGTGCAGGCCAAATAATCCTGATGGATGGGGGGGGGGATCCCGGACGCTCATCATCCCAAAAAAGTTGAACGTTAACGCGAACGCGATTAAACGCTGCAACACATCACTTTCAGCCGCACTGTTGGGTCGTCCGTTAATCGCACATCACGTACTGCAAGCAAGTACTCCGCAAGTACTACTTTTGTCGTCGTCGTCGTCGTCGTCGTCGTCCTGGCACCAGAACCCTGCAAGACACGCCGACAGTTCATCAGGCGTATTATAGATAATAAGGAAGTACGTACCTGTAATATCACTTGAGTTGAATGCGGCACCAAAGAAGATGTGCCAAGATGTCTAAATGGCGTAGTTCGGCGGCATCAAACTTGGCCACAACACATTGAACCCTCCCTCTCCTCCGTCTTCACGGGCACCACTCACTCCAATAGATTTGCTCCATAGAGGCCGCCCGTTTTACAATAAGGCTGAGTACTTGAACTATTACTACCTACCCAGGGACGATACGTCTTAATTAGGTGCTCATAATGCAACCTTTCCCCTATTTTAGGTCCACCATACCCACCTCACTCCCAGATCCACGTGGTTCTGCGTGGTTGTTCCGTCCCTGACTCGCGTGTGTGTGTGCGTGTCTAGGAGCGGCAGGCAGATGTTATTGATAACTTCATTATGCCATGTCACATCGATGCGATTTTGCAATAAAAAACGGTGCGAAGTCCGCGTGTCGCCCCGAATACGACCGTTGTAAACGGGCAAATACGAGTTGGGGGGGGGGGGGCTTACACTAACCCAGCTCCACATTTCTTAACGGACACGCCCCCTGGAGAGAAGAAACACCTTCGATTTAATTAAGGACAATCATCCATCACCACCATGTCTCTGCGGTCGGACTTTTCCTTTACCTTTGACGATTCCAACGCCACTTTCCATGTGCCACTGCAAAGTTATCTCTCGTTACACACCGAGTTCGACTCCATCGCCATCGGTGCCGTTGTATTTTCACGCGGCCCCACCAGCAAGCGCCTACTCCTAATCCAACGCTCTGCACACGACACATTCCCATTGCTGTGGGAGATCCCAGGCGGCAGATGCGAAGACGGTGACACTACACTGTTGCACAGCTTAGCCCGCGAGCTGTGGGAAGAGAGCGGACTGCATCTCAAGCACATAGGCCCATGTCTTAGCCCAAAAGATAGACACGGTATCGTCGTGCCGGTAGACTCTGAGGGCCGAGGCGCTTGTTTCACATGGCAGGGCAGACGGGTTGTGAAGTACTCTTTTCTTGTGGAAGTAGAGCAGCCTGCTGAGGTTAGACTCGATCCTAATGAGCATCAGCGATTCTTGTGGGTTACAGAAGAGGATTGCCGGTCAGGGGGAGAAGGCGAGCTTGGCAATCGTTTCACAACAGGTCAGCAGGAGGCTACAGTCATGGAAGCATTCAGGGTCATTGGTAGATATTAAAGCCAAGCATGACAGAGCGTTTACCATGACAAAGCAAAACCCCAATAAAATCATCCTCCACAACGATCTCCTCACTCAGACACATCCGTCCTCGGCGCTATCTTACACCCCACAAGATGCAACCCCGAATTCGCCGTAAGCTGCACCCTCTCAACCGTAATCCCGTCCTCCCGCACCGCCTTCAAAAAAATCTGTTTACTAAACCATACATTACAATACCACGGCCCAACCTCAAACGTATCCGTCACGGATTTTTCTTTATACTCAGTGAAACTGTGCGTATTTGACTCGGAAAACTGGTAATTCAGGCTCACTTCAAAGTTAAACGCCGCAACACCAACGCTTGCAGATATACCCACGCCAATGCTTTGCTGTATCTCTTGGCTTTGCGTCTTGGATAGACCGTACATGACGGTTTCGGTGTGGGACTGGGAGGAGTCGCTATAGCTTGCTCGGACGACTTGGGCGCACCAGGCGATGGAGCGGGCGATGGTGCAGAAGGGGTAGGCGATGTTGTCGAGGACGCGCTGGTCTTGGGGGTCGTAGAAGCTGATTAGGGGTAAGACGACGCGACATTGTTCCATTTCTTTGTATATTTTCCCTTCGTAGGGGATGGTTTGCTCGGTGATTCGAGGAGGTGGGCCGTCGTAGGGCTTGAAGTCATTTGGGATTTGAAGTGCAACTACGTACACTGTCGTTTTTGGTTTGTTGTAACCCGGCGAGGTGAAGAAGCAGTCAGTGCGTAGAGGAATCATGTCGGAGCCATCGATGCCGCTGGGACGTTTCTTGGGCAGGATTTCCCACATGGAGCAGTTCATGCTGGCGCCGGATGCCTTGTCATCCCAAGTCGACGTCTCTGCGATGCGTGCTTCCATTACAAGGTCCTTTCGCACGCACCAAACCAGGTATGCTGGCGGCTGCAAATAACCTTGCCAGCCAACATCACCGCATGCGACGTAGCCAGTCGGGGCCATAGGTCTCCAAATGGTTCCATTATGGGTCCCGCCACTCTTTTTGTCGTTCCAAACTTGCACATAGTATATGGGAGGGACAACCGCGGGGCCCCTGGGGTCAGAAGGGACAGAGTCGTTGAGACCAATTAGTATCGTGCCTCGCTGCCCATTCACCGGGTCAACATGGCTGGAGACCCCTGTTGTGCCAAGCGGACGAAGCGTATTGTCCGGTGTTGACTTGGCCAGCCATGTAGAGACCTTTCTTTTGGAGCCAGCCCCAACATTGTCCCAGGTCCAGTGGAAATCCGAAGTCATTGAGACTCTAAGTTCGCCGTAATTGCGAAATGAGCCCTCTTGCAGGCTGCTGCTGCTGCTGCTGCTTGCCCTTTCATCGTCTCCTTGGATTGCAAGACTCTCCATATTGCTAAGGAATTCTTCCATTGATGCGTACTTGTCGACCACCTCCAGAGGGCTGGTTGGAGTGTTGCCAAATGTAGTCATGCTGGGCGAAGATGAGAACATGACAACACATGTATTATAGAGCGATAGACCGTTTGCTGAGTATTGTAGATTTATCAAGATTTAAGTCTGTTTGAAATCCTCTTAGACACGGGATTTCGCGTATTTTATATATTAGTTTCACCCACGAATCTCCTCATCTTGCAAACTTTGTCCCTCCCTCCTGGCGTATTCAGAGGCTGTATAGCACACAGCTGAAATACCGCCATGCATGCATCATCACCACGATGAAAGCCAATGCCAGACGATTATTCTGTCAATTCATGTCAGTGCTGGTGTAGCTGATGCCAATAGTGCTGGGTGGCTTTGTCAGCTCCACTAAGCCATTGCAGAATTTGGCGTTGAGATTTCCGAAATGGTGTGTGGCTGCCGATGAGGGCCGGCCCGGTTGATCATCAGCGATCATTGATTGGCGTTGTAGGTAATATGTAATATACGACCTCTTGTTTTCGGTCAAATGAATGACTTTGACACGCGGGTGCAGTTTATTGGCAGGTGTAACTTTATGTTATCTACTTAATTAGAGGTACCTGGCTTACACTAGCTGGTCATCTAAAGAAGACTGAAAGGCCCATAAAGGGCCTCTCCCCAACCACCCAAAAACCACCACTATACATCCCCTTTCCAGCTTATTACCTAGCAGCATGCCACCTTCTGAACCTGTATTAAAAAGTCTGCCTTATATTGTTGCAGGATTTTCTTGATATAGGAGGTACTTAGAACAGAGTCTAGATAAGGGAGTGAACAGGGAGCGTCTACCTATTTAAATCTATCCCTTTAATCAAACTAGCTACACATAGTCAAACACCCAATCATTCTTCTTACCCATTACTTTTGGATTTCCTGGTGCCTATAGGCGTCAACTACCAGATGTTGGTTGGTTAAAACACCGGATCAGTCTCAAAGGAGGGGGCGGGCAAGGTGACAAACAGACATTTATGAGCTGACTCACATGTGCTCATATATCTATATCTATGCCGCCACTATCAGATCTCAACTGACCGATAAAAGAAATGATTTTTTTTTCAAGGTTATAATTACAACTAAAGCGATAAACTTGAGCTAAATCTCGAGTAAGGGCTGTTTAAATATCTTTAATAATGGACCTACTTCTGCTTACCCTACCTATACCAATATAAAGCGGCTGGAAAGATCTATACTAATAACCTTGTAATATATCAGCTTTATTATAAAGAAGGTATATATATATATATATATAAACAATTTAAAGTAAACAAGGAAAGTGTTTTATTACTTTTTATATAATAATAATTATAAAATTAAAGGTAGGAGATTAAAATAAAAACATGTTTAACCCTCTATTATTTCCTAAGCAAAAACGTTCACATCTTTATTAAGCAAGGAAATAAATGCAAACCCCAAATTCCAAAAGGTGTATAAGAAAAAAGGATTTAAGCAGAGCCTAATATCCAAGCATTATTCTATAAGGCATTTTTTTTGTGATTTTCTTGTTATACCTTTATATTAGCAAGGTATAATATATCCTTTTTATCGCTAATAATAGAGCTATACAAGTCCAATAATTAAAAGACTAGATAAATCTTATCCTAATAAAAATTGACTAAACGAAGCGTTAGGGCTATAAGGATGTTCGTTTTCTGCATAAGTAAGACAAGCTGGGTCGATACACGGGTTTTCAGAATCGTCGCCTCCTGTATATACTATGCTGCCATTACTGGGCAGGGCTTCTTGCTCGGTGTTTGTATTTGTGCAGATATAGGGCATGTTTATCGATACTCCAGTATCATCATCAATAGCTGTGTAGGGTTCTTCATAAAGAGCGGGTGGCTGGTGGAAGTTCCCATCCGGCTGATTGAGGCAGGCATCACTTGAATATGGAAAAGACTCTGAGATAAACTCTAGGGATTCCGGATATGCGTGCCTAGCGTCGCTTTCTTCGTTTCGAGTTTCTTGCCATTCTTGGGCGTCTAGGATGCTCTTTTGTCCACTGGCCAAAGTATCGTTCGATTCTGAATACGCCGAGGCCCAACCGCCCACATAACTCGTCAAATCCGCAATTGAATTTGAAACCACCCCTTCCAAACCATTGGCAAAGCGCGCAATGACTTGTGCACCCCTTCTCCTCAAAATGCTGTATATGGTCCTCATACACACTGCATCTCGGCTGCTTTCCGGGATACTCTCTTGAATCTCGGTAAAGCTGTCATTGCACATGTCAAAGATAACTTGCTTTAGCAACAGAACAAGACTAGCGGAAAGTCCTGCCGGAAGCATTGAGGTTAACCACGCAGTAAGCCTTTCACGGTACGGCATGTAGAATGGACTGGTGTTGGATGTGTCGTCTGATATCATAGATTTGTATAGCCGAAACCATTGATCGTCGGAATCAAGATTTCGGTCCTCTCGTTCGGAGAGAATGGTGGAGTTAGGTTGACACAATACATTCCCACGCACATGGCAAACTCCCTGTGATTGATGCTCTCTCAATCGTTGAAATGAGAAAACTTTCTTGCATAATGCACAAGCGCGAGGTTCTTGATCGTCATGATTCTGCTTGAGATGCGTCTTCAAATCCGAGATTTTCTCAAAACTGACCTCGCCACACCGATGATACAATAATGGAAACCGAACCACAAAAATGCACGCATAGCGGGTTGAAGTCGACCTTTGGCGAACCTTTCGTCCTCCGCCTTTGTCATTATGGGCATCTTCTTCCTCCTCGTCACTTCCATTACCATTGTTGACAATACCTCGCTTCGAACGCCTTGACTTGACAACCTTTTGCAACTGATCGGCGGGAGCCCCACCATGAACGTGGTTGGTACATGTTCTTTCAAGGTGACTACCTGTTCCTACATCTCCTGGAACAGGTCGTTGCGGAGCATGGACTCTGGGAAGGATATGGAAGAGTTCTCCGACCCTGCCTCCTCTGGCATAGAATTTTGCTTCCAATACACAGTCCAGATAAAATGCACGATGGTCGGGTCGTGTTAGATCAATGTAAGTATCGCCATTTTGAACAAGGCCGAAATTTGAATGAAATCCGTGTGTATCAGCAGAGACACCGCCAATGCTTTTTGAACAGCCACTGACCTGGGATGCACTAAGAACAGTTTGGAGGTGGCCGTGGGTATGAGTTATGGGCCCCTCACAACAGCAGCCAATATCTCTCCATGTAAGCTCAAACAGCCATAGAAATCGTATTAATAATCGCTCGAGAAGCCGTATATCATGGGTGAGTTCATAGATAATTGTATCGAGTTGCGATGTATTGTCGCTTGGCTCCAGAGGCTGTCTTCTAGTTGGGACCAACTCTTGCCCGTGATATGCGGAGTCAGTTGCTTCAACGGCATCATTATAATGCTGAGAAACACTCTTTTCAGTGATGGTCGAGAAAGATGACCCCTGAGATGAACTTGCTAGAGACTCAGTAAATGAGCCAACTGTCATACCAACTGGTAGCATTGTATATTGCGGGTCGGTTCGTTCGAGGGCAGGGGGGTGAACTGGTCGACTTGAGTCAAGTGAAATGGCATCGTCATTGACATCGTCATCTGGAACTCGGCTCAGATTCCAGCGATTGACATAGCCATCCGGTTCGTCTTTCAGACCCATGGGATGAATTCGTTGTGCCAGATCATCCACGCCGGACAATGACATGCCGTCAAGAACCTGTGACAATTTGTGATTGTTAGCACATTTCTTTTAACATATCTGTGTATGCGGTGCATCAATATGGGGGCAATATATCGAGTCAAAAACCCACTCTGACGGAACAAGAGCTACCATCTAGCTCAGGCTGTGCAATGGCTTGGCAAGCAGCCTCACCAGGGAGAGGGAACCCCTCGAGGCTGTTATTTTCTTCTCCATGGAGTGACATCCTCAGTGAACAAATGATTGTTGCGCCTGCGACCTTTTTGCAGCAGAGAATGATGAAGTTAAACACGGTTGATCGAGTAAGAAGCGGCTAGATGAGAATAAAGTTGCCAGGAAAGGAGCACGCCAGTCCGATTGCCGATGCCCTTGTCTTTGAGCACTAGGAGATAGTCGGTCCTTTTTATATTCACCTGCCTCTCCTTGAGCTGGTAGGAATTTGCTGTGGCGGTCACGATCCAAATGCTCATACTCGACATGTTGACCATCCTGAGGCTACCGTCGTGTCCCGTATTAGGAAATGCTTTGATTAGGACAGTTAAGCAAACGTTTTATTTTGTATTATTACTCTGAAAAATTTTACCCGCAATGTCTCAGCCAGCTTCGCTGTGCGGACCAGCCAAGATCCGGTAACAATTAGAGTTCCTCCGCTTGCCTGCGGTACTGTGCAGTGCGGCCAAGATCAATGGCGAGTGTCCAGGCTGCCAGGCAGGCCAGAATGTCCGGGGCGAGGCCAGAGTCCACTGTGGCTGTCTTGACAACTCACAACAAGTGCTGTTGGTGGACGGTCTTTGTTTCAGAAACACACAGCCAAGGACCGGGAGTGTGATTAGTGACAGGAAGTAGGAGAGAACATGGGGGGGGGGCTGTTTCTTCAGTTAGAGATGAGATCCAGCAGGTGACTCATGGTTCCAAGTTGAGTCCGTCTAATGGATTGCTCACACAGACATTGTTGCCGTTTTTAAATGGTCCAAAGTGATGTCAGAACATTACCCGACCGCTCCATATGTCACGATCAGTCTGTGAAATTAGTTTTACAGGCTGTATCTATCAATCAATCCATGGACGAATTTCAACCGAGTACAACGGAAGAAAGGACACCAGACTATCAAGCGAGCAGGCACCCACCTCACTGTCGGCGATGTCATGACGATGCGCCGTGATGGGAAACCTGACTCCTTCAAGAACGACAAGATGCGTAAACCGTGGCCAAGCAAATCATCAATGACATGATTCAAACGAGGTAAGACATGCTAAATTATGTAAGACATGGCGCAAAGTGGCTGATCCTGGTTTGTGTAATCCCCCCCCCCCCTCCAACCCCTCAAGATGAAAGCAATTTCAGACGCGCCCTTGCTGATGCGCTGAGCGACGCAAATGGCATGGTTCCGGATTCGGGTCGACCGCCACGGACGGCATGGGCGGAAAACAAGAGCCGTGCCACTGCCAGGGGCGTCAGCGGACAGACAGCGCACGACTTGGCATTGGGCGTCAGATCTGATGGAAATCTCTTGATTAAGTTATTTAATCTATTTCGGTGTGCCGCTGTCGAGTCTAGGAACGAAACGAAACAAAAGCAATAACGCCCGGCGCCACACGCTGACGACCAAACAAGCAAGGTCAACGCAGCAGAAGCTGGATGCGGATGCTACCTACCCTAACCCAGAGTGAGGCAGGCAAAACCCTCTGTCCATCCAACGAGGCGGCCGCTGCGCCCTCACGACGAGTGTGCAGGCTGGAGCAACATGGCACGGAAATCGTAGATTTGCTCTTGTAGAGGCCGCCCGCCCATTATAATAACAAGGTATTGGGCTGACGGCTTGATGTAGTAGGGCTGAGCAAAGTGATGGGCACTCATGGTGCAACATAATAATTACCACATACTTTAAGTTTCCGATACCCGAATCGCTCCCGTCTATCCACGTGGTTCTACGTAGTTCTATGTGGGCCGTGTGTCGATTAATTAGGAGGGTCAAGTAAGGAGTAATGCTTCTGTGCAGCATTGCAAAATTCGTGTACCGCTCCGAATACGACCGTATCAAACGGTCACATGCGAATGAATGTAGACTTCTCACCCCACACCCTTCCAACTCTTGTACCTTCTCCTATGAACACGCCCATTGAGTAGGGAAAACACCCCTTCAATCCAATCAACACCATGTTTCTGTAATCAGACCCATTTCCTCCAACATGGCCTTCGACGCACCTCTTCATATTTACTTACCTGTCTCACTCACGCCGAGCTCGGCCCGTTGCCGTCGGCTTTCACTCGACCCCGCCAGCAAGGCGCTCGTCTCTAATCCAAGGGCTTCCTTCCACAAACGACAAATCCCCATTGTTGAGAAAGACCCCCCCTGGCGACAAATGCGAGGCATGGTGACACTACAAGGTGATACTACATGGTTGCACAGCTTGGCCCTGGGAGCAGAGGGAGGACAGCGCATCTCATCTTACGCACGTGGGTCGACTCTTTTTTAGTTTGAGAAAGGGGCCCAGCGGCTGTGACGTACTCCTTCCTCGTCCAGGTTAAAGCTCAATGCCAATGCACATCAAAGGGTCTTTATAGGGCACTGTCAATGACTTGCTGGCCAGGAGGGGAGGCGAGTTTGGCATCCGACTTGACGACGGGCTAGCAGGGGGGGGGTGGGGTTGGGGCTTCAGCAGTCATTGAGGGTCAATTAATTGTAAAGCAGGGCGTGATGATGGTGTACAGCATTTGGTGGAGTTCAGCGGTGTAAAAAGCATAGGATGAACAGTTTCGAGTGAATCCAAAACTCAAACAAAGTCCCACTATCATTATCCTTGGCACATATGTCCAGAAGTTTCCTCACTCAGACATATCCGTCCTCAGAGCTGTCTCGTACCCGTCGAGATACCGCTAAGTTGGCCGGTTATTTGCGCCCTCTCAGGAATAGTAACGACACCATCCCGCAACCAGTCAGTCTCAGAGAAATCTGCTTGCTCGAGCTGACAACACCGCATCACGGACCAGCCTCAACGTTTGTATCAGGTGAAGCTGTTGACGTGTTGACTCGGAGAATGTGTAATTCAAGGCTCATTTTAGACTTGAAGGCTGGGGCACCAAAAAGGAAATTTTTAAAAAATATGCCGAGATGCCAATGTCATGTTCCGCCCAATTTCCTCGCTCAGGAGCTTGGATTTGCTGTACATGACTGTTTCTGTGTGAGTCCAAGGTGGGTCATTGTGGCTTGCTCCAACGACTTGGGTGAACCGGACGATGGGCCGAGCGAGAGCACATTAAGGTTAAGCAATATTGTCTAGAACACACTTGTGCCGAGATGCTATACAAATTGGTCTGTGGCAATACGACGTCGCATTGCTTAATTTGCTTGTGTATTTCGTCTTCGTAAGACACTATCGGCTCGGGTGGTTCGTGGCGGCGGGCCGTTCTATAGCTCGAACTCAATAGGCTTGCGGATCGCAACTACTCTCACTAGGGACTCAGGCTTGTTGTTGCCCAGCGAGGTGAAGTAGAAGTCAGTGCGTAGACGGATCCTACTCAAAGCTATCGATGCTGCTCGGGCCATTTTGGGGGGCAGAACCACCCACAGAAGCAGTTCATGACGGCGGCCGCAGATGTCCTTGCTAGCTATTATCACCGACACGCGGCCTAGCCCAACGGATGCACAAGGCTCCAGAATGGTTCCTTGTTGATTTGGGCCACCTTCTTTTTGATATTCCAGGCTTGCACACCGCATAATAGGGCAACAGAAGCCACGTAACCAAGGGGGGGGGGGGGCAAAATGGGGACAGAGTTGTCTGGACCGGTTCGTGCCGTGCCTTGAGACCCATTCACCTGAACGGTGAGGCTGGGGAGTCCCGTCATACCAGGCACACGATGAGCGTTGTCCGATTTTAAATTAGCCAGCTTTGTGGATACCTGCTCGGCTTGGAGTCCGTCCATTGAGAAGTACGGGCCTGACAAATTTACGCAGTTGTAGTCATGGTGGACAGAGGAGAGCACTGGAGACCATTGGAATGGTTACTGAGTATTCGACTGTCTTCCAGTATACATGGCCAAGCAGCCCGCCTAAAACTAGGTAATTTCCACACTTAAATGCCCCCCGTAATCGTGAGCTTAATCGTATTGCCAACTCAGTGGTCCTCCTCCTCAATGCAACCCTACGGACATGACAGTGAGCCGAACGGCCACCCCATGTATTGATCATCACCAAGGAGACAGCCAACGTCAGACAATTTGACCTAGCCATCTAAGTGGCTACCGTTGCTGATGATGCCAATCGCGCTGGGCAGCTTGGCCGGTTTTATCAGCAATAATCCGAGTTTTTTAAGTGTACCGAGTTTACATATACAAAAAGGGGGTGATGGATAAAAGATTGATCGACTCATACACATATCCGTAGGTAAGCACAATGTGTCATTGTTGGTAAGAAATAATATTCACGAGGCTAAAATATTAATTTCTGTAGCAATGGCCCTTTGTAAGGCCTCTACTTTGATTGAATGACCCTGGAGCCTTTATCCCTCTCTAGCACTTAGAGGGGTGTCTTGACCATCACGTCGTAACACCTGTAATTATTGGTGTGTATCTCACCTCGAACACCTGTAAAATAAAAACTAGTCTGATGACGATTAATCTTGCAACGCCTCAAATCTTGGAATGGAATGTGTGCTTCATTAGCACCGGCTTACACTAGCTGATCATCTGTCGAAGACTGAAAAGCCTATAAAGGGCCACTCCCCAGCCACCCAGTAACCACCATGATCGTCCCCCTTTCCAACTCATTTATCTGGCAGCATGCCACCTTCTAGGTCTGCATTCAAATCTGCCTTACACAGTCACAGGCCTTTCCCAATGCAGGAGGTATCCAGAACGGAGTTCAGACAAGGGAGGGAACAGGGAGCGTCTACCCACTTTAATTCCTCCCTCCAATCCAACCAGCTGGACAGAGTCAAACACCCAATCATCCTTCTTACCCTCTGATGCCAGCTTACAGTGCAGACGCGTTTCATCATCAGCACCATAGCGGAGTGCTCAAAAGCGGCGGCTATTCAAAGAGCCCCAAAGTAGCCCACATTTTACCTAATGGCGCGGGGCAGCCAGCAAATTAAAGGTCTCCCCCACCACTACGGCGGGGGCCGTCCCGTGTAGGCGCGCGCGTAAGGTGTGGCACTCGGGCCACTAAACTGGCTTGGTTGGGAAGGGGAAAGATTTCATCAAGCTCCCAACTCGTGAAGAACACATAACAACAATCGGATATCGCGTGTTAACATACCAGAAATGGAGTCCCCAAAGATATTGTGGAGCTTTTCAGGCGTCAGTGCGCGCTAAATAAGTCCAGAGGAGAGCGTACAGTATGCGCCCGTTGCCAAATATACCCGTGGATATGAAACAAGGCTGTTGGGTAACACTGTAACACTAACACCACACAAAACCCTGTCACAACGGATCAGCGCTGGTCGTTTTTGATGTTGGTCGCAAGGCTCTGGGCAGATTTCCTGTAATTGCATGACCAAATACTACATACAATACCTATGGGTGTGCCCTCCTGCAGCTTCTTGCTGATCCTTCCTGATGCACCCTCACATTCTTACCTTTCCCTCCTACTTAATTCCCAGTGGGCGCTGAGAACCAATCCCCCCGAAGCCGTTCTCTCGCTCTCTCTCTCTCTTTTTGCTTCACCTCCTCCCACACTCACTTCGAAAGGGGGGCTTACCAGCCCATGATGTGGAGGCCAGCAGCAGCAACAGCAGCAACGCCGCTCTCCTCCATACTCATCAGTCTCTCGTTGTTCCTTTGGCAAGCCCAGGCGATTTGCTACTTCCCCAACGGAAAGACTGCCTCTCAGGATGGCCCGTGTCGCGACGACACCGAGCACTCGGCCTGCTGCGGGCAGGGCTTCGCGTGCCTCAGCAACGGCATGTGCGTCGCGGTTGTGGACTTGGTTCGGCCGCCGGAGCTGATTCCGTATCATCGGGCGAGCTGTACGGATAAGTCGTGGAGGAGTGGTGATTGTCCGAATTTCTGTGTGGATTCGGATGTGGATAGGTTGGATTGGGCTGTGAGCATGGGGGTTTGTCCGAATTCTGACTCGGCGTTTTTCTGTAATCGGAAGAAGGGGGCAAAGTCTGATTGCCAAAACAACAAGAATTTGGTTTCATTTTCTGGTTAGTATGCGCACTGGCTTGCTCTTGAGACCGTTGTGCTTACATATTTTCTTCCTTTTACAGCAAAGCCCAGCATCATTCGTACCATCAAGGAATTGGCCGGAACCTCGATGCCACCAAAAGAAACAGCATCCAGCTCAACATCATCGCTATCACCAACACCAACCACTGAATCCTCATCTCAGTCTTCCACATTCATCTCATCGACCGTATCAGCAACAAACTCAAGAGATCCATCATCAGCCACCTCGTCCTCCTTCACTTCAACTCCGACAGAATCTCCGACGAATCAATCGCAAGGACTTTCTCCCGGAGTCAAGATTGGCATTGGGGTCGGCGCTGGAGTGGGGGGACTTGGCCTCATCATTGCAGGCGTTGCGACGTGGTTGCTTCTTCGCAACCGGAAAAAGAACAAGAGCAAGGTCGACCCGCCTCCCGTGTATGAGAAAGCGACGGACGATCCAATTTATGAGATACATTCGACACCAATTTACGAAGCGCGCTATTCAGGAGCAATACATGAACTTTCGGCATAATAGACATGAATCAATGATACCAATACTTTTAGTTTAGCATTTGAACATATTAATTTACCACCACTTGGTCCATTTTCTTTTTTACCACACCCATTCGCTGTGCTGTGCTGAAACGAGTTCATGGCGGGATATGGAGATGCAAATCGTTGGAGATGACATGAACAGCAGATTCATCATATCACAGTCTCATGTTTGAGTATTATAGGTGAGAGAACAGATAAATTAGTTTTGAAAGAGCCTCTATATCCCTTGTATAACCTTGAACGCCATGACGCTAATAACAAAATCCCATATATCATACATTAATCATCATTCGCTTTAGTCTTCGTACATGGAATCGCATATCCCAAAATTCGGCAAGATCATAAAGACGACCTGCGCGACAAAGATCCACACCGCAACCATGTCCGTATCCGAATCGATGTGGTTCTTGGCGACAATGAGCTCCGTCCACAAGATGAGGGGCCAAGCAGCCATCATCATGGAGATGGCACCCAGAGGAATCGCAGCATATTTTTTGTTTTGAATGTGCGTAAGCGCATTCGGCCTCCAGGGGATGAATGAGCTCTTCCAATCATCCTTGTCTATAGCAATGGCATAGGCGCAGATGATGGCTGAGATGGCCATGGTAGCACAACCTAGCGAGTCAAAGATCTGCCAGCATAGAAATAGCTTGCGCCAATTAGGCGACAATGTCCGCCATCCGAAAAAGAAGAACCGATAGACACCGTATCCGTCTGGAAGGTTCGTGCTCAGACTAAGCCACGCAGACGCCGTGTTCAAACACAAGACACCCGCGGTGCCGAAACCCAGAATCGTTGCGAGAAACACGTTTCCCGAGCTGATGCCGCCCATGTAAGAGATGATGTAGATGCTGTTGAAATGCACGGGTAGAAGCGACAGCGCGTGGAGTTGTTTAGCGCGGACGGCGTTGTGCCAGACGATTTGGGTGTAGTAGTTGTATGCGAGAAAGGCGATGTTGCTGGGGCAGTTGCTGCCGAGGCCGGAGACGAACTGCGCGGGGGCGAGCATGATGCTGGTGTAGAGGAGCCATCGGTTGGTGACGCTGAAGCCGTCGACGATTTTGATGGAGGTGGCGTTGGCGTGGATGGAGGAGTTTGTCTGGCTGATGTCGAAGAAGGGGATGGAGGATGAATTGCCGTAGAGAGAGGAGTTTGTCAAGGCAAAGTCCATGACTGCCATGGCTGGTTATTGTTTGCCGGTGGGCAATGGTCTGCGTGTTGGAAATGTAGGCCACCGAGTGGCTGTAGATGGCGATGATGCTCTTGGTGTTGTGCCAGAGGTCGGGGGCAGTATTTGTTCATGTGAAATGAGAAAGCGAGAGATGACTTTTCTTGGCTTTTGTCTCAGAGAATGTTCAAACATGCTTTCTATTAAGTATGTTCTGCATCGTGGACAACGTCGCGATGGGGGGTGTCTCAAAGATCAATAGTTCGTGCGGGCAAGGCGATCCAGGGCCAATAGTGGGGGGCGCAGCCGCAATTTGAGGCTGACTGACCAGCAACAAGGTGCAGCAACCCTGATTGCGAGTGGGATAAAAAGGAGAATGACGAGCGTGGCACACACGTTTTTTTACCGGTTTGGAGTTTCAAGCGTCTGGATTATCGAAATGGCTCAGTGGATGAGACAGTTGGGCTGAATTAGGAGTGCATTCAGAACCTGAGTACATGCATCATGAGGGTTGCTTTACATAGCGTACTTGTTGTTTCTTTGGATGGTACTAAGACTGCGATCAATAGTGTCTTGATCTCTGACCATTCTGAGTGAATTCAAGTTTTGTTTTCATAGATTCCGGTTTTGGGTATCATGCTCTCATTGTTGTGTCGCAATATTGGCTCGTTCATGGTCATTCAGCTGTGTCGAGAAAGACAGGGTTCAACTCCCACCGGCACCTGAAAACTACCCATCAACCTCAGCCCTGAAGTAATGAGCTGCAGGGGGGCAAGTACCTGTATTCATTCAATTACGTTGTCGGGTATTTTGTTTTCAACTCACTTGCAAGCAAATGCAGCAGATGTCCAGTAAACAGCATCACTTCCCTATATTCTGCCATGATCGACGGCGATCGTACAATGCCATCTTGAAATGGAAATGTCTGGGCTACAACTCACCCAATTGTTAAGCCCTCAACAACACGATTGGACGGCCGCCCACGGAACGGATGCGGCTGACCATCGAAGCGTTGAATCGCGGAGGGCCGTGTCCGGTGGTCGCCTCAATCACTAGTCTCAATGCCAGCCGCTGCGCCCTCCCGCCTCCAACCCACAAGGCGGACTAGTCTGTCGCCATCGTCTCCGTTCTCAGCCTAGTGTTTCCCATTTATTTGTATCGTACATGACATCCATCCAATCCCAGCGAGTCCAGAAGCGTGCGGCTCCTCGGCCACTCGAGCCGCAAGAGCCAAGCATCAGGGTCAAAACAGACTAGACTTGTGTGATAAGGTATGGATGGATTCCTCATATATTGATTACAATTCAAACAGTCAGCCTGTGAGAAACAGTGAATTTATTTGCGTCAAGAAGGAATTAGGGGATATAAGTATGTAAATAATAACAGCATTTAGAGGTGGCTTGTTGAGTAACTGTCTGCTGATCTCGACCATGTGATGCACAAAGTCTCGGACCTTGCCCGATCTGCAAGGGTTACTTAGACCGGCGGTGTGTTGGTCACTTACAGACCAGCAAGCAAACCAAGCAAGACCTTCCAACCTTGAAGAAACTGGCTGCCAAGACCAGTGGGATGGATCGTACTAATGCAAGGGCTAACAACCAGCAAGCAGATTATTTGGAGGTTAAATAGGTAAATGATATGCTTGGGTAGATTACAAAGGCGCAGCCGTTGTGAAGCAGAAGAAGTATAGCCGTATTATCATCATGCAGAACGTATACTAGCCGAAGAGGGGAATGGCCATATTTCAAGCATTCACCGCTTTAGCAACCAAATCTATCTTTCTCTCTCTCTCACACACACATATATACACAAGATCATCCTCGTCTAGGCAATTTACCACATCCAAAATCATACGCCAAAACTTATCCCGTCTCTCTAACCTGATTGCAAGGCTATAATAGGCCAACCCCCAGTCTCTATACATCGTGAGTCCTCTATCCAGCCCCTCCAGAAAAAAGCAATTTGCTGCTTGTCTTGGCTAATCGCCTCCCTCGCGCCCCAGCATTTGATACAAAGTATATTGATTGTGAGATGGTGATTACTTCCCCCTACCCCAACTTCAAGAGGCCCAAGTAATCGAGTTTATTGCCTTTACGCCGGTATTTACAAAAGTGTGTTCTTCTTATGCCTGATAGGGCCATTTCTTGGATGAGCTTGCAAACCTAATAATATGAACACTTCATCTCACAATCGCATCCATCTATATCTAGGTACATTATGAGGGGAACGCAGATATTGAGAAGCAAGGGAGAATTACGGCTTGCTTTTAAAACACCAATGACATGCTGGGTTAGCCGACACGCTCTGTATCTAAACGTACAGGTATTGGTTGTCCATAAAGAGATACATGGGAACGGTGAACCTCCATTCCACAGCGCCATGGAGTTTCATGCTTGACCAGTGTAGAGTGAATGACCTCCCAAAGACCGGTGTGTCTTAGCTAGGCGCTCAAAATGGCTTGACCTTGGGCATGACTTTTCTAGGCTATTTAAACAGCCTGTTTCTTAGGAATTCTTATCCATACTACCCATCCATCACCCGGCCCGCAGTCTTTACTGTTAGGTAGGCGTATTAATCTGCCGAGACGCCTGTTTCTAACGATTCTTTAAATTATACATTGTACAATTTCATCTAGTTCCCACACCAACTACACTCAACGGAGACTGAGACAGCTCGTCTTGCATAGCCGTTCTGTACAGGCCAAGTTTTTTATGAACTATACAGTACGACAGTGTTCTAGATCATGGCCAATTACTTTCACTTAAAGAGAGTGCGTTTTTTTTTAGCATTGACGCGACTTGAAGCATGTGTTGGCCGTAGTTATTTACTGCGTAATATCGTAGTACACACCTTCCGACCAAGGCGACAGAGGCGAAACAAACTAATATTAAAGAACAGACATTTCTCACCTCATGGACCAAGGTCAGCTCCCTTCTATTAACCTCAACCTCCTACCTTCATATAACGACAAACTTGATTCTAAATATTCGCTTCCACAGCAACCAAATCTCTCCCTCTCTCAAAGACATACCTGTTCGATCAGCAAACGCTTCGCTTTTAAAGCAGTTCTCCCCTCCCCCAATATCATGATGAAGCTATACTGGGCCATCTTCGCTGTCATGACTGGACTGACCATGGCAAGCCCCATGGGGAACCAACCTGATCTACCCCGCGCCTTGGCTCCGGACTGCTTACCTAGTGGATCTTCCTTGTTCTGATGAGTTGAACTGCTGTGGAGTATGTTTGAGGGAGCCACAAACATGTAGTTAAAGGAGGTATCAGAGATGCAAGGATGATGGCTGGAAGGATTTCACTGGTGGGAAAAGTTTTCTTGGTATTTTATGTCAGACTACCACAGCACCTACACGTGGCTAGAAATACGAGATATTTTTCTCGGTATATTTGACAAAGGGGTCATCTGTGGCATCGTTAAATCAGAGAGTCACTTGCTCGGATGAAGCGAGACTTTGTTGAGTCTGTTGTATTGTGTGTCTATATTTGTATGTAGGCAAGTCTAAATTACTTACCTTGGTATAATCCATCACTGAACCGAGGGATAGCCAAGGCACCCGGCCTGTGATCGTCTCGTGATTTATGTCCTTGTATCTAATGCTGGCGCAAGGGAGGCGATCCGCCGAGACACGTGGCAAAACTGTTCTTTTTGGAAGGGCCTGAATAGGAGACTTATCCAACGATGTACATAGAGTTGTGACCAGCCACCACCATAGTCTCACAACCGTGTTCCATAGTGTCTTACAGACGACAGCTGGGCACTCACTTGGTGAGTCTTTAAGCACGTAAGCCAGCGGGCACCTAACAGGCGTGCGGCTTCTCAGATGTCCTCACTCTCCGCGCCAGTGGCTTGACCTTGGGCATGTTTCTCGTGTCTTTTTATAGACGCTGATTGAGAAACTATATTTACTTGGTTTGTCGAATACAAAAGGGTTTCTCGTGGCGCAGAGTTGCTGCCGCGTACTTGCAAACCTCGTCACAGATGTTCACATCATATACAAAATAGCCAATTCCCCCCCTGTCCAATAAGTCATGAATCCGAGATCCACAATAGTGGCGTAATTGCAATTGTGCCACGAAGCAAGACTCTTGACTTTTGACGTGCCTGTGTCTTGAAAAGTGTCTCTGATGGCATGTTGCATAACGTCATACAAGCCTGTGTGTGTGTGGTGTACAGCCCCGGCATGGAGCGTGCCACCGATGTCAAAATGGCTGCCTAGGCTTCTGTCATGAACCCTGACGGTGATACTACGTATCAGTGGACGGATCTACCTCCACGTTGTACCTGCAGCGCCATGCTTTTTTATAGGTAAGGTAGTTTCTCTACAATCTGCTACATCTCCTTACCCATACCTCAATGGTGGGCTCTGTTTCCAGTTAGTACATTAGCACCCACCTGGGTGAGGGGATCCACACATCGCTGGTGTGGAGAAGACAATCTAACTAGGCTGTGGAGTGAAGGATTCTATTTCCTATTTCGGTACGATAGAGTACCAGTACTTACTGCCAAGGCACGAGAGAGATGGGCTAAACATCCACAACTATCCGGGTCCCGATCCCTCGGCGGCGTCCCGGGGCCGGAACCAGCCCACTCGTTGTGTAGCCTGTGTCCACCAAAACAACCGGTACCTCCAACAAAGCCGGTATCCCGGAGTTTCCGTGCATTATATGCCTTGACCTGCGCATCGATAGCTTGCATGATGCACGTTCGTTGAGGTTTGCATGTTCGGATAGGTTAAAAACCCGGTCCCCAATTCCCTCATCCTCAATTCGCAAAAATCTGCCCTGGTCGCAGTCAGACGGGGAAACTCATCCCATCTTCCTCATGTGTGTCTGCGGACGGTCTGTCTCATCCGAACCCCTCCCGTTGCAGCCGTGCGGGGGGGGGCCAAGGCCGCATGTGTGCCTCCATTGCGCGTGCATACAATACTTCTCCAGTACGAACGGATACGAGCACATCATTCCAGCCGTTCGTAGGCATCAATCTACTCTACCTCGAGTAGCTCATTACACAGTCGTTCATTGGGGCAACTCTGTTCGCAAAAAAGCGCCCGCATTTTCTGTCTCGGCTCAAAGCTTGTCTGCCTGCATGGAACAACCTGAGGATGACATGACAAGGCCGCCGGGCATCATTCGATTGCCAAGTGTTCAGCCCTCCAGGCTGAAGATTTGGGGGAAAAGCAAACAAATGCGCTAAATCGTGCTTCAAACTAACCGCTTTGCGGTTTTGTCCCGTCCTAGTGCTGGCAGTTGGTTACCTTACCTTGCCTTACCAAACTTACCTAGTATTAGTAGCTTACTTACATCCAAAGGAGCTGTTCATCCTGCATCCTTTCTGGCAATTGGGATTCCTTTCCAAGTCCAATCCGGTAATGATAGGTAGGCAAATGCTCCTTCTCCACGAGTTTGTCGATCCGGGGTCTTCGGGTTTCCGGAATCCCCCCCTCAATCTGCAGTTTGTGCAAACATGTCTCCACCATATAATCAAGTGCGCAAAATTCTCATGTCTCACTTGCCAGCCTCTCCCCTCCCACTTAGCGCAAGTGCGTGAAGAAACTATCCCGATGTCAATCCAACCCTAGGCATCCTGAAGCGGAGCGTCTCAAACACCCGCAGCCAGTCCCGAGTCTATCCGCTTATCCCGCGCCCCCATCGCGAGACCTGACTCAAAGACATGGGCCACTCCCTCAGCTAGCCAATGTGCGTGCGTGACATGTCCACACTAACCCAGGATCAGTGAAAAGCTTCGCCCCGGGCCTGAGGGCTTCCGTGACGACGATGGGAAGAGGCCCCGGCTTTTGAATGCGCCACGTGTAGAGCGGTTCTAGTCCTTGGTTGGGAAAGTGATAGTCGGCCGCATATCTGCAAGGCTAACTAACTGTCGTCGTCATTGTGTCTTTAGTCTGGGTGTGCGGCGTAGCCTATCAACGGTGGGGATACATGGTCTTCCTTGATCTCGCCCTGCGCTGCTGCTGCATGGATCCACGGCTGTGCAGCTGGACTTGCAGGTTTACCTATAAATATAAAGTCCCTCGAGTCTTCTTCTTTCTTCTCGTAGGAGAGAGACAGACATCACGGATCAACCAACCGGTCGATTCACAACAGGAAACAAAAAGCTACCTGCCATGGCGCCAAATGTCACCCTTTCCCTCGCATTATTTGCCCTACTTGTGTCTTGCAAACCTCTAGCAGGACGAAATGCTCGTCCCACCGTTCAAATCGACACCGGCACCGTTGCAGGAGTCACTGCCACCGTCCCAGCAACGTCCAACCATATCAACAAATTCCTAGGGATCCCCTTTGGCGCACCCCCCGTCCGCTTCGAGCCCGCAAAGCCCGTCAAGTCATGGAGCGGCGTGTACGACGCCTCCTCTCGCAAGGCCACATGCGTCCAAAAGTTCAATTACCCGGATGAGATGCGCGAGCGCATGATCAAATGGTACAACACGCCGGCGCCGTCTGGTGGTGAGGGCGAGGACTGCCTCAACTTGAATGTGTTTGCGCCCGCGGGGGCCGCTCCGGGCTCCAAGGCCGTCATGTTTTGGATCTATGGCGGTGGTTTTGGGTTTGGTTCTGGAGCGCTGGAGATGTATGATGGGTCTGATATGGCGGCGAATCAGGATGTCATTGTGGTGACGTCCAATTATCGTACGAATGTGTTTGGGTTCCCTGGGTCTCCCGAGATCCCAACGTCGAAACAGAACCTCGGGTGAGTCGAATTGCCCCCATTACTTATCAATCCACCCCAACTGACATTTATGTGTGTTAGATTTCTCGACCAGCACCTGGCTCTCGACTGGGTCCAGCGCAACATCCGCGCCTTTGGTGGTGACCCGAAACGTGTCACCATCTTCGGCGAAAGCGCTGGTGCCGGCATCGTCGACGCCCTCATCGCCGCTCCTCCAAACCCCGTTCCCTTCTCCGCCGCCATCATGCAGTCCGGCCAGGCCAGCATCTTCATTGGACAAAGCCAATCGGCCACCTCGTGGAAGAAACTGGTCACGCTTACCAATTGCACCTGCGATGCCGAGCTTGAATGCGTCCGCAACCTGCCTGCCAACCAGATCAAAGAGGTTGTCGAGCGCAATGCGCTGTCCTTTTACCCAATTCACGATGGCGGCGCAACGTGGGCAGACCGGGGACGACGTGACAGACTCCAGTCTGTCGTGGTACCCAACCGAGTTGCTCGTGTTCCCATTTTGATCGGCAGCAATGCTGATGAAGGCAAGACGTTTGTTTTCGGAGAAACAGACACGACCAAGTTCCTCACCACTCTGCTGGGCCCCCTCGCAAACCCCGTCGTCATTGCCACCATCATCGCCGCTTACCCCATCGGCTCTCCCGGAATCACCAACAGCAACGACCAAATCGCCACCATCTACGGCGAATTCGCATTCCAATGCACCGGCGCAACCGTCGCCGCCGACAGCTCCCTCGTCGGCATCCCTACCTGGAGCTACTACTACAACGCCAGCTTCCCCAACGCCGACATCTTCCCCGGCAGCGGTGCCTACCACGCTGCCGAGATCCCCACCATCTTCGGCACATACCCAACAAAGGGAGCTACTCCATTCCAGAAAACCACCAGTAAAGCACTGCAGAAGGCATGGGCGAGCTTTGCGAAAAACCCAACCAATGGGCCCGGGTGGTCGCGGTTCCCGAATATCGGTGTTCTTGGAGGCGGCGCACGGCTGGAGGTTTCGGATGATACGGGGAGAGTCCCGATTGTAGATGGGAGTGCGGCGCGTGCGCTTTTGATACATAAACGGTGTGGGTTGTATAAAGCGGCGTATGATGCGGTGACGTTTCTTTGAGTGATCTTTTTTGGGTTTTGTTGGGAGTTTGTGGTATTTTATGAGATATGCAAAGTGAAGAGAAATGATTGTGAAGCAACGCAGGTTATGCGCTGCCGCAAGTATAGATTATTGATGAATTTTAGAATTTGCCTACTATCATCTCCAGTTTCATCGTGTACATAATCCAAACATCATCTTGGACATATAGATCCGCAGCCCCATGTTGTGTAAGGTATACACTATTTTTAGTACCTCCAAGCCCCCATCGAACATTCTTTGCATATGCCAATATAGTTCGACCCCTGACATATATTATGCAAACCGACAAATGGGGTTGCATCCCAAGTCCCACAGACCCGGGAGCCGGATGCCAGCCGGGAATGTCAAGCCACTCGGGAGCCTGTCCAAGTCATCACTGTGCTGTCATCCCGTTCGTGACACAGCATCGGACAATATATAGATTATTCCACATACTGGGGAGGTTCAACCTAAATTAAAAGACAGAAAAACCCCATTGCCTATATAAACATCCTCCTTGCAATCAACGCCTCAACTCAACGGCATTGGTGGTGTTGGGTACGTATACACAAAAAACACCTTTTCTAGAGCATCAACCACCTTCTCATTCATATACACTGACAAGACTTTCCTAAACCCCGCTCTCACCATCATTCGTATAGTAAACTCCATCTTCTCCTCATCGCTAAGAACAAGATCTTGAAACCTACCACGCTTATGTAGCTGACACTGGATTATCGACGTTTCCGCAGCCAATGCGAACTGTTCGACTCTCTCGATTCCTATTGTCCAGTTAGTTTTGCAAGAGTAGTTTTACAGTTTGTTTGTGGCGACAAACAAGCCTTACCGCATTTGTTCACATTGCCTAGGTATTCAGATATTAGTCCATTGCCTTTCCTTCTGGTTGAGATGGAGCCAATTGGTGCAACTACCTACCTGGGACACGTAAGACAAATTCCCGAATAAAGCTGTGGCGCTTGGTGTTATTCTCGGCACGTGTAGATGCTTGCCATATATCCAGAGGATGGAGCTTCTTTAGTTCAATACCGGTCATGGCGGAGGAATACATCAAGTGATTCAACCGTGTAGGCTGCACATACTGTCGGACTAGTCGTTTCAAAAAAACATGTCGTAAGCTATACTTTCCAAACATTCCTAACTCTTAAATCCTCAGTGCATACCTTTTGCAAATACGTCCTCAGGGCCGTTTCTGAATGTAGGGGAAGATAAAAGCTCCACCCGCGGTTCAGCTTGTACTGAACAACCTTTGGGATTGAGCATCTGCAGCCTCAGTCTTTTCACATAGAGCCAAAACGTAGTGTGAGAAATAGATCTTTATGGGGGGCTAAATGAATAGCCCCCTGAGAAAACTTGCCTAGTCTAAAGTACGTGTCGAAAAAGCCATCGTCCAGAGACCCCGTGCTAGTGCAATATCGAATGAATTCTCTGAACTTGTTGCCATGTTCATCTTCAGATAAGCCGTCGCGAGTCTTGATCCGACGCCAATGTGCCTTTTTCGTCGAACCCATTTTCCCCATCAACTGCTCCATGCTCTGTAAATGCTCAGCTATGCGATCCGCGTCAACACCCGTGGCAATGTTCAGCTTGGTCATATATGCCTCCAGCGTGTGAAGAAAGGAACTTTCTGAGCCAAACACGATGCGAGAGCAGGCGTACGAGTTTTCGAGTAGTATTGTGTTGATTCGATGAACATCGACCGTGTTTAAAGGGAAGATGTGGAAGTAGAACTTATCAAATTTCCGTTGACGATCGGCAGCACCAGGGTTTGCTACAGCCCGCCCATCCACGATCCGTGAGTAGCTGTTTCGGGCTTTTGTTATGGGGAGATCCTCTAATGAAGATTTTGTGCCTAGGCCGAATACATCATCAATTGCTGTAACACGCAAAAGTCTCCGCTGCTCCCGTTTATTCGGATCTCTGTCTTCTTCTGGGACTGAGAGTATCGCACTGCGAAGCACAATCATCACCTTGGGCGACACTGGCGCGAATTCATGGAAGTTTGCCCAACTTGACTCATAGACCTTGCCTGTATCTGGGTCCCTTGAAAAGCGATTGGGTCCTTCAAAGATATTGTAACTGTTGTCAGTAAGAATGAACTCGTCGTCAACCTCTGACGTTGTACAAATAGCCATATACATCTTTTCGGTGTGCGCAACCAGCCAATTCGCATCAGGCGGGTATATTTTCTTCGTGATGCTTCTCACCCACTTCATATCTGGATCCATCTCCAATTCCATGATTGTCTTGAGGCTCTGCAACCATACCTGAAAGGGCCTCGTGAAACCATTATCCCGCATGTAGTCGCGGAATAGTTCTTTATCGTTGGATGAATACGTGCCAACTTCCTCATGAGAGAACCGTTGGTGAAAGTTAGATCCTCGATATTTAAGCAAGAACAGGAATTTGCGGATGAGGTCTCTCTCCGACCTAGGTAGACAAACGCTGCTGTTGCCTTCTTCAACTCCTTTGGTGATCTTCCGAAAAATTCTTGATGCTTTGTCCTCGATTTTGCTGAACATGTCTTCCACCTCATGTTGCTCCTTGAATTTGCTGCCCTTTTTCTTGTCACGGTACATGTCTGTCAGGCCAAGGATATGTCTGACAGGGCTTTCATCAATGATGTATGGCTTTATCTGCAAGTTGACATTGTTCACAACCGGGTCCCCGTCATGTCGTTTCAGATTGCCACTGTCGAGGTTGTATCTCTTTCTGTTGGCCTTTTTGCCGCCACGTTTTTGTTTCGTGGCTCTCTTAGTTGCTGCGGGTTGTTGAAGCTCAAACTCGTGAGCAAAGTTCTTCAGTATGAACTGAGGGACGAAATGGTGGTATTGAGAGGAGATTTGGTGTTCTGTAGATGCATCAGGTGTCGCCATCTTGAGAAAATGATGTAGTCAAATGTAGTTTCAATATGGTTTATCGCAGTAAACACCATGGACTGATAAAAATGATGTATCTCGGATAAGGTCTTCCATCGTGATTATATACATGAGCAGTGTCCGTACAAGTAACTTTTGACTCATACCGGAGAGCTGGAAATGGAAAACACCACTCTGCACAAGTTCTGCAGGAATGCCTGGCAGCCTAATTGAGGCCTACAGGAGGGCGCCATTGATCTGCAATGCAAAGGCCTCATTTTGTCACCAATAGGATTGCGATACGTCGTTGGTACAGACGACCCAACTGCATATGCACATGAATTGGTGGTCCAGCTGATGTGCTCTGTCTCGGACCTTGACGTAACAGACAGAGCAGAGTAAGTTAAAACCCACTCGCCATCGCTCAAAAATGCAACTGCCATCATCTTTTATCATCATTTCTCCTTCCAGTTCTTGAAAGCTTCATTCCCCCATACAAAGACTCATTTCTCCGTCGTCATCCCTTTCTTTCAAAGGAGTCGGCCATCATTCCCGTCCTTGCCCGCACGCAGCGCCGAACTGAGCACGCCAGTTGTACAGGTATGGCCCTGCGTGCGGGCATACAATTTTGGACTTGGTCAACCGTCGATATAATTGAAGAATGGAGGGTTCCTGACAGCGTGTGCTTTCCTTCTACAATGCCGCCTGGTAAGCTTCACCCTGCCTTGGTAGTATCTCATTCAGATGCTCCCGACATTTTATATCGTGTTTCCAATCCACTAACATCTCACAAGATCCCCAACTACAATCAACACCGAGTTATGTGCCATGTCAATCCATTTATGCTCATGGGGGTGCAGTTCTCCAACCGGCCCACAAACGATGTCGGAGGCAGACAAGGGTAGTAACTCGCTACGGAAACCTCGTCATAGCAGATGGCATGTTTGTAGGTCGCTTGGGCGAGCCTCCAGCATACATATACACATCGCGCATAACTCTGTGGGTTGGCTCCAATGGCGGAAAAGAGAGGCAAGGACGTCGAGATCTCTCAACCATGCCATTCAGCTCGGTATGTTCTAACAACCCACTCTCTCCACATCTCGACGCCATACTCACTTCTTTGGGCTCGCAGATAGATTGAAGGACCCGGAAATGTCGTTAAAAGGTGTCCTACTGCACAACTAACCGCTACGAAGCACTCCAGCGCAGTACTCAAATTCCGAGCTCTTACACATTCGCAACATACAACAATAAACATCCCCCAACCTCAACAATAACATAGACCGGCTGAAATCCACTAGGTCTAGCAATCGCAACAACCACTTATCATCATCTAAAATAGCCCAGGCATCTTCTCTCCTTACTTGCAGTCATGGACTTGTCATGGGGAATAGTTGATGGTGACCCAACACCAACTTTTGATGTCACTTCATTTGACGCGACAGATATCAATCACTTTGGAACGCAAATACCACAATTTGGCATACTTATGTCTGATCAGCAGAATCTTTTTATGGATGCAAGTTTCGGAGACAACGTTTCACTGGGGATGCCTCCTCTAGCTGAGGGCGAAACTGACCAATTCACATCGGCTCTTTTACACCACGCTGCAGCGGAGATGGAAAACATGTGTTTTAATGACGAATACATATATCTTGACGACTATTCTACAGATAAACTACCGGTATTGACAAACAGCAGTCTTCAAGTTCCATTCATATCGTCCGACATCTGCAACCTCTTCACCCCATTCCAAAACGCTTGTCCAAGTGCGCCAGAGGAGTCATCGCCATCCATGAATATAGCAGGCCTTCTTACCAATTTGGACATTAATTCTTTCACTCTCTCCCTTTCTCCGACTGCAGCTCCATCTTCCTATTCGTCAAGCCCTAGTTTCCAACCTTCGCCAGCATCTAGTGAGGCTGAAGCTTTACAGTTAGTCGGAGCAGCACGTCGCCCGCCAAGATTAAGGTGTGTATATGTTTTCTTAAGCATTGTACAAGGTTTTGTTATATATAATGCTGAATTAACCGTTGCCAGTAGCCGTCAGCTTCGTCAACAAGACAAACCCGAGAAATGCCCAATTTGCTCCAAAGGGCACCCCTACAGACGAGAGCTGATCGAGCACATTAATGTATATCACTCAGACGATGCATCTCGATTGGGCGTCAAAAAGACCCGTCCGGTTTGCCAATATTGCAAAAAGTCGTTTGCCCGGAAATGCAACCGCAAACGACATTTGGATAACTCGTGCAAGGGTAGACGGAGTTGAGTCCAATATTGCTAGGCCTTCAGAGATGATATAACATCATGCTCTCTGCAGCCCCTATTTATGGTTGGTTTCCTTCCCTTGTTTCATCTACTACAGTATTTTCGGAACAGATTGTGATTCTCTGACATCCTAGCCGTAGTCTAATATTGACAAGCTCAGACAATGGCCTGCTAGGACTATAACAAACATTTTGCCGTATAATGCAGCAACTACAACGCAGAATGAGATGTTCGTAAAGGGTCAATGATTATGACGATAAATTCATGTACAATAGTCTTTATTTATGTTTATTCCTTACTTTTCAACCCATTTTATCGCGGTGCTGTGATGATTTTGTAGCCAAATCGGATTCTTTTGCAGTAGTGAGTATGACACAAAACCCACACGTTGTTCTTTGCATAATATGTAATAAGTAGCTTTGAAGTTGTTTTCTATTTATATAATAGGGAATTCAAAGCACGCAGAAAGCTCAAACTTGGGTAAAATACATTGTACATCCTCTTGATCATCATCCTTTACTGTCGACTTCCACATCCTCGCCCACTTCCAAAACCCTGTATCTGGCGAATCCTCCTATTAATAGACGACATCCAATTGCTGAAGCCAGAAGCACCACTCGCCCCCCCCCCCTCCTAACCTAACTCAAAAACGCAATCATATATTCCTCTGCAACTTCCGCGATTCCTCTTGGTCGTCATCATGTCTCCTCTTCATCGTTTCGTGCCTCTGTATCTCCCAGAGTCTCTGAGCAGCCTCGACCATGTCCTTGCGATTGTTTGGAAATTCGGGGTAATACCGTTTTATGTCTCCTTGTAGCCAAGGTTCAAGTTTGGCAAAAAGGTTGAGAGCCCTCGCTTCATCCAGAGACTTGGAACGGTTTCCCTCCAGCATCTCCAGATAATAGTTAAATTGTTTGGGCGATTGCTCTGGCAGTTGTTGAGCGTCTTCATATTTGAGATGGATTGTGATGAGAGAATCTTCCATCAGTGCCTGGCTCCACCGTAGAAAGCTTTCCCAATTGTTCCATAGCTCCTCCTGTTCCTCCGCATGGTGATTTCTTAGGTGACGATCCCATCTCTTCCGGCCTGTGACATCCATGTTCTCCAGGGCCAGTTCAATCTTCTGCTTGTCACTAGAAAAGTGCTTCTTGAACACTAAAAAGCAAAACTGAAGATCTTGTTTCCATTCTTCCCTGTCTTTCAGACTGCCTTTGTATGGAAGCGTGGCGAGCCTGTACTTTTTATAGTAGCTATAGCCATCATATTCCCGCGATGCATCTGCAGGGTTGCTCTGCACAGCGAGCTCTTTTTTACGCTTTTGTATCCTCTCAAGCCGCGCTTTGTCTCCGTGCTGGAGCTCTGTCGTGCGGCTTTCGTCCATTGCCAGGGTTGTTTGTTACTACAGCCTGTTGGGTTCTGTAACAGCCCCACCAGTAGTTTACAGAGTTTGCTTCAAGCTGAGTGGGTCAGTCAAACCAACGAGCGAATTATTGAAGCGAAAATAGCAGGAATTTTTATCAATTGAGGGAATGGCTACGCAGGAAGCGCGGCTTCATGTTAGGTATACAGAGACTTAGTGATACGCAAGGGTGAGATTTGCTAGCACGGTTGAAGGACTGATTACAGAAATGGGCAGTATCACGTGATTGATCTGTCACGGTTGCCCAGCGCTCCAAGTGTCTTTACTGCACAATAAATGGCGTCAACACCAGCTGCAATATTGGTCAATGGATCAGATCTCCATCTACAATGGGGGCACATTATTGTTGCATCCAAAACGATATAATCGGGGTGCTACAGTTGAGATAATGGCATCTATTCCGCTAACAAGGTCGTTCATCGGATGGTAGGGAAATGGTGGAAAATACTGTCGACTTGGTTTTAACATTTTCTCTCCACAATCACGCGACTTCACATTCATCATCTAGTCCTCCATCAATGCGCTCCTAGCCAGGGACATGGTCTAGCTAGAATAAACTGCTGTGACATTAACATGCGCAAAGATAGATTTGATGGCCCTGAGCCATTAACGTTTGTAGCCACCTCCGTACCCACAACTTCAACGTTCCCGCCAGCAGAATGGAGAAACTAACGTGTCACTCAACCCAATTCTCAAACGTTTCTCCGCTCAACCTTATTTCCCATGGCAGTATATATATGTTTGCCAATCCATAAAGCAAAATATTTTTCTTTTTACAACACTCTTCAATAAGTTACCAAACAAAATCTAATCATCACACCCTCAACAACTCCTCATCCATCACAATGGTCATGCCTCTTTCAATCCCCCCTTTCCCACCCTCGCATCCGGTGGCAATTTCGTCAATGTCACCGTTCCCAAACTTCCCAGCCTTTCCAGTTAGAATTACAGTCACCGAAAGGCATCAACGAGAGTTCCTTCACCAGAATACCCTCGAGCTTGAAGAAAGAGACGTCATGATCGGTCAAGCATCATCATCATCGTCGGATCAAACAGCCCGACGCAATCAGCCTAGACAGCAGCGAGGCGACATTGCCCAAAATGGATGGCAAGAGTCTGGACTTGTCTCTCAACCAGAATCACCCCGAGGGGAGTGGGCAGGGCTTATGTTCGATATGGTCAAGGATATGAATGAGCTCCTCATCCAAGCTTCCAACAAAATGACTATGAACAGCCTCGAATGGTTAGGAGGCGGAAGAGATTGCTCTATCCCTGGCGTCATGGAGATGCAAATCCTCCCCCCCACACAAGATACTTCCGAGCGTCCAGTTCGCCAACCTCTCACCGCTAACGAAATCGGACTGTTCAATCCTTCGCACGAGGATCCATCCAGAGCAGGCATCATCAAAACTCCTGGAGTCACCATTTACACTCAGCCCGGCCCTTTCACCGGCAGACTGACTTTCTTCGCCAAGACCAGAGGGGAAAAGGCAGTTCATGATGTTTGGCCAATGTGTCTCAGAGGAGAAGCAGCTACTTGGTACAGCACAATCCTGTCAGAGGCTGATCGCGAGGTGCTCAAGACTTGCTCGGTGGAATCTCTGTGCCACAAGCTCACTGAGAAATTTGAGAATTCGTTTGCAGATGATTTTGAGATGCTTGATGCTGCTGATTTTGCCGATTTTGCCATCTGATGTCTGGGAAGGGGAGAAGTGTAAGCTTATACGGATACAAAGGGGTGACAGATGTCGAGTAGTGCGGTCTGTTGTAGAGGACAACGCCGGTCCTAAACCACAACATGTATACACTAGTCAGGAGTTTAAACCATAGATATATCCGCAATTCACTGATATTATAAAGTATTGATGTTGATGCTTAAGTCCGCTCTGTCATCCATTCTGAGCAGGTTTAGTATGATCAGGACATCACATCTTCCATCCATCTGCTTGTCAACATCGCCAACATCTGCTAACTCATCTTTGCATCTCCCAATTTATCTCTACCTACACTAAATCCATAAATTACTGAAAGGCTCTGCCACTGGACTCGTGACCTCACAAGCTCCCGACCTCGTTGGTCTCTCTGATAGGGCTCCCAGTGTCCACCCACCAGCCTCAACCATGCGAACCACAACCTTAACCGCAACACCCAGCATTCACTTAAATACAAGATAAGACCATAGGCATATTGGGAAATGTGGAGGCATTATATTTACTCAACGGGTAGATAGACACCACCACTGAGAAAGATCATGGGTTCGACCAGCACAGCGGTCACAAAAATGACGAGGCGAGCTGTGATGACAGACATCATGGTGGTTCGCGCTGACCCAGGGGTTAGCGCGAGGTTTCTGTCATCGAGATACCTAATGACATCGCCTCTAACATACAAACTCAGGGATGTGACGAGGTACCTCTGCAACTAGTGTGCCGTGGCGCAATCTGGCTCCGATCATCACGGGCTGCTAGTCCGCAAAAGCATCTAGACAAGTGGATAAATCTGCATAACCTTGACACCATCCGAAGTTCCGAATAATATGGGGCGAGGTGATCAAGATGTCAGAACCATATCAATGGAGACAGAATGACGATCAGGTGTTTTGCTATGACACCATCGTGCTGCTCCAACCCGATACCCGTTTGTCCCCATCGGCACCCCCAGACCGTATACAGTAAAAGATGAGGCTCTTTTCTGCATGTCCCAGGCGCTTCCTGTTTTGAGGTGTCCCAGCTGCATCAACACCACCTCCCCGCGTCGTATCGTGTGTGATACACGCACATGCCCATGCCCGTCTGCACGTTCGTTCCCACGTCGTTCCACCTATCACATTGCCAATAGGCGACAAAAACAGGAACCCAACTCGGTGTTGTGTTGGGGGGGCTGTGAGAGGGCGGACAATCTGCGAACAGAAATTGCCGAAGAGCCAACATCCCCCCCCCCCTCTCCCCACCATCTCAATCAAGTACCAAAAAAAAGCAAGTCCGGTCATAACCGACTTTGGATGACATTAACACGGAGTCTCTAATCGTCCGTCCGAATGCCGAAGCTTTTCCACTCCCTCAATCTCCAACTCTCGCAACATACCCTCCTTTTGCTTTTTACCCTCCAAAGTTCTTGTCCGCGCTTCTATTGACACGCTGTCGTGCAACGAGTGCTTTGCAAGAAAAACAAGGCGCACCTGTTAGGCTAGCAAAGAGAGAAGAAGGCAACAAAAAAATAACACAGAGCCAACAGCCTCAAAACCCCAAATGAGAGAAGGCAAATCCTGCCTTGGATTGGGTAATTGAATGGCGCGCTAGCAGGCTAGACAAGCAGAAGAGACACACCCCCCCCCCCCCCCTCCTCCATTCTCCCTTTTTCTTCCTTCCCCCCCCCCCTTTCTCCCCATACCAGCATCCACAAGAAAACGAAGCCATTTTCTTGCGCTTCGCCTTCTTTTTTTCCCACTGCCCTGCCCACCATGCCACCGCCAAACAAGAAACAACCACCCCAGTGCTGGGAGTGCCTGCGCCGCCAATCAGCGTGCGACGGCACCCAGCCCGTCTGCAAAAGCTGCCACACCGCCGGTCTGGTCTGTCCCGGCTACGGTGACCGGCGCCCGCTGACGTGGCTGGCGCCCGGCAAGGTAGCCCGTGGCCGGAACTCGAGGACCATCTCCGCTGTGCCGACTCCGGCGGCGGCCCCGGCCAAGTCTCGGCCTGCGGCGGCGGCGGCGGCGAACCGGTCGGCTCGTGTGTCTAAGCAGTCTGCTGCTGCTGGGGGCGGCAAGGGTAGTGTCGTTGTCGTTGGTGGTGGAGCGGTAGTGGCGGCGGCAGCAGCTGCAGCAGTGGCAGCAGGGAGGACGTATTCGACAGGGAACAGGGCCTATCGTGAGGAGGAAGAAGATCCTAGTCTTGCTGTTGCTATCCGGAGGCAGTCATGGATTAACAACGTCTGGGAGCGGCATTCTAATGCCATGCCCATGGATCTACGACCTCAGGAGTGGGATATCGTAGAAGCTTTCCAGTTTTGTAAGTCCATCATCCATCCTATCCATATATCCTATCCAATTCACTCTCATTCCCCATCACCCAAGGAACACACCCCTGACTTACCACCCCCCCCTCCCCCATAGACAACACCCAATTCATCCCCCACCTCGCCTCCAACAAACTCCGCTCCAGCAAAAACATCACCCTCATCACCTCCACCGTCCTCCACGGCCTCTCGCCCTCATGGCACTACTCCATGGTCTCCATCTCTCTCGGCCTCCGCCTTTCTCACTTATCCCGCACGCGAGGGCTCGGAATCGACCCAGCCACCTCTCGCTACAACGAGGCTGTTGCGCTCTCGTCTAGCTTCTATCGCTATGTGGGGCTTGCGCTGCGGACGTTGAATGAGGAGATTAATGAGGGGTGTCAGCACCTCGAGGTGCTGTTTTCAAGTGTGCACCAGATTATCGTTTGCGAGGTTAGTTGGTCTTTGCTTGTTGTCACTCCCACCCAGTGAACTGGCTTGTAGTAATACTACATCTCAAGCTCACCATGGTTAACTCTACCGCAGCTTCTTCTCCCAAGTTCATCTTCTTGGCGGCCTCATATTGACGGGTTTCTATCCATCATCAATCAATGCGGAGGCCTTCGCAAAGTCATGGCATCCCCTCGTGCCTCTACCTATGCTCTCCTCAGCTTCATAGTGTAAGACTCAATCCCTCCCGTCCCTAATTCCACTTAAAAGCTAATCCTACGTCAACCTCGTTCTACCATTAGCGACACCACCCTCCTCAATTCCACCAGTCCCCAGAGCGAGCAAATCACCCAAGTGTCCCAGTTCAACATACTTGATCTGCACCATCTCTATACCATCCACTACTACCAGCCATTCCCATGCCCCATCTACCTCTTCCTCGATATTGTACGCATCAACAGACTCCGGTTACAAACACACATGAACAACATCCCTGCCGCTGCCGCCTCCCCCACAGAATACCCGTATCCCCCTCGCCCTACCCCCTCGTCGGTCGTGGACCTAGCTGTTCAACCCAGCGCCAACACAACAACCACATGCGATATCCTACGACACATCGACTCATTTTCCCCAGACGACTGGGTCTCATCAGCAGATCGCCCGAACCCCAATCTCTTCTTCCTCATTGCCCGAGTCTTCCAAGCCTCCATCGCCCTCTACGCAATACTGTCTCTCCCCTGCACATCCGAATCCTCTGCCCACATCAGTACGCCCTGTGAAAAACTCCACCCCCTCTATCACGAGCTCATATTCCATCTTCTCAGCGTTGCCTTTGAGTCATCCGTCCCAGTCAGCGCTCTCCTCTGGCCCCTCAGCGTCGCTGGCGTGGCCGCTACAAAAGGAACGCCGGCACAACGCGCCCTAGTAAAACGATACCTGAGGGAGGCCGCAAAAGAGCCATTCGTGGGAATGATGCCTCTCGTAGCGTTTGAGATGTTGCAGAGATTCTGGGACTCTGGCAAGAGCAGCTGGGATGAATGTTTTGATCGTCCATATGTTCTTGTGGTTTAAGATGGAGTGAGTGGCAGGATTGACTGCTGATGATAACAATGAGCTGGACTCGCATCCCCAATTGTTTTAACTATTGCAAAAGTCTCAGGGAATTTACAACATGGTTTAAGGGAATATTAGGATACTGAGATACCTCGATAACAAAGGCAAATGAGAACCCGTAGCAGCTGTGTGGTTGGCTGAGAGGAATCTGATAACGATGGATATAGGTTGTAGTTTCTCACATGACTGAAAAGGCATTATATCCAGAATACAACTATTATCACCCCTCAATCCTCGCCTTCTCATCTTTGTATTAAACATCTCTGTTCTTGCTTCATCAGATTTGGATGCTGTCCACTAATATAGATTAGCTCAGTAACCTCAGAGCAAGTCCTTATCATAAACATTTAAGAGACGCTCTGCATACTTTAACCAGACTACTTAGTATAGGTGACTCACAGGCAGTGCTTTTGGCTGAGCAGTGGTCTACCTAGTAGACTTGACTCTTCTGGACTATCTTTAATTAGCTTGTTTCTTGAGATTAAATTACTTGGCCAACTATGTCTGCAGATACTTTTTGCAGCTGGGCTTTACCTTTAATAGAGTGCAGGGCATTTTGCATTTTATTTTATTGTAACTCGTGGTGTTAGCTGGCAGCTATAGTGTGTAAAGAGGTTTATTTAGTATGGTAGAGCATCTAGGTTATGTATTAAATCCAGAGGATTCCAGTGTTTAGTTGATTGAGAGATGAGTTATTATATACTGATTTCTATACAAATTACAGCTCATTTTTATCATCGCCCTTAAAGTTAAACCTCTCTATTATCTTTATGCTTATACCACTAATAGCTTAAAAGGTCTCTTGCTACTTTCATTTTCTAATCTTCTCTATCTAACGGCAAACCTTCAACCTGTCTGGCATGCTTTATTAATCCTATGACCTGCTGGCCTCTGGTTATAACCTTCGACCTGATTCTTCATCTAAGGCCTATAAAGCCAAATTTTACTAGTATCCAGAGATCACTGGTCTTTTTATACACTAGCCGATCTTTTTAATAAATATCTATCTATATAGATAGCTATATCTGACTTATATCAACTGTTAAGTAGTATTTTACTAGCTTCTTATACATCGAGTCGGATCAGTATTTCCAGCACAATTTCTTTAGCCAGATTCTCCAGTCTCTTTATAGATTTGCTTTTATCTATAGCTATAGCCAGCCGAGGTATCTAGCTATACAAAAATCCTCGTTGATATCTTGTCGATATCTCTTTTCAGACCAATGGTATTAAGCCCCTTGACCTCCTGAGTCTTTGTAGTTGACTAGCTTTCCAGCGGGGTTTTGGCTCTTTGGTCAGACGTGTTAACTTGGTCTTGCGCGGTTAGCACCTTTAGTGATGATCGGATCTTTGGCCGGCGCCCTGGCTATATAGATAGTCTCTTAGCTTTGGCCGGCGCAGAGATATAGCCTATGCCTTGACCTACCGACAAGCGCCTCTCAGACCACTAGTTTCAGAAGGAGCTCTGGGCCGGCTGGGCCTCTAGCAGATGAATTATCATTCTTAGATTATATAAGCTATAGCACTCTGACAAGTCAAGCTTTCTCCAGACTAATGATCCTGATATACAGAGATCTTTTTCTCACTATCATAAATAGCTTGTTCCTTAGAGCAATCCTTATTCTAATATCAGCGCTATTACATTGTTATAGCATCTGTCCATGCCGAGCGAAAGATGCCGGCCATGGCTGACCTTATTAATCCACTGCACTATGCGGCCTTTGGATATACCGGGCACCTGGATTTTATAGGCCAAGCTAGGTAGCTTGATATATCTTTGTATTGTGCTCGATGCTTTTGCTATACCCAGAGAAATGAAACGAAGGTAGAAGAATTAATACACAGAAAAACATTTAATACAGGAGCTTGAGCTGTGGATTCTCGATCCCAGTGTCAGCAACGAACACAAGTTGTACGATCTAGTATGATCTAGTGTGAGACTAGACGGAGCACTGCCAGGGTAACACACCAAGCAACTCATTACCGGCTGATCACCAGAGAAGTGAAGATGTTTAGCCAGCTCCACACAAATATAGCAGGCCGTAATGGATTCCCCAACAGATCGGCCGGAGGGACTTGGTGATATAACTTCCCATATCATTAAACAGATAAGAACGATCCAGCATTCCTTCTACAGCCACATAAAATAGATCACTTATAGTAAGACTTCAGTGACAGAGAACTAAATCAACATATATATCAAAAGACAGAAAGCAACTGATAACAATATATGATCTCCAGATTAAGTAGCACTTATAGCAGTAATCCAACACGCCCTAGCTATATATCAGCTTGATATAAACAGCGGCATCATCATCTAACACAGGTTAGATTTCGCAAACAGTAATACATCAGCAGTCCACCTCTCAAAACATCCATCGCACTATTATTATCTAGAACATGGGAAGATATAAAGGTGGGAGCATCTCTAAATAATTATAATACAGTCGCGCAGGGCCGGATATTCAGTAAACAGGCTCAGCGCACAAGATAATTTATTTATCATAGCTTAACACTTTTCTTGTACTGGGATTCTTGAGGTAAAGGTGCTTGACTGAGTCTGATATAAATGATATTGGTCGCTGCGATATAAAAATGTGTTTTCTTTTTGTTTTCTTTTTTCTTCCAGTCTCACTGATCGCAGTTTTATTAATAGAAGTTGGAATCTATATCCTCTAATATTATATACATCTTCTACTAACAGCTTCTTTACCTTAAACATCAATCCAAGCTATATCAAGCATCTATAGATATCCTGCCAACTGATCAGCACTCGTTTCCTTTTAATGTCCTACACCGGCTTAGATATCAGCTTCTATATACCCGAAAAATAGAACTACAGATATCACCAGTCTAAGTAAGCGATATATATACTGCGAGATGTATAGCCTGATCCTATATAAATATAAACTTGAGCAATTTGACCAGCATACGCCTGACGCGTCTGTAACTTACCAGAGGCCATCATACTCTGCAGTAATAGCCTGACCTTGGGCAGGCTCCTTGGTCTGAGCAACCGACTTACTTGGCTTCCGGTTAGCAAGTGGCCTGCCTCATAGGCATGACTTCTCTTAACCATACTGAACAGCCTGTTTCTTGGGATTTAACCACTTGACTAGCCAGTGCTGTAGCTGGCCGCTCCGTTGGCCTTCGCCTCCAGCCAGGAGATCGGTAATCCGAATTCCATCGTGGCAAGGTATCTTCCGCCAGATACCGCTACTTGCTTCTGCAGGAAGGTATGGTCAAGCTACTCAGCCGTACAAGACCATGTTGATTTGGGATCACTATCGTGTTACCAAGCTCTACCTTGATGTGATTCTTCAACTGCTCTAGTCGATATTATAATATAAGCCCAGTTTAGCACAGACCAGCAGTCCATTCATCAAGTACCTAGTCGAGATTTGAGAATCTGCATAGCCTTCAATACAACCCAGATTATCCACATATCCTTCAATGATTAGAATAGCCACTGTGATCACTCAGCTCTCTGTGATGGTGGGATAACTGAAATGCTTTTTTGAAAACTAGCTTGGGAATCAGGATTTCCTTGGCTACTTCAGCAATCTTGGTATGTCATCAAGATCCTCACATTAGGCAAGCTTGTCTCCATCCGTGTACTTGTATCTGCCAAGCTACCTGCTTTATCTAGACAGTCTAGGTGCTCAGTACAGTGAAATAGTACAAAGAGCACCGGATTAATAAGACCTAATATACCTGGTATACATCTCCGGGCAGAGACATATAACGTGGTGAGGCAACGATGTTGCTGATGGAATAATGATTACTTAATAAGAAAGCTATTTACCATAGCGAGAAAAAGACACCTCGATCTAAGCATCAACGGTCCGAATGAGTGTCGCCTCGTCAGATCGCCAAGAACAAAATGACTGGTCAATGTCAGTCCATTGGCGTAAGGTTAAACCGGCCCAGGGCTTTAACCAAGACCGCAAGTCCCTAGAGCGATGGCGCCGACCAAGCTGAAGCCGCCGACTAGGATCAAGACACCAGCTATGGTTAAAGGCGCCGGCCACACAAGGCCAACGTACCACACAAGGCCAAAGAGCTGTCTAGCTACTAAGAGCCAAGAATTCAAAGTTCTCAATATTACTAATTATAAAAGGCATATCTAAAGGATATCAAGAAAAGCTAAAGGCTGGGCCGGAGACCTGATATATAATTACTGCTGATACAACTAAGGCTCCAGAGAAGCACATAAAACAGGCAAAAACCAGAGTGGTATGAATACCTCTATAGATAAGAATATAAGGAGCTAGGCTAAAATTCTCCAGAGTCAAATACAACTATAATATTATATAGACATTTATAGACTTATTATCTGGCCACTGATGTACTCACTGCTTTTGAAACAACCGAAGATGTCTGTGCCCCTTGGAAACTGAGAGAGTTTCGGAGTTGACCTTAGGCTCAGAGATCACTCAAGGCACGAGTTGGTCGATGGACGCTCTAGATTAAACAATAAAGAATCAAGAAGGATACACGCGACTGGTGAGAAAACAAGGCAGAAGGCCATCAAGAACGATAATATATAGAATTTGAAAATGATCAGACTCATTACTTAATCATCTGGCCTCACTGATCCTGTGGATAACGGATCTAAGCAAGACACCTTGCTGGGCTTATTACATCTCATCACACCTTATAACTGCTTGCTAACAACCCCGCGAGTGGCGGCAATATTCTAGGAAGAGATATGTCATGATTATACAGCCATATGCTTCCACTAATAAAGTCATTAGGTTATACATCAGCCATCACCCAGCCAGCTCTGATGGAGTGGAAGTGACATTAATCGCAGATGGTCTTCATTCTATTAACACCTCGAGCCATCTGGGCAAAATAATTGTTAGATCTGGCATTAGCTTTTGATAGTGCGATAGATGGCGAGAGATTTTACCTAAACGACAAGCTACCCCCACTGCGAGATGAGCCAGGCTGGAGATACAAAGTATTGATTTACCAAGAGTGCCCAGCCATCATTCATTACTGGCTCAAGATATCGGAGCCATACAATCCTCTAATCTCTTCTTAAACTCCAGTTAAATTACCAACGATATAATAGTAAACTTTAACCATTCAATCATAACATTATAACATTATAACGCTCACAACGCCCAGTACCGACCACCAACGATCCAGTTTGAGTGGCCAAATTCCTTTGTTCCTAGAATTTCCATTCCATACCATACTTTCACCCCCAGTTTCACTTCAATACGCACGCCAAATATACTCCACGATTCCGCCAGGGAGTGGGTGCGTGTCAAGAGCATGTTTAGCGGAAATAAATAAATAAGGCTTGTTGGATTATTCTATGGATAGAGGTTAGTATCAACAGATATAGCCTAACCAGCAAATATAAATCACTAAATCAGATTATACTAATCCGTACCTGTTATAGTGTTACTATAACTATAGAGTCCTGTGATATATTCATATATGAATATTATATCACACAAGACAGTGTAAAGGGGACAGAGAAGGTATTCAGTATAGACTTGTTAAGCGAAAAGAGACGTATGCTGGCAATGTCAGTTCATATTTGAGGGAGGGACATTGTTTACTACCAAGCGAAAGGAAATTGTATTAAGTTGTATGCTAGAAGTTGTATCCAACATACAATGCTAGGTCAGTTTAATATATACTGCTGCATTGGTAGTAGTACAACCTCCGACTGGTCATCACCGCTGTGCAGATTGCACCCATCACTATTTTACATTCCACCACTTCCTTCTATCTCATCCACATAATCCCATTAAACCAAGTCTTTCCGACCACTTAGTACAGGGGCTCAGTGCAGAGAGCAGGCTTACCAGGGGCTGCAATTGTGCAGCACTTGGCCTTCTTACCTGCCTTGCGGCAGACTCGATGGAAAACCTTGCAGTTGCGAGGGGACTTGGAGGCTGCGAGTTTGTTAGTATATTGTACCAAGAATGATGGGTGTATCAGGAGTACTTACGATCCTCGCAGTTTGTGACTGAGTTGCCGTAATCCTCAACGTCGCAGCACTGAGGGTTGGAGAAGTGTCCAGGAGGACACAGACCAGGCTTAGGTGGGTTGTAAGGAGGAGGGTACACTGGAGGCTCGGTGGGGGGGCCAGTTGGGGGGCCGGTAGGAGGACCGGTAGGAGGACCAGTGGGAGGACCGGTAGGAGGACCAGTTGGTGGGCCAGTGGGAGGACCAGTAGGAGCATCCTGACAGAGGACAGCCTGGCCGGCAACGGGCAGAACACAGCACTTGGCCTTCTTTCCAGCCTTAGCACAGATCTTCTGCAGGCTGTTACCGGCAGTAGGCTTCTCGCTGGGCACCTTGCAGTTCAGGTTGGCAACGCCAAGGATATCAACATCGCAGCACTGTGCATTGGAGAAAAGACCCTTGGGGCAAACCTCGCCGCCAGGGGGTCCGGTAGGAGGACCGGTTGGGGGACCAGTGGGAGGGCCAGTTGGAGGACCGGTGGGTGGGCCAGTGGGTGGGCCAGTAGGAGGGCCAGTTGGGGCATCCTGACAGAGAACAGCCTGACCAGCAACTGGGAGAACACAGCACTTAGCCTTCTTGCCCTCCTTAGCACAGATCTGCTGCAAAGTATTGTCAGCAGAGGGCTTGGTGGTTGGGACCTTGCAGTTCAAGTTAGCAACGCCGAGGATATCAACATCGCAACACTGAGCGTTGGAGAAAAGACCCTTAGGGCAGACGTCGCCACTGGGAGGACCAGTGGGAGGGCCAGTTGGAGGACCGGTGGGTGGGCCAGTGGGTGGGCCAGTAGGAGGGCCAGTAGGAGGGCCAGTTGGGGCATCCTGACAGAGAACAGCCTGACCAGCAACTGGGAGAACACAGCACTTAGCCTTCTTGCCCTCCTTAGCACAGATCTGCTGCAAAGTATTGCCAGCAGAGGGCTTGGTGGTTGGGACCTTGCAGTTCAAGTTGGCAACGCCGAGGATATCAACATCGCAACATTGAGCGTTGGAGTAGAGACCCGTGGGGCAGATATCACCACCAGTTGGGGGTCCAGTAGGAGGTCCAGTTGGCGGGCCGGTAGGGGGACCAGTAGGAGGGCCAGTCGGGGGGCCGGTAGGAGGAGTAGTGGGAGCATCCTGGCAGAGGACAGCCTGACCAGCAACTGGGAGAACACAGCACTTAGCCTTCTTGCCCTCCTTAGCACAGATCTGCTGCAAAGTATTACCAGCAGAGGGCTTGGTGGTTGGGACCTTGCAGTTCAGGTTGGCGACGCCAAGGATATCAACATCACAGCATTGAGCGTTGGAGTAGAGACCCTTGGGGCACGAATCATCACCGCCGGTAGGAGGACCGGTAGGAGGACCAGTGGGTGGTCCAGTTGGCGGGCCGGTAGGAGGACCTGTTGGTGGGCCAGTAGGAGGTCCAGTTGGGGGAGTGGTAGGAGCGTCCTGGCAGAGAACAGCTTGGCCTGCAACAGGAAGAACACAGCACTTGGCCTTCTTGCCCTCCTTAGCACAAATCTGTTGGAAGGTATTTCCGGCAGAGGGCTTGGTAGCTGGCACCTCGCAGTTCAGGTTCGCAACGCCAAGGATATCAACATCACAACATTGAGCGTTGGAGTAGAGACCCGTGGGGCAGATGTCACCGCCGGCAGGAGGTCCGGTAGGAGGACCAGTCGGGGGACCGGTGGGTGGGCCAGTGGGTGGGCCAGTAGGAGGGCCAGTTGGGGGAGTAGTAGGAGCATCCTGGCAAAGAACAGCTTGGCCTGCAACAGGAAGAACACAGCACTTGGCCTTCTTTCCGCTCTTGGCACAAATCTGCTGCAGGCTGTTGGTGTCAGAGGGCTTCTCGCTGGGCACCTTGCAGTTCAAGTTAGCAACACCGAGGATGTCAACATCGCAGCACTGAGCGTTGGAGTAGAGACCCGTGGGGCAGATGTCTCCACCGGTGGGGGGACCAGTGGGAGGGTTTGTAGGCGGGTTGGTAGGAGGATTTGTGGGAGGGTTGGTTGGCGGGTTCGTGGGAGGGTTGGTTGGCGGGTTCGTGGGAGGAGTCGTAGGAGCATCCTGGCACAAAACGGCCTGACCAGCCACAGGAAGAACACAGCACTTGGCCTTCTTTCCGCTCTTGGCACAAATCTGCTGCAGGCTGTTGGTGTCAGAGGGCTTCTCGCTGGGCACCTTGCAGTTGAGATTGGCAACACCCAAAATATCAACGTCGCAACACTGGGCGTTTGAGTACAATCCCTTGGGGCAAGCATCACCACCGGTAGGAGGACCAGTGGGGGGGCCAGTAGGAGGAGTCGTGGGAGGAGTCGTAGGAGGGGTCGTGGGAGGGGTCGTGGGAGGGGTCGTGGGAGGGGTCGTGGGAGGATCCGTGGGGGCGGGATCACAGACACGCTCCTTGCCAGGGACGGGAGGCGCACAGCACTTGGCACGCTTGCCAATGGCATCGCAGATAGACTGGAAAGTCTTCTCCTTGGTAGGGAGAGACTTGGGGATCTCGCAATCGAAGTGAGCAACGCCGAGGTCATCGGTCTGGCAGCACTGAGGAATGGTCAAGAGACCGGTCTTGGGGCAAGACGTGGGAGCATCGGGACCAGGAGGCAGAGTTGGGGGGTCGGCAGAGCCACCAGGAGGCTTGGTGCAGAGAACAGCTTGACCGGCAATGGGAAGAACACAGCACTGGGCCTTCTTTCCATCCTTGGCACAGATCTGCTGGAGAGTCTTGCTCTTGGTGGGCTTCTCGCTAGGGGCCTTGCAGTTCAGAGCAGCAGCACCGACGATGTCCACGTCGCAACATTGGGGGTTTGAGAAAAGGCCGTTGGGGCAGTACTCCGAGTTACCACCACCGGGAGGATTGGTTGGCGGGTTGGTGGGAGGGTTCGTCGGGGGATTCGTGGGGGGGTTCGTAGGCGGGTTGGTAGGCGGGTTTGTGGGAGGGTTGGTCGGCGGGTTCGTAGGCGGGTTGGTTGGCGGGCCTGTCGGGGGGTTGCCGGTGCCGGGCTCAACACAAACCACGGCCTGTCCAGCAGCGGGAATCAGGCAGCACTTTGCCTTCTTTCCGTCTTTGGCGCAGATGTCCTTGAAGGAGCCGCAGTTGGTTGGGACCTTGGATGGCGCCTTGCAGTTGAGGCCGGCGACACTGTAGATGTCGACGTCGCAGCACTGAGGGTTGGTGTAGACGCTACCAGGACAGATATCCTGATGTCCCCCATGGCCACCTTTGCTCGGGGCCGCCATTGCCGAGCCCACGAGGGCGGCGACGGTGAGGAACTTCATGATTAATTAAAACGACTCCTATTAGATTGGGGTTCAAGGAGAAAACGACTGAAAAAGAGTGTACTGGAGGACCCGATTGTCCTTGAGCGAATGACTGTGATGGGCTGAGTGCTGATTTCTCTATTTCTAGACGGACGTTGCTCGATTATTTATAATGGATCGCGGCTTGTCTCTGTGACCCTATCTGGCCAGTGTCTTTTTGCCCATCCAAAGGGGCGTTGCATTGTCGTCCGCTTCGCATGGCATAGCTTGTTCTCACCCCTCTGTTCCTAGAGCCATGCATCGTCGCCGCCCTCCCCCGTCAACTCGCGCGTCCTTGCTCATCACGACTCCAGGAGCAGGGGACACAACCTGGCGTCTCTCTCAAGGGCGGGATTGTTCTGGATCGGCCGGGCGTAGTGCCTGCCTGTGGCTGTCGTCTCCTCAGCCCTGTCTATCAGAATGCAGTTCAACATTCATTGGCCGGCCCCTTGAGCGAAAAAGAAAACTCGACCGGAGTAGAAAGGGTCAAAGCTGCAAATAACCTGTCTCAGGGGTAGCGATCTGGGATGGAACTCGCAAGAACCCGCCGGCGAGACGAGATTGCGGCCCTGTCCAAATCGCCCCCCAGTTGCCAATGTCTCAAAGCCACCAATGGCCGCTTGCGGGGCAGCCCCAATCGGACGGATATGGCAAGGGGAGGTTTGGAGGGGGGAGGGGCCAGGCACCCTGGGATTTTGGTGGCTCCCTCTCGGCGATGGTGTTTTGCTGCGAATGTGGGAAAAAGAAAATCTAGGCGGTGGTGGTGGTGGTGGACGTCGAGTTTGCCAGCAGTGTACAACTAGCAGCGCACCTGCCATCTAGGCCGTTAGGGGACTGGTGCTCCCAGCTGCGCCTGCCCTGCCTGTTCTTAGCGCACGTGCTGATACCCTTCATTGTCCCGACACTGCGTTTGGGCAGGTGCGATGGGATGGAATGCTATTCCAGGCACTGCAACCTCCAACAGGTACGGAGTACAGACCTAGCTAACTCCAACAGTCAATGCCTAGGTAATTAGCCAACAGCATGGTACGGAGTATCTGAAATCATCATCACCCGTCTCTGTGGGACGACTGGTTCCCCCCATCCGGTGTGAAGGGAATGTGCTGTGAACGCATACTACGTACTGTATTCATTGCACGCACAGCATATGTGTGTGATGATGTGCTAATGCAGCCCGGGTGCCGGCTGCACAAGTGGGTTGCGTGTTGATTGGCGATCTGCTCCAGCCCCGACAGGTACCCGGCCTTGGCCCCCGATTGCCGGTGACATGCCCTGGAACCTGCCCTGGAACGACATTGTAGCTGGCTGGAACGCTGTAGCATTGAGCCCTGGTGCATCAATGTAGCACAATGGCAACCCACGATGGCACATCTCTCCCCTGCCACTTGCAATACCGATGTTTGTCTGTCATGTAGCTGCCGTGATTGCCTGTCTGTTTCTGTATAAACAATGCCGGTGCAAGTGAGTAATTATGGAGTGTACAGCGATTGATATTAATTCCTTCACATACTATACATGTGTATAGTAGATGCATAGTTTGTGGATCGGCGGGCTGAAGCGGGTAGGCGAGATGAGGTGACAGCCCACCACGCCTCTTTTTTTTCCCTGCCTCTCTTTCCGCTTTCTGGTCAGGGCTGCATCCTCCTGCGGCTACCCTACAAGTGCAGCATTTACAGTGAAATACCGCCACCTATCCTATCAACAATTACCCATTTCAGATGCAATACGATCCATCACTGCCATATTGCTTCATGAGGACCGAAAATCTGACAGGTTGATAGTAGGATCAGCATTCAAATGCGGCGTATTATCCAGCTCAAGCGTCAGCTCGTTAAGCCATATTAACTACTACTACTCACAAGTGCATTTCTGGTGCCTGTAACTATTCAGGCACTAATCACTACTCTGACCCATAAATCTACAGACGATCTCGGGTCTTCGGCTATGGCTAGGTAGGTATTATTTGATTTTGTGCCTATCTAGCTGTATCTGGTACATGTATGTACTACGTAGTACAGTATCTAATACCCAGCTATGCAAGGCAAGTATCGTATTATTACCCTTCCCTGTCAATAAAAACCAGCGAGCTCCGGCCAAACCCTCCCAATAGCTCTGCTTACGAAGGAGCGCGCTGGCTGGTGCCATTTACTTACTACGGCGTAGCACAGGAAAACATCCCGGTCCGGTCCGCCTTCCCCGCGATATTTGTGGGGTGTGAGTGTGTCTGTGTGGGAGCATCCCAATATGGCGACTCCCAATCTCTGCTGCCCAAGCAAATGGAAGCTTTCATCCAATGCCCCCAAGACAAAACCTGCTGCTGAAGCTTATTTTGTCCCACGGTTGCACAGCAGTAGGTGTAATCGCTTGTAGTATCCCGTAGTCCTTCCCTGTCGTTCAATGCCCGGCTGAGCCAACCCCCCTGGACCTACATACATACGCCATCTGCAGCATCGCGCAGTAACATCGCCGTCTGTCTGCAGGTAGACAATCGCCGTTGAATTGAGTCGGTAAGTCTGTCTACGAGAGCATCACATTTGTTATCTGTACACCTGCCCAATGGCTGCGTGTTTGTGTGTTTGCATGCGCGCCCCTGTTACTGACCGCGCCCTCGGTCCATCGGCGGCTCTGTGCTTAGCTCAGGCTTCTCGCAGTTGGGCTAACTCACACTAACATCCATGACTCCATATCTGACAATCAATCGTGCCTTATCATTCATGGCCGAAACGGGAGCTTGCTCTCTCTCACCTCTTCGAACATCTGGTGGCTGCCAAGGCTGTCTCGCATCGGCACTTGTCCAGTGCCACCCTGCTAGTGCCCGCCTCTCCCCTTTGCGGTGACATGCCACCAGGTAGGAGTACAGTTTCCTCGTCCCCAAATGCTGCGTGCTTTCCAGCACCATCCAGGTATCAGTTGTATTACACGCTTGGCTTGGCTTGGCCTGGCTTGGCTTTCCTAGTCTCCTAAATGTGCATTCCACTCCCGGAGCATCGGTGTGCAAAAAACCGCGTCCCTTAACGCCCTCAACGCTACATCGCCGTCGTGGCGTTCTTGGGAGGTCTCCGAGTCGTCACCATTCCTATTTTGGGAGAGTGCGTCAGATGCCAAACAGACCCTTTGCCCTGGTTCGAACTCTTTTTGGTGTTTTGCCCCTCCAACAGACTGGTCTGGAGCTTTGAAGCAAGGGAAAGAGTGTCCGACTTGAAGCACCAACAATAAGGTGAGATGTATCAAACCACTTCTTTTTTTTGCGTGGTTTCCCGTTTTGGTAAGAGTGGCAATGAGCCACCAGACTCTTTTCTCACTAATTATACACTACACTGAACTACTGCCTCATCCTGCTCGCCCTGCAGACCGCCTGATAACTGAAGGGCTGGGCAAGCCAATAGTGGCAGAAATAAAAACGAAGTCTTAAAAAAAGTAGGAACTACCGTATTACGGAGATGAGAAGCCCACGTCCGTTTGCTTTTCTGACCCTCAATAGGTGGTCCGCCGGCGGTCAATGCCTGGGATGGATGCGTGCAGCTTGATTGTTCCTGGCGTATCGACGATTGGACCATTAGGACTACGGAGATTTACTCGTGTCAATGCTTCGTTGGTTACGCCAAGGGGGGGGGCGTTCGTTGCCTAGCCCTTACATCAAGTCTTTGCTTTTTTCTCCAACTCTTGCTTTTCCTTTCTCTACTATGTATTTTTGCTTTCCCCACTGGCCATGGAACGAGCCCACCACACAATAAAATTGTGATGCATGTAGCCTCGGAATGGGTCGTCCGACAAGAAAAGAAACAAAGAAAAGAAACATGACCGACCGTTACACGATGGATGCAAGCCACAAGCGCCAGGCGTCGTTCGAGAGCGGGCTTAGCTTGTTTTCTTTTTGGCGTGCATGCCAACTCCTACTCGGGTGGCTTCCTACGTAGCTGCTTGCATGGAGTGCAAAGGAGGGATGGATCTGACTGCCAAGGGGGTACTTCTCAGCTACTAAACAATGGCTGAGAAACTGGGGCAATGACTTGCTCTGTTATGTCATGGCTATCATGGTTATGCTGGCAAATATAATCTGACGGGTGTGTGTTTGCGCACACGGCTGACGTCGTCTGGGCGGTCATTATTTTACCACACCAACACCGCGAGGATGCGCACGTACAATTATGTTTGTGCGAGGTATGCTACGTACATGCAAAATGTATTATTGGCATCATCGTCATCATCATCCCTCTGCTATTGTAATCCCGGGCTTTATTTTGTGTAAACGAGCGCCCCGATCCATGGCCGGCTGACGCTGGGGCTTGTGCTCGCTCGTAAATGCGCCGCCGCAGGCTGGTTGATCTCTCGCCCTTGTTAGGCTGGCAGATGAGCGAAGAGAATAATGAAAGCTGCGCCCTCCCTTGAGAGGCGTTGCGGTATTTGCTGTTTTCCCTTGTCTGTGTGTGTGTGCGGGCTGAATGCCAACTGGCATTTGGCTCCCCCACAGGCTATCTCATTCGTTCTGCCCATCCACGTTGGCATAGGAGGCAAATGACTCGGCGTTTGGAACTCAGGATGAAAGTGTCCAGCTTGGAGATGAGTGAGCACACACCAAAAAAACAAAGTTCGGGCCGGCGTGTCAGTGAACTGTCGAATTGGATCGGCCGCCTGCATCCCTTTGATCTTAAGATCTGCTACCAAGCAAACCAGTCTGCATAATTAAAATTCAATTGCATGGGATGGAACAGGGCCAGCGGCGGGAGTCTAGGATAGCTGGCGCCGGAGACTGGGGTTTCTAGCTACAGATGAGGGTCCTAGTAAAGGTAGGGAGACAGATGAGGGAAAGAATCAGACGGCCTAGAATCCAATCAGTCTGAAGAGATTCCTACCTAGACCAGGCAAATTTCGCTGCAGATTACGCTGATGCTAATGAAATGGGATAGGATTATTAACTAGGGCGTGGGGAGAGAAACAGTGTAGCATGTCTGTATCACTCAGATTGGGGCCACATGATAGGGGATGAATCATCTTTAGTATTGCGAATATGCTTTTCCCGCCGAAGGAAACCAGCACCAGCACCAGTCCAGGTACACTGATTAGCTAGCCATCAAGGGGAGGGGGTGGTCGCTGTCAAGGGAGATGGCAAAGAACGGGAGCTCGCGACGAACCCACGCGAAGGGTCCTCTTTGGATATGTTTCACAAGGGGGGGCAAAACTTGCGGAGGTGATGAAGATAATAATCTTGCAGTGAAAAAAGAAGAGCTGGGGGTGGGAGATACAACCATTAGAATGGGTTGTCCGAGCCGAACCGAGGAAGCGCAAGATGAAGAGGAAGGGGAAAAAAGGGGGTGTGGGATGGTGATATCACACACGACCTTTGGTGATGATGCCAATTTCCTTGGACATGCAGGTGTAACTTCGATCGTCACAGTTGTATTCCGGGAGCATCTGTGTCTGTGTTTGTATGGTAATTAGTAGGGAATAATGTAGTGTAGTGTGTCGTAGTAGAACGATCGAGGATGGGGCGCCTAGGTTCCGAATACCCGGTGTCGCCACTATCACAGCTGACGGCACGGACATTGAGGTGATTGTGATTGCTCTGGTGTTCATGTTGTGCATGGAGGTGAGTGACCATAGAGAGAGCTGATGGAGTGTCGGGCCGGTGGGATCAGCTGGGGAGCCTACCCTGGAGTTTCGATTTTGATGCACCGGAGGCAAGTTTTCGGACTGGTTGTACGTGGTTGAATGGTAATTGAACGTTTTTTTTTATGTGAATGGAACTATCAATTATCATGGAATTTCTAGGTTGCTTTTGATATTCTTCCTACTTTTTTTGTACTACCTGAAGTACGGATTAATATGTCATGTTTTGAGATTTAGATCGTGAGCTCGGCTGCTGGCCGTAGTTGCTTGACGTGATGAACTACCGGAAAAAACATGAATCAAAATGACTTATCATACGACGATGATCTGTATGAAATCACTTTCCTAGAATAATATTCACATACTAGAAACATCGGATTCTCAAAATCACTGTCATAATGGACTACAATGATACGATCCCATGTAGTTTTGCTGATGGGTTGATGCACAGCAAGCAACGGCTGACCCCCACCTAAACATTCTATAGTGCAATCTGCCTGCATCCCGTCTTAGCAGCTAGGATGAGCGCCTGTCCGTGATCAATGCCTATTTTTATTAATTCTACGGCAGCGAACTAACAACAGGAAAGTGAATCCCGTTATATCTGCATCTTTCTATTTAAGCAAGATTAAAACTAAAGTGGGTGTCTCCGCATTGGTGATGTTGTGCCGTTGAAAGGAAAGACAACCCACTCGGATGAAGGACTGTAGTTGCATCTATCAGCAGTGACAATAGAGACCCGACAATCAACAGTGACAGCTAACAGTGGGCTGCAGTGGCAATTCTCAGCGGCGCATACAAACAATGCCTGCGCCACAGCCAAGCCTCACCGGAACGGAAGATGGCTGCCGGGCGGCCCGACCTTTTGGCTGTGTGGCGCCTCATGGAGACAACACGCGACCATACGTCACGCCCAACCAAAGAGGAGAAGAGAGAACATTCACACAAGAACAACCACCACGCACCACCAAGATTCATTGTCTTCATTCCACAGACAATTTTTTACACAAACGCACTCCGGCCGAAACAATCTGATCTGTTACGGCCGAGTGGATGGACACCGCTTCTCTGCCCGCGGGTCATAATCTCACAACTCTACTCCCCGAACCCTGAATTTCGGCGGTGGGGTTCTTCTTCTTCTTCTTTCTTACCGTCTTTACGTACACATTTCGTTGTCTCCATTATCCCACATGGCCATTCACCGTTAGGATTTCCTTTTTCTCTCTCTTCTTATTCACATTTTTCTCTTGTTATTTTAAACTTTTCGGGAGCAACAAAGAAAAAAAAGAAACAAAGAACGTGAAGGAAACGAGAGACACGGATAGAGAGAGAGAGAGAGTGAGATTCGCCGTGTGTCCCGTGCTCACACACTCCCCCCAGAAAAAGAGCGGGAGAACGGCAAGACGGCAGAGAATTTGCAGGCCATCGGGGTTACCTTTTTTATTTTTCTCTCTTTCGTCAATGTCAGCCTAACGTCGACCCGCGTGACGAACCTAAAAGCCCATAAAAAAGCGAAACGAAACGAACCAGACAAGACCCTGGGATTCCAACGGGAATAGAGGGGGGGTTTTCCTCAAGCGGAAGCAAGTGGGCTCGCCAATTTTTTTATTTCCTTCTGGCGAACCGCAGACCCTTTTTTTTCTTCTCATTATTCTCTTCCTTCGTTGTACTGTCTCCGGTACCAACGTTTTCCCTTATCTATTCTTATTTTATTGCCCCCCCTTGGGGTGTGAGACGACGCAGAGTGCGGGAAGTAACTCTGACGTGCGTTGGGGCCAGGAGTTTTTCCTTCCTTGTAGACTCCGAATCTAATTTGACGGAAAGGAGGGGTTGGACCGGACAATTTTCCCTGAGTGTTACAAAAATCTTTTTTTATTTCCTTTTTTGATTGCGACGTTGGGAAAGGGAAATCTTACGGCAAAATACTCTGTAACACCTTGCCGTGTTCTCCTGCTTTTTCCTTTTTGGGAGAGAGAGAGAGAGAGGGGTGAATGACTGCATTTTCTATCTTGCCGACGGCGAACTTCTGGATTTTTGCCTTGTTGGGGTAGAACCGAGGAGAAGGAAGCGTGTCGATCAGAGAGAGAGAGAAAGAGGCAGTCAGCCAACCAACCAACCAACCAACCAACCGTACAACCCCAATCTACTCACAAGAACACGATATTACTTAACCCAGGTCAATCCCCGAACCCTAGCTATGGCGGGTTATCTGGAGCCGGAGGCCCCGGCGGCCGAGAGACCGGTTCTAGAGAGGCGGCGGTCCAAGAACCCCCTCAAGAACATGATGCAGCACCTGACGGTGGAGTCGCCAAGCGACGATGGCAGCGTCCCCCGTCGGCGCTCGCTCATGGGCCGACTCAGTCGACAGAGCAGCCGCAGTCCCTCGACGCACTCGGACGTTGGCGGTAGCGGCGGCGGCGGCGGAGGCAGTGGTACAACGCCGTCCTCGCGCCCCGGGTCTCGGCCGGCCTCTGCCATGGGACTGCCGACCAGGGACCCGGCACTGTGCAGCGCCTGCGCTAGTTTAGCCCTTGAGATTGACGACACGCTGGACGAAGTCGACGTTACTTTTGCGAGGGCTGTCAACCCGGGCACGTCAGATGACTTTGAGAAGCGTGAGTATTTCCTGGCCCGGCTCAAGGGGTTGGAGGAGAACCGCTGGGCCACGACGTGCCCTCTTTGTAAGCTGTTCTGGGATGTCCATGTGCCTCCTTCCGTGAATGGAAGCGCTGGCGGCGACCCGAGCGAATACTCGCTGCTGGGAATGTCCAGTCGTGACACAAGCTATTTGGTTGATTCAACCAAGATGTATCATCTGGAGCATCCGGCTGGTGGGAGGGCCAAGGGGATTAGTCCGGCTTTTCTTACGGTTGTTTCCAAGTCGCAAGTGCCTGGGGCGCGGAACCCCGATATCGACGCTGAATGGTTCCGGGAGTTTGGTGCGCTTTTCAGGACGCGGCCAGAGCCGGAGCCGGAGTTCATTATTGATGGTCCTAGAGGCAGAGTCGGTAACATGACACCCGAGCGACTTCCTTCCCCATCCCCATCCCCCCGTCCATCTCCTCGTCCCTCACCACGCCCTTCACCGCGTCCGTCTCCCCGTCCATCACCCAGACCCTCTCCACGCCCATCTCAAGACGAAGCCCGAATAGACAAGGGCATATGGGGCCGCGAAATCGGCCGCAACGTTGACCTGGGTGTCGTGCGGGAGTGGTTGAACTTTTGCGAAGGTAATCACCATACCCGCTGCGGACGCCAGCCCCTGGTTGCAGAGATGGAGGCGTTCCGACTCATCGACTGTACGCAGGTACCTCCGCAGGTTGTGAGCCGGTCTATCCGGGAAGAGTATGTGGCGCTGAGTTATGTCTGGGGCAGTCCTACGACGGAGACGTGGCCGCGGGTGGTGAGGGATGCCGCGGCGGTGACGAGGGATCTTGGATTTCGCTATCTCTGGGTGGATCGCATGTGTATAGACGATTCTCAACCCGATGAGAAGAATGTGCAGATTGAGCGCATGGATGAGATTTACGAAGGCGCTGTCATCACTATCATTGCAGCCTGTGGCGAGGACGCGATGCATGGCCTTCCTGGCATTGGGTCAACAACACGACCTGTGCAGCCCAAATACCGGTTCCCCAATTCTCGAGTCACACTCGTATCTAGTCTACAGGACCCGCGGCTGCTCATCAAGGCGTCTACTTGGTACTCCCGCGGATGGACATACCAAGAGGGTCTACTCGCCCGCCGACGCCTCGTGTTTACGGATCAGCAAATTTACTGGGAATGCGGTGGCATGGCGTGTCCAGAGACACTGGTGCTACCTCTGACGTTTTACCACGACCCGGTAGAGCAGCGTATGTGTGACTTTGTACGACCTGGGTTGTTTAATGGCGTGTCGTATATGGATGGTAGCTGGGAGCAGTGGAGGAGGTTGAAGCTGACGAGCTGGGGTGGTGGTGGTGCTGGTTCTGGTAAAGAGATGGATGCTACGGCGACGAGCACGTTGAGTATCTTTCGTGAGGCGGATCAGCATGTCGTCAACTACACACGTCGACAGTTGACGTTTGACGAAGACTCGCTGAGTGCGTTTCGTGGTGTGTCACGGCGACTGGTTAGCACCCTGGGAATGGGCAAGCTGGCCGACCTAGTGGGCATTTCCATCTGGGCACCGTCTCCAACAACATCACAGCCTACACCACAGCTGCTGATCCCTTCTCTTGGCGCCGACACAGAAGACCCCCTCGATAACACCCCAACAGCCCCTCGAACCCGCCATATCTTTGCTCTATCGACGAGTTTCTGGCACCACAAGGGAGGTTCCGCAGCTGCCCGGAGGAGATCGCATCTGCCGAGCTGGACATGGGCAGGGTGGTCCGGCCCCGTGGAGCTCTTTTCGTCGGTGGTGGTGGCGGATCCGGAGGGGAAAGCACGGAGTCGTAAGGTGTTGAACCATCACTATGTGAGTGCGACGCAGTTGACGCGCAATGAGGCGTCGTCGATGCAGTGGACGTATTCGCCAGAGATGGAGCTTTTATGGCCAGACGGGAAAGTTGCGTATGACTTTGGTAGTGGTAGTGGTGGTGGTGATATTGGAAGTCATGGTGATATGCCTCCGTTTTTCCCACCTGCGCGGTATATGCTGCGCGTTTCAGACCCCCTGGTGTTAGATAGGGTCAAAGCCCGGACACAGCCGGGCGGAGGAGGCTGGATCTTCAACGACTTGAGCGTCGATGTAAGAATGAGCGTTGGCCGAGGGACGGAAACACCAGCAACCCCTCAAGCACCGGCCGCAGCAGCAGCAGCAGCAGCAGCAGCAGCAGCAGCAGCAGGGCCATCGAGTATCCGCGAGTACATTGAGCGACACGCGCGCGGCGAGCAGATGACAGTGCTATGGTTCGTCGAGGAGGCGACGGTGCTGTTGTTGGTGGTGGAGCGGACGGGCCGTAGCATCGGCGGCAACAACGGCGGCGCGGCCACGTGGGAGCGCGTGGGGAGGATGCGGATGGCGTTTCCGGAGGATGCGAAAGATGTGACGAGGCGGAGCGGACGGCTGGATGGACTGTTGGGACGGTTGCCGCTGCGGAGGTTAGGGGAGGATATTGTGATTGAGTAGGAGATTTGAATGGGATAGAATTGCATATGTGATAGGGGTATGGATGGAGATGGGAATTTGGGTATTTTGATGAATGGTATAGGAGCATTTGTCGGGGCGTATACGTTTAATAGTACGATGGGAAGCGTTTGGCTGGCATTGAGTGGTATAGATGTGATGATTTGACAGTTACTGTAGAGGAGGATAGCTATTTGGTTATGGGAATACAGATTCCAAGTCTCTCGTACCAACTAACTAATAAAAACACAAAGATATTTTCTTGAAAGGAATCGCGAAATCATGTCTAATTCTAAACAAGCCAAGCTAACCTTGGCAAGTGTAGAAGAAAAGAGTCATACGCCGGGCTCCGGATACTTTCCAACCCCCGATTCGTCAAACTTGGCGGGCGCGCCTTTTTTCCCCCTTTGATTGTGATTGATTAAGGCGGCGAAAGAGCGGCGGACCACCGCCGCCCATCCCGGGAGAGAGAAAAAAGGCGGAGTCCGCGGCTATGATAAGTCCGAGAGCCGCTGACGTGCTTTTCTTCTTCTTTTCTTTTGGCGCCAGGGGGTACTTTGCTGGAAAGGGCGCGGGTACATGGGATGATACTGGAGGTGCTTGGGAGAGATACTTGGGCCAGGGTAAGGGTTTGAATTGACTGATGCTACAAATTGAGGTTTTGAGGTTTGAGATTGTAAATGACATATTGCCGAGTTTGAACAAGAAGCCATTCACCTGTAGGTTATTCTAGATACAAAGACACTCGTCGTGCCTTTTCACAATCAACCAGTCACATTATCCACCCCGGCGCTGTTGGTTGGGCGTTTAGCCAAAGGCTGCTGACACCATCCCAACTTTCCCATTATTAATACCCAGCGACCTCGGTCGGCTTCGCAGCTTGTAAGCATCCGCAATTCCCCCTTCCATTCCAATCCATCCATTCCTTCCCCACCCATTCATTCCATGGGAGGGGGGGGACTAAGAACTCCGCAGACACAGACACAGGCACTGTCTTGTCATCTATCTGATTAACCACCGGGTCATCTGGTTGATTAAACAATTGCTTACGCCTAGTTCATACCGGAAGTTGAGGTAGCGTATTGGAGATTGCCCCGGATGACCTTCGCACAGTCCGTGAACGCTGGACTCAGCTCCTGTTAGCTCCGGGGGGTTGGGCCAAGGCTCTCGCGCTTCCGACGCTGCCGGAGAAGCGAAACAACCCCCCCCCTCCGGGTATGTTAGTCAGGACGGACCTTGTAATATGGTAATAAGGACGGTTGTTGTAGTTGGTAATTAGGAGAAAGCAGAAAAAGAGAAAAGAGACCCCCACTCCAGACTGTTCCATCCATCCTCTTTCTCCCCTCCAGCTTTGTCTGTTCAAGGATACAGAAAAAAACACTCCGCTTTTCACGTAGTTTTCGTCTCGCCTGCTCACATACACATACCTATCGAGAGAGGTTTGACTCAAACTTCCTCAAATCTTTTTCTTCCGTATCTACAATCTCCACCTTCGGGTTCCCTCAGGCCGAGATTAGCGGGACCCTTGTCTCTAACAGCTACTACGTCATAATCTCTTTTCCCGCGAATATCACAACTTTTTTTTCTCTTTTCCTTTTTTCTTCCTCCTCCATTATCACATCTTTTTGTGCACATCTAAACACACACATACACACACACACACACACACACACACAAGAAAGCCTATCCTCAAAGCATGGCGGCCGATTCCTCTCTCGACGTCGGTGCCGCCGCTGTGCCGGCCACCCGCGTCAAGTCCTCCGCCTCTACCGCCAGCCAGCTCGGCTTCCCGCTCGGCCACCTCAACCACCTGAGCGCCGGCCAGGAAGACGCGCTGGAGCGGTTCAAGACTGCGCTCGAGCAAGCGAATCTATGGAAGCGCACGCCAAAGCCCTCTCACGATGATCAGACATTGTTGCGCTATTTGCGCGCCCGGCGGTGGATCGTGGACGATGCGATGGTGCAGTTTCGCGACACGGAGGAGTGGCGCGCCGCGAACAATATCGATGTGCTCTACCAGACTATTGAGCACGAGTCATACGAGCAGAGCCGTAGACTGGTATGTTTTTTTTGCTTTAGCATTCCTTTCGATTCTTTGAAATTGAAACTAACGCGACTCTCAAACACAGTATCCCCAATGGACCGGCCGGCGCGACCGCCGAGGCATCCCGCTCTATGTCTTTGAGGTGAAGACGCTCGACTCCAAAACCGTCGCCACGTATGAGCGTCTCGGCGCTGCCAACACCTTTTCACAAGCCAAGACGGATGGCAATACACCACCGGGCCTGCTGCGCCTGTTTGCGCTGTACGAGAACCTCACGCGCTTCAGCCATCCGCTGTGCACTAATCTCCAAGACCGCGAGCACCCCGACGTGCCTGTGACGATGACGACCAACATTGTCGACATCTCTGGCGTTGGGCTTAAGCAATTCTGGAACCTCAAGAACCACATGCAGGCCGCTTCGCAGCTCGCCACTGCGCACTATCCCGAGACACTGGACCGTATCTTCATCATCGGCGCACCGGGCTTCTTCAACACAGTTTGGGGCTGGATCAAGCGCTGGTTCGACCCAATTACCGTGTCCAAGATCTTCGTGCTCTCAGCCGCCGAGGTGAAGCCCACGCTGGAGGCGTTCATCGATCCTAAGAATATTCCCAAGCGCTATGGCGGAGATCTGGACTTTGAGTTTGGACAGCTGAGTGTGCTGGATCCCATGTGGGAGGGTGTTGTTCGCTGGGAGAACGGACACAAGGGGTTTCCCTCGGGGCCATTGATCTGGGAGGACGAAAGGTCTGAGAACGGCGAGGATAGATTGGTTTGTGTGCTGCTCGGTGGTGTCAAGGGTGAATTGCAGCGTGAGAGAATCTGCACAATTCCGAAGACATGGAACCCAGAGGTTGAGGCGGAAGATGATGCGGTGATTGACAGCACTGGTGTTGCGCAATCGGCGACGACGACGACTACACAGGACGAAACAGCATCGCCAACTACGACTGCTGCAGATGTTGATGTAGATGCCGATGTCGCCTCTCAAGTTGTTGAGAAGCTCAAGATCAGCGACGACACCAACGAAAAGACACCCAATATGATAACCACTGCGCCGCCAGCCACTGCCACTGTTGCATAAATGATCTCATGAAAAGAGTCAAGAAGGAGTACAATCTTGACGACCAAGACTCTCTTCCTTCTTGACAATGACAGATATATTTACACCTCCCAAGCACCACATATAGACTGCTGCATCTTGGGGAAACTCATCTACAACTCCAAGAGAGAGTCTAACGGAAAGTCGACGACATTCTAAATTAGCCTCTGCATTATCACATTTTAGGGCGCGACATACATGCCACCTCAAAACCTACTACTCGCATCTACAATATCATTCCTTTTCTTTTCTTGTTGCGCTTTGCGCAGGATGGACAAGGCGTCTTGTACTTGTTTCTTCTTCTTTTTTGGACATGAGTTTATGAGCGGGATGAGGAGGAAGAGGTAGTACAGGGGAAGAGAGACGGTGATTATTTTTGCATATTTGTTTCGACTGGCGAATGGGATTGAGTTGTTTACATTTGATACACACCGAACTTTTACATGAAAGATTCAATTTGGAGATGGGACTTTTTAGGTTATACATCTTGGGGGCTGGTTATTTTAGTTCAGATATCCTCTCATACACAGCTCTTTATGCGATTACATCTACTACATCTCTCAGTAGATTCATCTGTATACGTCTGTTAGTTTGCAATCATCACTCGATTTATATTCTACCGGAAACTAACATGTTATCCTGGTATACATCATTTATATCTTCATCTCAGGCACGCAAGCGTACAAACCCATCCCCACCAACTTCAACTACCGCATTCTATACCCCCTCTTCTTCCTCCACTCCTCCACCCCCTTCTCCACCTCCGCCCACGTCACCCCATCCCTCACCAACCTCATCGTCACCCCCAGCGCCTCCGTATCCCTATTCCGGCTCTCATCATCAAAGAAGAGCATATCCTCATACCGAATACCCGTTCGCTTACGCAGCGCCTCAAAATGCTTGACCTTGCTGCCTGGGTAAATCTCCATCCCGCCGTCAAACACATCAATCGCCTTCTTCGTGCCCGCTAAAGAACCCGACCCTGACCCTGATGATCCCGAAGTGGTCTTGTCACCACCGGTAGTAGTAGTCCCCGTGGAGTCTTGAGACGAGGACGATATGGATAGCGGTGAGGGGAGATGTAATCCCTTGAGAAGCTCTCGTGCCAAACTCGGTGCGGACGTACGCGACGCAACCCCCAGTTTCACACCTTCTCTACTACTCCCATCTCCATCTCCAGTATTCCCTCCTCCTCCCGAATTGCCAGCTTCATTACCACCATCGCTAGCCTCGCCCCCTCCAGCCGGTAGGAACGGCAACGTCTGCAAAATCGCCGGCACATCCGCATAAAACGCAAACTCCTCCCCCGCACGATCCGTCGCCGCCGTATGCTGCGAATTAATCTTCAGCGGCGGCGTAACATGCGTATCTACCCAAAACGGCCACAGCGTGTAGTCAAGGTCAAAGACGATGAGCCGCGGTAAGGCGAGGGTAGGGTCGACGAGGGATGCGGGGATGGCAGAGGTGTACGGTGACAGGGAGGAAGGGCCACTGCTGCTGCTGCTGCTGCTGCTTCCGGCTGCGGCTGCGGATAATGAGGATGATGATGGTGATCCTGAGGATGTTGTGGTGTTGGGACTGTAGTCTACAGAGAGAAACGGCGCGATGGAGGAGATGGAGAGCGACTTTTTCGATGATCTAGGCATTGTGGGCAACGAAAGGGTGAGGTTTGGATGTGATGTGGTGTGTCAAGTGTAGAATGTAGATTTGATGTTGGGTGGTTATATTCAATGGTCCTCGTAATAAGTAATCTGTCTTACTTGTCAAGGGAGACGAATTGTACTGACTCACAAAACAATATAATCATCTTGTCAAGGTCTCCAGTTATGTAACCCAGCCAGTCAGTCTATCCGAGATGGAGGGGCGGGATGACGACAAAAAGCCGTGAAAGTGGGGGCGGGGCTGCCTTTGATAGACAGATCTACACGCAAAAGACAGGCATGATATCTACAGAACAAGATAGATGATGTGAAGGGATAAAATGATTTTTTGGTTCAGTAATTGAGCTACTGGGTATATATAGCTGGTTATTGGAATACTAACAATTTACCTAGGTAATCTACAGTGATTGAGCAAGTGTCAATTGTTGCAGCTGGGAGTTGCTTGAATGAGAGAGCAATCTCTTAATGGCGCCTCTAAGACGTTTCTCAAGAAATCGTTCCTTTTGAAATTGCTGTATAAATCTCATTTCATTCATTTTGCAGGCTGTGCAGACAAATGTACCTGCTAATAATGACATTCGTCAACACCATCCTCCTCTTCTGAGAACCCCCATATCTACCCGACAACTCTACTATGTTCCCATCTTCAAATTTGATTCACAACACATACACTTCATAGACTGTTTATTTCTTTATTTCTTTACTTCTTCTCTTCTCCCTTTAATCCATCACCTGTCTTCTCATCCTTCTTCTCCTCTTTCAACTCACTCTTAACCTCCGCCTTCCCCTTTTCACTCCCAATGAAGTCCTCACCAGCCGGACCACTACACTTCAATCCCTCCAAATCCGTCTCATTACCCCCAGCCGCCTGCTTCTCTGCACCTAGAGCACCCTCGACACTCTTCAAGCTGCTCGCCCTGCTCACGTCTGCGCTCAGCGGACTCTGCACTCTTAACCCCAAGTCTCTATCCGCATCTGGCGCCGCCACTGTCACATCCACGCCCTTCCAGTCTGCCGCTTGGAAATGCGGTACGGGCTCACCCTGCTTCGGCTCGTTAATCTCCTGGCCCTCCTTAACTTCACCTCCATCTGCTGCCCGCCACACCACGGCGATGCGATCCAGCGCCCGTGTGCCCTTTCGCGCGGATCCCTTTATGCCGTCCAGAGCGTCCCACTCGATACTAAAGACTCCCTTGTCGTTGGGTTTACCACCTTGTTCAGGTCCTTGGCCCTCGAAGAAGGCATTAAACCACACGTGCGCAACTGCTGTGACCATGGTGAGCCCCATGCTCTTGTGTGTCCTGTTGCGTCGCTGCATCGAAATGTTGACGTCGCTGTTGGGAATCCGGATCGGCTGTTCTGGCTTGAATATGACCGCCTTTCCTCCGGGCTCAGCCTCAGCCAGCGGATCAACATCAGACGAAGATGCTGATGATGACACACTTGACACGCTGCTCGAGTCAGCCGTCATCTTTGCTTTCAACCTGTCAATCTTCTGATGAGAACCCTGCGGAGACACCTTCTCGATGAGACTCGCACCCTTGCGCTTGATCAAGCCTTCTATACTCGGTTGTTCTGGCGCCTTTGCTGCTGTATCGGCCCCCGGACTCGTAGGGGTGTTATTTGTATCTTTATCCAGTTCGTTGCTTTTTGCAGCCTCACCCTCAACCGCACCTGCACCTGCAGCCGGCTCCCCCTCCTCGGGGACTTTCCCCTTGGGATAGACAGGATATCCCGCCAGTTCCCACACCATCTCCGAAAAGCCGCTGCCCTGAGGCGCATCGCCTTCCACCACCACCCGCTCCTCCTTCATGAAAGTATGCATTGTCTCGATCTTCTTGCCGTCGTCCACAAAGCCCTCGACGTCCATCCGGACCCCGTTGCGTAGACCCCAGACGTGGATCTCTAGAATCTCAATCGGCCGATCAATGTACTTCTTGCCACCCTTGGTCCAGCGGTCGACGTAGCCTACATAGCGCAGCTGGGAGGGGATGGACACGCCGGCACCAAATTGGGGACGCATGCGCCGCTGGGTGAAGCGCGCAAGGGCATCCTCTGCCTTCCAGCCTTCCTCAGCGATGAGGTAGCTGCAGCTTGCGGTACCGCTTCTCCCCTTGCCGGCTTTGCAGTGAACGACAATGACCCTCTTCTTATTCTTCTCTCCCTTGACCGTTATATCTCCACCAGTGGGTGCTGCATCGGCCGTCGTCGTAGCCGTAGCCGTAGCCGCGGCCTGTGTCGAAGCCGTCCCGGTGTTTGTGCTTGGTTTATCTGTGTCGTACAGCCAGTTCCGCATACTAGCCATCATCGTAGGGATGAGTCTGAATGGAGGTGGGTGGTGATCGGGCCAAGGATAATGCCATACGCGGTTGTAGACAGCTTCGTCCGGATATCCCGTTCCCTCGGCGCGGAACTCCCATATCGCCCAATCCTCGCCATGTTTCGAGTCCAGGAACGAGACCAGCTGGTCTAGAGGATTTCTGTACGCCAGCTGGGGATACGTCTGAGATGGCCCTGATCTGCTGCCGGGTTAGCACCAGCCCAGATCTTCCAATCCCGGGTGTTGGGTAGGTACGTACGTGGCAACGATATAGTCTGTGACATAGCAAAGATCCAAGCCAGCCTCTGGATGCCGAGCTCGCGGGCCCGCAATGATCTGTCGCAGAATAGAAGCCATAATCTTTGCACCAGCGCGCCAAAAGCACCCAATATATTGATCTTTGTCTCGAAGTTGTATAAAAAAGACGCCTCCCGTCTTCCGTCAAAGGTGTCTATCAGAACCGCCCACCGCCTCAACTGAAGGGTGCTTCAAAAAGAGTGAGGGGATCGTCGGTCGTTCTTCGTTTCCTCCGTTTTCGTCGAGTAGAGTAATCCCGGGACCTCAGGCGCGCCCAGTGCTTTTGCGAGCCAAGCTTTAAATTTCAGAACCTGCTCTGCTCTGCTCTGCAAAGGGAGGGGGCGGATGAGGGGATTGATTGTTCTGGGCGTTGCCGCAGATTGAGGGAAGAACAATGGGCAGACCGCAGACCTAACCCCCCCCCCCCCAAAAAAAAAAAAAACACAAGGGAGTGGAAACAATGGGGGATTAAAACGCTAGGTCTCGTGCCACATGGCACCTGTTGTGGTGGTTGGATTGGAAGTGTCGTGTTCCCAACAGCAGCAAATGCAACCATTAAAGCCTCTGAAGGGGGATCTGGAATACAGTACGGAGTAACCATCTACAGCACTCTAGGCCGGTAAGCCGACGCCCTCAAGCCCTGTAAACTAAAGAGACGTCATCGCCCAGCATTGATTCATTCTGTGCCGCCTACCCAAGAGTTGCCCCGCGGTGGGGCCGCCCCCTAAATCCCTCCCCGCGTTCCACCCGCTCCAGGCCGCTTCGTGCTATTTTACAGTGGGTGTCGAACTACGCGTACAGTTGAGTGGTTAGGTACTGGGTTAGTTGACGTTGTCCAGGGGCAATATGGAGTCTCTCTTCTGGCGCTGTTGGAGAAGCTCAGCCACGTTTACCAAGCTGACCACATGCGTTGGCTCTGCAAGTGTAGGAAGTAGGTAATCTAATCTGTGGTCCGTCAAGTGGCTAGTGCTCCCTCACTGGATCCAGCATCTCCTGATGATGTGGCGGCGGCCTCCAGGCCTTCATGGATGGCCAGGAGGGAAATGTGAGGCCTCAGAGATGATGGTGAACAATCTACTCCCTATCCCATGACTGCCAATCAGGCAACACACTTTCAGCATCATTTCATCGAAACAAACTGTATTGCAAAGGCTGCAAAAGAACTTCAACAATGCTCATCACAACATACAATGCCAGCGCAACCAATCCATCCTCTCCGTATACCCGCCCATACTGCCCGCTCTTGGATATAATACTCCGCCATCTCGAGCAATTACCTCTCCTGACGCTGCTATTCCAATTCCCAACACATGATGCCGAGCTCTCCTGTAGAGGCTCAGATGCCTCATTTGACACCTTATTTTCTTTCCCCCAAAACCCAATCCCAGAGTAATATCTGGCAGACGCCAAAACCACGCTCCCATGTGCGCAGGCCTGATGAGCCATCTGTCAGATATGCCTTCCACCCAGTCAACCCAACCAAATAGATAACAGTCAGCTAAATAGGCGGCTATTACCCTTTAGCACCATGACCAAAATCGTTTCCCTGTTTCGCGCGTGTCCCGTCTCGATCATGAAGAAAGTCGCAAATCGCATCCACAAAGATAGGCGCCTGCTGCGCCGCTACTAACCGGTTCTGTTCTTTATGCCATTTACGAAGTCTTCTTGGCGGGACCGCCAATGTACTTGTTGACGTCAGTGGCATCATGGAACTGCCTGGCAGCCTTCTTGGCACCGTCCCAGATCTGTCGGGCAGCTGGGGGTGTTCCCTGGGCACCGACGAGGTCGTCGATCCTGGCGCCAAGGTGCGAAAACGAAGCCTGGACGTGAGTGCTCTGAGTGTAACGGGCACGCAGGAAGCCGGTGTAGAGAACGAGCAAAATCCAAGATCTGCGCTGGAAGAGAAGAGCGGAGAGCACAACCCGGACCCAGAGGAGGATCTCGAGGCCAGATACGACAGACATGGAGGCGTCATAGTATTCCTTGACGAAGGCTCCAATCTTGTCGCCTAGGGGGCTGTTTGCCTTGGGCCGAGGAGCACCTTCAACGGCAGCTGGGGGAGGCGAGATCACGGGAAGCAAGTTGGCGCGAGTATAAGTTGCGACGTGGAAGATGGAGTAGACGCAGTAGGGAAGCAGAGCGAGGGGGTACTGAGGTGTGAACAGCCAGATGAGGGCCATGACTGGAGAGCACGGTTAGTACTGGGAGCAAGCGTGAGAAGCCTCTCGTTGAAAGCAAGCTAGCTGGTTCAAGCTTCCAAGGCAAGACAAGAGGGGTAACTGTGTAAAACGAGAGAGATTTAACGACGTACTGAGATACTGGACGTTCTCGTCAGCGAGGAGGCCAATGGGACCTTCTGGCTTGCCACCAGTCTTTGCGCGGGCGCGTTGGGTCTTGTACACGACAATGCCATATGTGAGGGCGGCGGCAATGAAGGAAGTTCGGTAAGAGAACTGAGCCATGCCGCCATAGTAGTTCATGCGCAGCCAAGAGAAGCCATATCGGATCGTGGTGAGAATGAGTGTCATATGCCTGTGATACAAGTCGAGATTAGCACGTGGGCAGGGTCAGAGTATGTTGTGCAGTCAAAGCTGTGGTTGCCCCTCTTCTAGCTGCTCCCATGTTGGTGACGCGCAGAGTGATTTTGCTGCATCTCTTTCTTGCGCAGCTGCAGGGCTGGACTGGTTTCTTCGGGCGAGCATGCTGGAAGGAGAGAGAAGGAAGGGAGAAGAGTTAAACGCACCCAGCAAACCAAGCGACTGTGGAGAAGTGTCAAGTCAGTCAAAAAGGCCTCTCTCTCCCCGCACGCCTTGGAAGGCATGTTATTTGGGATTGGCAGAATAGGGCACACGTACACTGTAAGGTCTGGGCGAGAGCCATAAACCGCTCCTGGAGCGACTTTGGTGCAGATGGAGGAGCCATAGCTGTGGTTTCACGAGTGTGTCCTGTTGCTTTGCAGAGGTTGTCGTGTGCTGCGGTTGTGTTTTTTTTTTTGGTTTGGGTTTTGTCAGTGTCTGTCTGTGTCTGTCTTTCTGGGTGGGCGGACACAAGCAAAAGTGGGAGGAGAAGCTTGTTGCGAACACGTGTGCGGGTGTTTGTGTACAGGTACTAATTATTAATGAGCAGCACAGTAGTAACGGCAGCAGCAGCAGGGCTGTGTGGGCTACTACTATTGGGTTTTTGCTAGCCTGTACTTGGTAGAACAGAGCTGAGCAGAGTAGCACTTGTTATGGATGATGATGATGATGATGATGATGATGATGGACGAAGCAAAAGGCTGGAGGGGGGCTTTTTGTGGTGGGAAACTGGAAAGAGGCAGCTGCTTAGTTACTCGACACGGGCATGAAACAGAAAAGACGCAGCATAGACGGACAAGAGATGCCAGATTGCAGGAAAGAATCATCCAGCTGGTGAGCAAGTCACTGGCAGCAGTCACTGGGCCAATGCCATGATGAGGGGGGCTCGAGTGCTATAACACACATCCATTGCAGCACACCTTAGCTCTCTTCCCTGCTGGGAAGCTCCCCTTCCCCTGCTCCCCAAAAGCAGGGCAGCTGAGGGAACAGCCTGACAAGCCCACCAAGCCTCAAGCCCTTCTTTGGGAGAAGCCTTGGAGGGGGCGGGGCTCTGGCGGGGGAGACCCAACGTCAGTGTTTTTTTTTCGACCCCTCTGTAGCTGATGATTGGCTACTGATAGTCAACGGGCAGGGGCTTTTGAGCGAATGGGGTGCGTGCGTCACTGGCGACACAAAGAGCAGCCTCGGCGGGGACCGGGAGACACGGGAAGAAGCTCTTTTTTTTTTTCACTCGCTCTCGCTTTTTCTTTCTCTTTCTCTTACTCTTGCTCTTCCTCTCATACTTTGAAGAAAATGCCAAGCTAGGCCTATACTAGCTAGTGCATCGTCTTTCCCTTGCAGAAAACAGTGATGGGGGGGGGGGGGGGGGGGGGGGGGGGGGGGGGGGGGGGGGGGGGGGGGGGGGGGGGGGGGGG
>JAZDSH010000003.1:144738-270811 GCA_036873115.1 Pseudodiploospora longispora
ATCTCGTTTCTCATGTTTGAGCTATTCGTTTGATACTGCAACTGTTGACACTTGGACAAAGTGAAAGCACTCTGTGTTATCATAGAGGTCTGTTGCTATAGGCGAAGCTCTCACAGCCCGACGCAATGCCCCTCGTCATGCTTACGAAACAAGACTAGCGTTCTACTAGTGTGAAAAGAAAAGAAAAAAAATCAACAACACCAGTGGCTCTGGAGCCTCAATAACGTCACGGGCTTACCAGGATATAGAGCAAGGGAGGTAATCAAGGTACCAATGTATCTTTTGAATCTTTTTCACAGCTTTTTCACATTACCTAGGTACTTACTGTACGTAGGTATTCATGGCAATTTAGCTTCTTGGGCTAGGTCCAACCGAGCTTTACGAGTTGAACGTTAAAATACGAAATGATAATCTAGCGAATACTGGTCAGCTACAGAGAGGTAATATAGGAGGAAATAGAAGCTCCGTCATAGAGCTTAGGAGTGGATGCTTCCTTGGCAGAGAGCGTGGGGTTGGGCGCGCCGCAGCTGTGGCGTCATCGAATCGCCAAGTTTGGAATGCAAACCATGGAGCCAGTAAATGAAATTTTTGCAGTGGAACATAGACTCCGGACTCATTACTAGCAGCTCATTTAAGTTCTATCCCGTATATTAGATTATAGGTTGCCCAGGTTGAATAACTTACTGTATAGTGTTTACTGTATATGAAATTCTTGCATTACTGTCTGCAGATATCATGGTAAACTTGGAAACCCCCTTTTTTATAGGTACGATAACAATACATCTCAGGCAGCATTCCTTCCTCATGTCCTTTATATAGAGTCTGGCAGTTCTGACATCATCTCGTACAAACCATCTATTGACCCCTTTCACAATAAGCTTACACAGACGATATCACCATTGTCAGAGACAGCATCTCAAAACATTCCATGTCAGTGTTAATCTTAATCAAACTGCGCTCTCTTATCAACCTTGTATATCGAATTATTATATATTTTTACACAATCCCAATACCCAAATAAAAAAGAAGGCCAAGCTCACAAACGCCTCGCATAATCAGGGGGCAGCGCTCTCCCTCCTGCTATCCAAGATATAATACATTCTCCAAAAAAAAAGCCAACCTCTCTTACCAAGTATCCAAATTAAAGGGTATTTCCAGCTTGCCAGAAGAAGTGCAAAACATCACTCTATATGCCCACACTCCCTCAGCTCCGCCAATATAGCCTCATCATCCATCTCATAGGCACGCGCAATCTCATCATTGCTCACATCACCATGCTGGACCAAGTACCGCAACGACTCATACGCAGTATTCTCCATCGCGAATCGGACTGGTGTCCACCCATCCTCCAACGTGTAGTAATCACTAGGGTGTGGCTTCTTGTCTTCGCCTACGATGCGTGACTGGATATCCGCTCCATGTAAATGCAGGAGCTCTAGACACCGCGCCCAGTTTCCCGCAATAGCCCAATGCGCCGCCGTCAAGACACTACCCGGCGCTTTCGTGTCTACGTTTTTCTTGAGCGGAGTTCGGTCTAGGAGGATGCTCAATATCTCATATGCGCCGTCCTCTGCTGTCATCTGGAGGAGGTTCGCAGGTAGACTGTTAGGTTGCTGAAAGGTAAAGAACCAGTCGTCGAAGTCTTTGGGTACTGCCTTGATGAGAGCGGGGATCATTCCTACGTTTCCTGTCGAGGCGGCCACCATGAGCGCGTTGTGGCCTTCGTAGCCGAGCATGGGGTTGGCACCGGCAGCTAACAGCAGGCGAGCGACGTCGTTGTTGTGCTGGTCATACATGCAATGGGGTAAGTAGAAATCACGGATGCCGCGTGTTGACTTCGGCTGCGGATCGGGCCACATCCCCATGTCTAGGAGCCGGTCTAGCTTAGGGAGTCGCGACGCATTTCCCGCGGATAAAATGCCTTTGAAAACCTCATCCTGGACGTGACAGTGAAACTGCCCGTGACACAGTTCAGCCATGAACACTTCAAATCGATCCTCCCAGCCTTCGCGCTCGTCACACATGGCAACTTCTATAATGGACCGGTTGTCTAGTAATGCATGGGCCTGTGTGCTAATCATGCCCTTGTACATGAGCGTACCAAGCATGAGAAGGCTGTCTGTTTCCCACGCTTCAATCATGAGCATGACGGCGTCCTCCGTGGCGAGAAAGGCCGTCATCAAATCTGGGTCCCCCCAGTCCATGAGATCCCAAATAATCGAGTTAGTTTTGACATTCCAGTAAACTTTGCCGTCCTTTTCGCTTTTGAGGCACGCCATGCCCGAGTGTTTTTTCTCCGCCTCATAGTCTTTCAATGCCCCAACCTTTATCAGGCATCTAGACGCCTGCCTCAAAGAATCGTGGAATTTGGTGAGCGGCCTTTCGTCGCTAGACTGAAGTTCAAACATCGCGAAAGCCATGTGGCAGAAGCGTTCCCATGCTCCTCGCCCGAGATAGTCCTTGTATGCAATGACTTGTGGCGTTAGAAGGCTGGTGTATGCTTCCAGTTCGAGCACAGTCAGGTTGCTAGGGTGCATTGATACCTCGTACTGGCCCAACTCTTGATAGAAAGAGTTTTGCGTGTTGATGAATATCATCTCCGCCGGGGTTTTGCCATCATCGTTATAAATGGGCAATCCATCGCAGTGTACCTTCAGTAGCGTCACCATCTCTTGGGTTGCCGCCACGTTCAGATGATGCAGTGCCGTGTTGCCGTTGGCATCAATGTCTCGAAAGTAGTTGCCATTCTGAACCATGAGCTCTACCGGATGCAACTCACCCCATGCCACGGCCAGGTGAGAAGTGACCATTGCGGACGGCTCTTTGGAGCACTTGGCACCCGCTTCCAAAAGCAAGCATAGGCAATCTGATGTCGCAGTACCAAATGTCCATGCCGCAACATCGTTTTTTAACTCTTCAATAAACAAAAGAGCTTCATCCAGGGGAGTCCGACCGGCTCGCGTTACTGTTGCCAGGTTTTTCGCCATGTCTTTATCGTACTCGATCAGCCACCTTACGACATGCTTGTCATTATTAGCTGCGGCATAGTGCCACATGTTACGCCCTCCGTTGTCAACATCAGAAATCGAAACCCTGTATACAAGATAAATCAGAGTAAGAAGCTCAAGGCGTACACAAAGCATGATAGGTGTGCGGCCCTCGCTGTCAGTAATAGTAAAATCGGCCCCCGCGTCGAGCAAGTCTTGAGTGATCGCCATGTCATTGCCGCTTACTGCTAGGTGGGCAATCGTACCCTCATCCCCATTTCGAGTGGCTGTCAAATCGGGATCAAAACGAGGATCATAGCGGAGTCGCTTAAAAAAGATTTCTTCTTGCTCGACGATAGCTGCCCGCACTAACATAGGGAACTCCTCGTCTGTAATTGAATCTATCTTCTGACGGCGATGGCGAAGCACATCATCAAGAACAGACCTATCCTCGAAGAAGTCGTCCATTTTGTCAAAGACGGTTTTACGTAGTTCAGCATCTTCATCCGTAGGAAAGGCGGCGGTCGTAACCATGACAAACTCCATTGCGCCTATGAGTGTTCGCTGTAACGCACCTTTTAGTGCACATGACTCCCAGAAACGAGCGTCTCGAATGATGACTTGTAGATTGGCGTCAAGGGCTGCTCCGCCCTGAACAATACGCTCAAAGATGGTCTCGTTGCCGGTGAGTGATGAGACCCAAAACGCTAGCCCGGCGAAGGATGGCTGCTCATTCACCTGCTCAACCAACTCGGGGTCGTCATCGGCCATCTCATTGCTAGACAGATCGTAGAGCACTGTGCAATCAGACCCAGCATCCAGCAGCATGGGTATTACCTCGCCACGGCCGCTGATTGCGTCACGCTGTAACGTATCATCTCGAGTGGTAGGGCTGGTGCCAAATGATAGGACATAGGATCCAACAAGGGCAAAATAAAGAGGGCTCCCAAAGAGGCCCATACTGTTAACGTCCGCCCCTTGGCTGAGAAGCATTTTGCACAAGTCAGGGAAGCCAAACATGGCGGCCATGTGCAAGGGTGTCAACTTGGCCCGGCAAAGATCCTCTGTGAGACTGATGAGGGATGTTGCGTTACAGATCGCTGCCGTGGAGCGGCACGACTTGATGCCCAACGGCGAGATGCCAAAGAGAAAGGGAAAAGATACTCGAACGTACTCAAGCACCCAGTGAACAAAGTTGAAATTGGTGGTGCCGTCGGCGGCAAAGAGCTTATACACCAGCTCCTTGACCTCGTCCCAGTGTTCCCTGGCCCCTTCAGGCCACATAACTGCGGCTCTGGAGTACTCTGGGTTTCTGGCCCGCCATGATAACTTGAGGCGTTGTTCACAGTAGTATTCCTCCGGATCGCGATTGAGCTCTGGTGACAGTAATAGCTCCAGCCATGCCGAAACCTGCTTAACGCTGGGCCCTTGGCGGCTGCAGCGCCTACGACGCTTGTTGCGGCCGCCCATGAGTGTGGGTGAGGAGAGAGAAAGCTGGCCAGCTGGTAGGTTGGGTGTGTGAAAGGACGGTTTTCACGAATAGAGGTTGAAGTCTCGAAGTTTAGAGATATAGTGAGTGACGAATGAGAATCTACGAAATATGCTCGTTGGGAAACGGTCCTGAAATTGCGATTCCCCAATCCGTCAGGTGGGGCACGAAATGCTGCCTTATTAAGGCTAGCGCTGAACAATACATCTGACTACGAATCAAAGCGCATTGTGCAGGGCCCCCCCACATGATGCTTTATATACGCGCCTCTATCGCGATATCTTTTCCTCTCCTACAACATTCTCTCTATGCCTGACTATTGGGTGGAAGATGGTTATTTCCGCGATTAATCAGCGGTTGCGGTACCCTCTAGATTGATTAGTGTCCGAACTTTACTAGCAGCGACAATCTGTCTGTCTATCTGAAGGCGATGAGATTATCTCATGGTGGATGGGCTCGCAATTAAAGCCGTGGCATCCACACATTGTTTACACTCGCATGGCACCAAATCTACGCGAGCTTGAAGTATGCGGCTTACGGGCAGGGAAGAGAAGCGTTGTTGTCCACTGCGAATGCTTGCGATTTAGTTGGGAGAGTCCTGAGTTGGTAATTGACGAGAGGAAGCTCTCAAAAGATGACAATGCACACATTGCGTCCCCCCCATTCCCTGCCCATTGACCAAAATACAAGCTTGACACAACAGATACTTCCAATCGACATACCCACACCATGTCTACATGGAAGGATGCTTGACCAGAATATACGTCTCATAGACACCCTCAGCCCCCCAGGGCTTGAGATCCTGCACAAGCCCATCCAATTGCTCAAACCCGTGCTGTTTATACATTCCCAAGGCGTTGCCTCCCATGGCGACGAGGAAGATGTCTAGTCCGAGCTTGTCCGCCTGCTCGATACCAGACTTGACCAACATGCCGGCAATACCACGCCTCTGATGGGCTGGGTTAGCACAGAGGAAGTCGAGTTCTGCGGAGGAAAAAGGTTAGTACACAGTGTTTCATGCGTGAGGCCGCGGAGCGAGAAAATGCGTTGCTATCAAGTCTGAATGAGGGTTCACTTACTGATATGGGGCTTTTTGGGGGCATGTTTCTCCATCATAGCATGAACCGGATCATCAATTGAATCCATGTCCTTTCGAGTCGTAAAATCAGCTTGGGCGAAACTCTCACGGTACCGCTTGCTCTCTTCGTCGCTGACATTGGGCGTCTGCGCCTCAAGCCACTGGTCGGCATGAGATTCTGGGAGAATCCAGCGCGCGTAGCCAACAGCGCTGCCCGTCGTGGGATCGACGACCATCTGGTGACGACGTACTTCACGTCCCGCGAGTAGTCTGTCTGGTAGGCGCATCGCGGCGGCGGCGATGAGGGAGTCGAGGGTTCTGTTTACCCACATAATGTTCCACCAGGTGAGTGGCCAGAATGCGGACATGTTGTTCTCGGCGAGGGTGGCGGCATCATTGACGGTGCATTTCGGGATTAATTGGTAAGAAGTCATTGTAGTTTGATGATGTTTTGTGTTTTTAGAATCTTGAACTTGATTAAACAATTGTTTTCTCACCGGTATCGTCAAGGTATAAGTCTCAATCAATGCTGGGCATGGTATATATTGAGAAGACGTCCGACCATTGTCTTTAAATAATTGAGACCCTCCAGTTTCGCTCACCAAACCAACAGCAAGAGGCCAGATTTCCCATCAGTATTCTCGTAGTTCCTTATACACACAATAATCTTCCATCGTCGAAGAGGGATGGCGCCCCGCAGTGGGATGATCCTTCGAACAAGGCTGCGATGTAGTCTGGATGGCCGGCCATGAACCCAGCAAACACATTACAGAAGCGTCCGTTCAAGAAGCTAGAAGCGCTGAGTTGACAAGTCGCCAAAATGAAGCAGGCTAAATATGCGCTAGCCCAAATTCCGCTGCATACTTTTTTTTTTTCGATAAATGACAACATAACATCAAGACGTGTAAGGAATTTCCAGATCGAGCCAGGGTGCGAGCCTTTGGAAAATGGATGCCTGATTTTGGGATGTAGACGGAAAATGGCGGTTGCCTAAAAAGTATGAAACGCGAAGGGATGCAGGAATAGGTGGAGATTTGAAGTTCCAAAAAACCCATTAGGCACCAGGATCGGTCATTTCATAAGAGGCCCATCGAAGCTCAAACTCATCTCGGTTTTTGGTAGGAGATGGTGTGTTGAAACTCGGCATTTTTAGTGTTACTATAGGAATCTGGTTTGTCAGAATTCCCCTTGCTTATCTCCGAATTGGTAATCAAACTATGGAATTCAATTGCTCAGAATTGGGATATGAGAAACGTTGCACAATGGCCGTGAAAGGTAATCAACTTACCGGCTCAAGAGCCCATCAGACCGATGTGTATAAAGCCTCTACCCAAGCCTAATTGATTTGCATGTTATAGAGGCATAATTCTACTTTTCCAACCTTGATTGTTTTAACTTACTGATTGATCATGAAACAGTCATTACATAACAACAAGCGAGCACTTTATCCATTTGAGACCAATGTCAAGGAAACAAATGTATTGACAAACTCAGTGAATACTGAAATTATTACAATTAAATCCCACCCTCAATTGCATCCCCAATTCAATGTCCACACAGTCAAGGAGCGTAGCCTCAAACCATCAACATCCTCCTATGTGATTTTCTGCCTCTTTATGCTTCTTTTCCTCCCCAAGTAATTGAACAGTGATATAGATTGATGAAAAATTGACCTGATTTAGATGATCAACATAGCAGCTGCCAGTCCGACAATGGGGGCCAAGTTGACCGCGTGAGCTGTAGCAGCCGCATTGCCCGCCGGTGCAGAAGTCTGCGTACCACCACCGGCACCACCACCACCTCCGGTGCCGCCGCCACCGCTACCACCGCCTCCGGTAGTTGCACCGCCGCCGCCGCCGCCGCCGCCGCCTCCGGTGCCGGTCGCAGTTCCAGTAGCAGTGCCAGTACCGCTGCTAGTAGTACCTGTTCCTGGAGTCACAGATGAAGTCACGGTTTGCGTGACGGCGCTTGTTGAAGTGACAGTGGCAGTTGTAACGCCAATCGTGGTAGTCGATGGCAGTGTCGTAGTTTGAGCCACAGTAGCCGTAGAGACGGCCGTCTGGATCACGGTGGCCGTCGAAGAGGCGACGGTGGTGTCCTGGCGCTCGAAGATGTCTCGAGCATCAAGGTCGGCGAGGTGCATGGCGCTCGCCCCTCCGAAGAGGAGAGCAGACAGTCCGAACTTCATGGTGGTAGGGAAGTTTATATATATATAAACGGGCGATAAAAAAGAAGAAATAGCAAAGAAACTCGCTCTCCCTCTCTTGTCGAGGATTTGGTGGCTTTGAAGATGAACGATGGGATGCCTTACTATGTATGGCGAGTTGGCTTTTTGTCGAGTGAAAGGCGTTCCAAAGTGTGTGTATAAATCTGGATTGGAATGAGCGAGACGTCCTTCTTTTGAATACAAGAGGAAACCAATGTCTCCACACTCTCCCTTCTCTCTCTCCTCGTTCCCAATCCCGTTCAGCTGAGTCCAATCTAATCTTTGACGTTATGAACCTCCCCCCTCCCCGTCCTCCGCCTCAGCCGATGAGGCGGCCGATCCAAGCCCAATAACCAAAACAAACTTGGCGTCCTCTAGAGGGAACCAAAAAAATACGAGGCCACCATCATGTAGAGAAACACCGGGAAAGCCCAAACACATACTTCACACTCACACACTCACATCGCACCGATAGTACGTCACACCCTCGGACGAGTCCGCGCGCCCAACCACAGGTGCAGCATGTCCGCACGCGGTTTTGAGGGGCCCGTTTCCAATAGGACAACCCTTCCGGCAAAATAATGGGACGCAAGTCCGGTGCGCCGGCCGGCGAGCGCGCGAACAAGGTACTTACTTACAACACACTTCGCCCTATTACGGTATCATGACGGGTGATGACGAATCCCTGGTTGTTGGAGGGGAGAAAAGCCGCAGACGGACGATGGGCGATTGGGGCAATGATAAACTCATCGGTTGACACACAGTATGAATGAAGTTCTTGTTATTGTCTGTTTTTGCCTCGCCCTCCATTCGTTTTGCTTCCTTCATTTCCCGCAAATTGCCTTGTTCCATCGCAGCACTCATTGTTTTCCAAATCAACATGGATGGGGAGTATTTTGTTTCATGGTCGAATCAAATATATACTGTGTTTAAAAACATCAAATGCCGCGCAACAACGACAATTGGCCGGATAGAAGAGGCGCCTTGTTTTCCTACTATTCTAGTTTGGAACATCTAGCCCTTCTAAAAATACAAACTAAAAAAATCAAAACGCCTGCCGATTATCGGTTTTCTATTCTATGTGTTATGCTTTTCCAACGTAGCACAGCCAAGGTTTCCCAATTACCTTCGATAGTCTGCCGGGATGACGCAGCCCTCCAGCTCAACCAGCCCATCGCATTGATGATGAAGCGTCGTCTCCCTTTCCCTCCCCCTCTCCCTCTCTCTATCGAGTTCACTCGCCGCCCACACGGACAACATGGCCGAAGCCGCGTCGTCCTCGCCCACCCTCTCTCCACCTCCACCGAGGTGCTTGTCCTCCCAGCCCATCGTAGTCGTCATGGATGCGCCACCCCTCAAAACCGGATATGTGGCTGACGCGTGGTTTCTGTTGCCAACATTGCCAATGTTGCCAATGTTGCCGCTGCTGCTGCTGGTATTGGATGTTGTGGAGTCCTGTGGCGCCGTTATCGAACTCCCAGGCAACTCTGCAATAAGTCGCAGTGTTGGTGGAGCGAAGACACCCAGTATCGGCGATTCTTCTGTAACCACAGCTGTCGTAGTCATCGAGCTGGAGTAGTTGGATGTTGTGGCGGCGACAGCGGCTGGTTTGCTGCTCAACGAGGAGGCGAGCGGCCGCCCAGAGTCAAGCTCTGAAATCTTGCCCAATGCGGCGATTCGGGAATCTGCTTCTACTGGTAGTGGTGGTGATGCTGGTCGTCGTAGTTGGAGCTGTGGCGGTAGTAGTGGAGATGTTGGCCTGGCGATCCAAAGCGAGGATCGTCTTGGCCTTGATTTCCTTAGATACCAAACCACCGCCACCAACAACCCCAGTATCAGTATCACTGCCAGGGAAGATCCCGTAGCTATCCCTGCCACAGCTTGATGCGACAAGCCCTTTCTTGAATCCCGTCCAACCGGAAACCCTGTTGGAATCGGAGCATTTTGCGACACCGTCCACGTCGTCGTGCCTTGGCTGATGCCGCTTATTGTACTTGTAACACCACCATCACCACCCACACTCGTTTCTATACCTACTTCTCCAGTCGTGCTGCCAAGCCATGGACTCGTCGTCGTAGTCGTCGTCCTTATCGATGAAGCGAAAGAAGAAGAAGAAGAAGAAGAAGAAGAAGAAGCAGAAGACACAGCCACTCCTCCACCATTCAGAAACGGCGCCGCAAACACATCACTCCTATGCAGCATCGCCGCCCGCACCATCTCCTCCGGACACCTCCCGATTCTGCACGCATTCACAGCACAGCATCCCATAAACGATGATGATGTGCTTCTACCACTACTGCTGCTGCTGCTGCTGCTAACGTTGTCTACCGCGCACGCATACCACTTCACCCCAGCTTGATGGCTTAGACAATCCTGCTCCGGAATATCCACCCGCCCTGGGTGCTGCATCGTCGTCGCCTCGAGGCTGTGGAACGGGCAGATGCCCTCCGGCGTCTGGCATGGGTCGACCTTGCAGCAGCCAAGGAAACGGGTGGGTTTATCCTTGCAGACGTAGAACTGGCTTTTGCCTGGGCAGGTTATGCCAATCTGCTTGGCAATGCCGGCCATTGGAAGCAAGTAATTGTAGTTTGGAACCTGTGTCTAGGATTCTGATGTGACGTCGTGTTAGTTCGATGTGATGATGCCAAATGTCGATGTTGGAGACAGAGAACAAGACTGCAACTTGTAAACTTGCAATAATGTCCTGCTAAACATTTTTTTTATTGCCCAAATGCACACTTACCTCTCATAGAACTTTTTTCTTTCATCCCTTTCATCATACCAACACCATTTGCGTCCATCCTCCAATCTCACAAATCGCACGCCCAAGCGCCTTTACCCATCCCATTGTCCAGTACGCCAGGCCACAATCACCACGGACCTCCAGACTCTCAATGAAACAACACACGCTCCCAACTTTCTTGCTCAGATTCTTGATTTGAGTATCGATAAAAATAGTCTGCTACCCAAAAGGAGTTGCGTGTTTGCTCACTGGCCTGTGCCTGGAATGCATAATGGTAGTTGGCACTGCGATGAAACAAGGACAGGGACTGCCGAATATGTTTCATCATCTAGATTCGTAGATTCGTAGATCCATGAGAACCAGACCATGCATGACTAATATCAGACAGTTAGCTAGTTATAAATCAAAGATCAGGTGATGCAACTCTCCTGTTCCTAGGCACAGGGTCTAGTAAGGGATTGCGCGCACTCATAACCAAGTGGACTTGTTCTTCTGGGATATATTGCTTAGCCTATTTACTCTATGTGTGCGGCTGAGCAGTCCTACCATATTTTTCCCAGGCAGAAAATGGTGATATTGAGAGGAAGATACCTAGCCAAAATGAAAGCTGTGATAACAATCACCAAGCCAAAGGCAAATGCCGCCACAGAGGCTGGATCACACAGGGTGCTCATTTTTGGAAGAGGCTGCCATAGGACAGAAGCCGAAGAAAGAAAACAGCTAATAAATTGCCACAGCAAGCTTATTTACATAGCTCTTAGAACAAGATCCCCAGCCAAGAAACACATCAATCACCTCAATCATGAGGTTCCAACCCATCTGGAAATACTCCTTCAATGCTAAGGGTATCCTGCTACATCTTTAGTCTGCCTACTAAATTTCGGCTATGCGTGACACGGGGCTTGAGTACCTGGCGCAACTGAACTGGCTGCTTGGCTCCGCCTTTTTGTCAAATGTCAGGTATCGTGAACTTTATCTTGGCCTCGTGCTCTGCAAACACCATTTTATGCTTTAGCTGTGGCTGAAAGTGGAATATTCTTCTCACTCAAAAATTATGAAAGAAAACTCCAAATTATCCCTATTTAATGTAGGCGTAGTATTTTCCCTTTCCTTTTTCCTTTGCAGAAAATCCAGAGTTACACAATTCGATACTTTGTTTACTGTACGACATCATCACGCCTTAACCACAAGACATTCAACATGCTTTCCAGAATGCTCTGCCGGGCGAGACCCCAAAGCTTACCCACATCTACATCGTCTCGAATCCTCTGCAGCGTCACGAAACATCGAGGATTTCCTAACCAGGTCTGTAATGTATCTGCATCAGTGCATCAATTAAATAAGCCAACGCTACCAAATGCTTATAAGCCCCCCACTCATCGAGCATACACTTGCTCGTATTTAGAAAGCCCTCCTCTAAATCCCAAGGCCATATTTCATAAACAAGGATTCGGTATTGAACTCTGCGAAATGTCGCAAGACTACTTAGTAGGAATGGTGTGGAGCATCTGCTCTGGGGATCTCATCTTATGAGGACTTATACAGTGAATGCTACAGAAGAGGTATAAAGTCTTTTGATGATTACATGCTCTTTTACTATATATTTACTATATATTTACTATATAAGTTTACTAATTGAATATGTTTTAGGAACTCGCCTTTGCGATTCCAAGAAGCCAAATCCAAGTTGCTACCAAAGCTTTAGAAGCGCAAGGCATCTCACCATGTCAGGATACGCTCTGCCCCTGGATTCACTGGCAGAAGACAAGCTGGGAGCGTTCCGAATATCGAATTCCTGCACACTTTCATCTGAGTGATGATGATGAGGTTGGGTTTTTAGCGGGACCTGAATGGAATACAATACAGCTTCATACAATGGAAGATGTTCTCTGGGAAGTATCCATAGAGGGGCGAGGTGTGGATTTCTCCGACGGCATAGACAACAATGTCATCTTTGCCAATAATCCAGGACTTTCCAAAGCAGGCAGTTATCAGGGGTGGAGTCGTTTCCCTCCAACCTACACAGACGTCAGATTGCCAACATGGCAGCGGTATACCGAGGCTCTTGTTCCCCTAACGCGAAGTACTACAGAATACGAACGCTACTATTGGCAAAATGAACTCAATTACATTGAAGAACTTGGAAATCCAGATCGACTTCGACACCCAGCGTTTAGAGACTATATTAAAGCATGGGATATCGATCCTCGCTGCCCGTTTCTATTTGACAAGGTAAAGATGTTGTATGATCAAGCAAAGATGTTGTTGGATCAATGGCGACGTTATTATTAAAGGATGGCTCAGTAACTCCTTTTTAACGACTACTTCTAGCATTCTGACATATCTCTGTCACAGGGGCAAGCGGAGCAGCTTTCAGGCATGGACGGCCGGCCGAATGTTCCTCACGCTGATCCCGCTCTCTCCTCTACAGTCTGGCTTCTAGCTCAACAGCTCTACCCAGGTTCTGATGGATTTATATAGGAGAACAATTGAAATCATCTATAGTATATATCACCAATCTAAATAGTATGACTGATCATAAATGACTAATATCAGATAGTCAACTAGTTGCCTTGATGTGGCGAAGTCTTCACACACCACATGTCTGGACATGCATATACCCAGTTTTACCAATACATACATTTCGTCCCTTCATATCCTGGGTATGCATAATCTCAATTAAGACGCAGCATCTTGGTATGGTTATGAATATCTCAAACTTATGCGTTACTAGATCCATCCTAGGACTTCTTGCCATTCGTTGGCTGGATTGGTTTCGCAACTGTCTTCTGTCCATGGCGTTTACCAACACCTTTTCACGTGTCCCACCTGGATGACTTGAACGATATTTCATTTTCAGATAAGCAAAGCTATAAGCAACATCTCAAATAAATGTTAAAAACTGCTCCGCCTGAAGCACCAAATATTCTGCAATAATCTTCTGCAGAGTTGACCCAAACTCCAAGATTGCTCCCGTGGCCTGTAACGCCCATGCCAATGTATCCATGCAAAAGTTCGTATTTTCCTGTCCCCAATTTCACGGCTGTTCAGAAGCATAAATTTGAATCATGCTTACTAGCCTTTTTCCTTTTGCCAAGTTTAATTGACCATTACAGCCATGCATCCCGCCAGCGCTTCCCGTTCTATCCCAAACAAAGTGTCACTTAATTCGCCATTCTCTGGCTGAGACTTTACGTGACTTTCACGTTGTGTCTCCTTTTTGACCTCTCACTTGTGGAAGCATTCGTTCCACCGAGCGCTCATCGTTTTCGCCCAGAAGGGGCCCATCATCTTGAAGAGTTCGGTTGATGTCCTTGGACTTCTTTACTTGAAGGTTGCAAATGCGTTCATCAATATCGCTTTGAGTCCTGATTCTGACTAGTCGGGTATGTTTGTCCTGACCTATTCGGAAGACACGGCCAAATGCTTGTTCTTCGGCTATGTTGTTCCACCATTGATCGATAATAATGACTTGGTTCGCTTCTGTTAGGTTGAGTGCTTGCCCTCCACATTTCATAGTAGCAAGCTAGAGGTCGTTCGCGCGTTAGCTATTTGCCTCATATTGAAGTAAACGGGTGATGAGGGTTGAACTAACAAATACTTGAACGCTAGGATTTTCTTTGAACTCGCTCAAAGCTTTGGTCTTCTTGGCTTGACTCGTACTACCATTGTAGTAGACGAACTGTATACCCAACTTCACAAACATATGCCCTAGCGCTTCCATTGTTGAAATGAATTGGGCAAAAACTGAGCTGATGTTAATAACCAACTACCTATGGTGATTGGAGGAGGGGTGGGGGGAGCCAACCTATTATTTTATTGCTTGGAGCTTCCTTGAGCCACGTGAGTATCACACTCACAGCGGCCGTGGTCTTGGTGCTCGGAGGGATTGTGTATTCTGGCATAGTTGAACAGGCGATAAAGAAACTCATCTTGTCAGTAGATTGGGTTATGCGAACTCCATTAAAATCTTTTGCGGACCCGCCTTTGGCGCATGCTGCAATCCCCGTGTTGTTCAAGGTCATGATTTCACCTCCAACTGAGAGTTTCTCCCCGCAGTTAAGATGTCTGCATATCTGAGACTTTCACCATGTTAGTAAGACGAAAATACGAGGCTGAGATGCAATCTACCTCAGATGTATGTGCCGGTCCAACTATCGAAGGCTCTCTTTGATGCTTGACAATTTTGAGGAGGCAACGCGTGCAATAGACATGTTCACACTGCTAAAGTAGTCAGTTCGTGTATTACTTTAAACTATTTCGTTTATAAAGAATGATACTCACCGGCCATGAAACGATTGGGTCCAGTGGCGGCTCCATTTGACATTCGCCACAAGCTTGCAGTCTGACATAATGCTCATTCTCAACCAGTGTCAGCAAATTGTTGATCCTAAAGTATCCACCAAGGCAATCTTCTTTCTGCTGTGCTAGGATTTGAAGCCCCCTTCTATATTTCTGCATGTCGTCTCCGGCCTTGGAAGATGCTTCAAGCTGCTTCAAAATGGGAATCTTGCCTCCTTCCTTTTTCAATGTTTTGTTTAGTGACTGAATCTCTTGCACATCAATTTCTTCGCGAAGAATTGTTTCTAAACAAAAGACATGTGACACGCCTTGTCTGAGTTTTGTCAGCTTGGTGAATCGCACAGCAGATGCAGCTTGCGCTGGACTTTGATCACTATTCTCGTCGTTGTTGTGTGATCGAATTCCATTTTCTTTCTTTTCATACCAGTCGTTTATAAAACTGTGTGATGTATTGGAACCGTTAGTATAAATGTGCCATGAAAGAGGAAAACGGTCATTTAGGAAAAAACTCTAAACTCACTCGACAACCGTTTGCTCCTCGGTTGAAAGAGGTACCCAGAGATCGTGAGTGTGTGCTGCGGGAAGATCAACAATGCGACGCCCAATAAAGGCGTCACATTTCTTCCTAGAGATAGGAAACACAAGTAATACGTCAGTAGGACTTCTAGACAGAAGGAGGCAAACCTACCGTCGATATGTGACAAGACTAAGAAGGGCGTCGAGACTTCCATTACACTCGCCCTGCATCAAAAATGCATCAGTATTAACAGACTTCCCGCTTTGAAGGAAGGTGGCAAAGCCTTCATCAATTTCTTACCTTGTAAAAGTAAGTTTTATTGAAATCCCTTCTACTCTGCGTAAACGGGCACCCAAAGAATTTTAGATAGGGATAGAGCTCTAATTTGTAAGTATTCAGGTCAGTGTCTCCAAATCTTATTATTAACAGCACCTGGATTCCTGTTGGATAATGTGTACCTTTGGAGGAATTTGACAGAGGCGTTCCAGACAAGGCCCATCGGAACCTGCTGCTCAGTGCACAGCATGTTGACGTCGCTGCCTTTGTTAATGTTATGCTTAAGACATTCAGACAACGTGAACTTACTGCGACTGTGAAGATTCTTTATAGCATGGGCCTCGTCCAATATAACTCTGTACCATTTGATATGAAAGAGTTCACCCATAATGTCTATGATTCGGTGACGATGACCCAAATCGTCACCGTCAAAGTCTTCTACCACCTCCTTGATTTGCTTTTCAGAAGGGTATTGCTTCATGACCTCGTTATATGTTGTAATCCTCGGACCTTGTTAGTTTTATTAACCTTTTGCAAGCAACCTGCCCATACTAAACTTACACAATTCGCCGATCTCCCCATATGCTCTCCGAAAACCCAGAGCGGGGCTTGTAGAGCACTGCAAAATCTTTAACTGTGATGTGGCAATGTTTCTAGATAAAATGAGTATCAGTCCATTTTCACAGCAATGCTGATCGAGTAGAGGGTCGGGAGTGTTACCATGGCCTCACTCAGCCACTGATCAGCTGTCGACTTATTCGGCACAACAACAAGCGTCGCTCTTGACCATGTCCCGTCATGTGTGTCATCATCTTCTAACGGGTTAGCGACAATGCAAGCAAGACTTACAACCGTCTTTCCCAGCCCCATTTCATCCGCCAAAAGGCCACCAAAGGGTTCCGTTCGGGCCAGCTCCCTCTCGACCATCCAACTGGTGGCGGTTAACTGGTAATCTCTCAGGCCAGTCTTCATAAACTTGTGCAGCCATGTCGAGTCCAAAGCTTTGATTCGTTTGTAGCCTAAAAGCTTTACTGCCTTCATCAAATCGCGCTTCTGGGTAGCAGAGCGCCGGGTATCAAAATCTTTTGGGATGTTTTCTTTGATCCAGGCAAACTGCGCAGCGTGTGTCCTAGCCTGGATGGCCGGCAAACTAGGTGCGATGCTGCCAATATCACTTGGCTCCAATGGCCGTAGGCCATCATCATGGCCCAGCTTGAGCTTCTTCAACATGCCGGTCCTGTCTACAGTTTGTAGGCGCTTACGACAGTTACTCTTGGCATTTTTTGCGTCTTCCCTTTGGTGCATTCGAGAGAGAAACTCGCGCGGCGTCTTTGCAGGTGCGAGTCGACTCGCTTTGACTTTTGTCTTGCCATCTTTGGGAGTTTTGGGAGTTTTGTGCGACTTACCTTCCTCTTCTGATTTCACATCATCACTGACTTCATCTTCCGACGCAGGATCATGATAGTCTTCATCGTCAGAGGCAGAGGGTTCACTACCGCTGTCATCATGACTTGATGGCTTTTTAAACTTAGAGGGACTATCAGCGTCATCAATAGATCCCACAAGGTCAAGTTCGGATTTCACATGAACTTCGTCATCCTTTATTGATGTGATGGCACTTATCACCATCCCGTCTGCATCGTCAGTATCATGCAGTGGGGAGCCATCCACGGACTGTTGGATATCCAGGCTGTTGCATTCAGCATCAGCTTTGATAATACTCCCACTACTCATGTCTAGCTCGAGACGAGAATTTGTGTGACTATTCTGAAAATATTCACAGCTAGCAATGCCATTTCGATGTTCGTTTGAGGCTTGGCTATCATCTGCAGTAGCAACATCAGCTTGACATACGAGCTTCTCAATACCTTGGTTTGTGGCCATCGATGCTTCTGGTTGAATTGTAGAAGATGGGCAGAATGGTTGGTCTTTCTGGTAGTATTCCTTCAAATCTCTGATACCAACACGAGCAAGAGAGCTTGTGGGGGAAAGACCATCGGACTTTTCGACATTGGGTTTTTGGCACATATCCAACTGCGTTATTTGACCCGGCAATGAACCTTGAAAGTGCGTTTTTGAGTCTTGATAGGCTACCCCATCACCAAGCTCGGCATTATCCTCAAGCAGGTCGAAATCATTGATGAACTCGCTAGGTGGACTAGGCAATCCATGCTGGGAGATGTTCAATTTCGCCATCGTGGCCAAGTAGGGGACCGCTGCTATCTTAACAATGGCTTAGTGGCAATACCAAACGTAAAAGGCAAACGGATTGCTTACCAGCAAGTCAATAGGTGATTGGAGTCGCCAGGATTGCAAACCCTGTCTCCCGCACGGTAGTGAGGACGCAAATGATGGAGTTCCAGAGCAGGGGATTTCGCAATGATAAAAGCATGGGTGTTAGATGTAGAGGATGTAGAGGTTGTAGAGGGAGGGAAGGCTTGGTAAAACGAAAGCGTTGGGATAGACGGAACATGTAGATGAGGTGCTGAGGTGCTGAAGAGAAGGGATCGAGCTTGCGGCAGGTGGCTTTTGAGAAGAAGCCCCGGGCGATGAGTAGTAGAGAGAGGCGCGCGTCGCAGGTGGTTCTGCTCGCCTTTACTGAGAAAGGAAGAAGGAATCACAAACGGAATAGAGAGGATAAAGGCGCAATCACTGATGGCTTATCCAAGGCTTCCGTGAAGAGTTGCCTGAGGAACGATTCCCAGTTGACTACCTCTTGGGTGGTTACTGGTGGCACCAGATTTGAGAGAACTGAAGGAGATGAAATGGAGGTGTTTGTTATCAGTGCTCTGCCAGCTGGAGCGCGGGTGTCAGTAATCAAGAGTTGGCCTGAGTGGAGGAGGCACATTGATGTGTGGCGGCCTGGAGCAGATGTCAAGTGACAGTTCGGTATGATCTGCCAATTCTAGAGCCATCTCCCCTTGGGACCTGTCTACAGAGCTTCAGTGGTGGCAAGATGCATGTAATGAAGAGCGAAATTGAGCACGGAGAAGAAGCATCCTACGCTATTAACTTGAAGAGCCATGTTAGATATGAGTAGTTAAGATGGAATGTTGCTTGGAGATTAGCTAACCATGGTGAAGGATGTCTTGAGCTCGACATGTTCAAAGAAGGCATCAGCCAACCATCACATCGAGGCACGTGTCGCTGTAACTGGTTGATCACTTCAAGAGCTTGGAAAGCCACGAATACCACTGCCTGATTTAGTCAATTGCTCAGATTGCTCAGATTGCTCAGATTGCTCAGATTGCTCAGATTTCCCAAGACAGACCAAGCACCGCACAAAAGCCCCAGCACAGTCCAGCAAAGCATACCTCAACCAACGGCTCATCACCACCTCCATAGTACAACGAAAGGCTTAGAGCAGAGCACCTTCTAGGTCCCCGCAAAAAAAAAATCCACGTCCTGCAATGCAAGTTAAGAATTGGGGATGAGACCGCAATCAGTGTACTAACCTTTGTTGGTCGTGAATTTGTTAAATGTTCGATGGCCAGCCCACCCACAAAAACTACGCGGGTTCTATAGGCCTGGTCGCCTGTGTGTAGTTGTGCTGTTCAGATAACCGTTTTCATCGCCTCTCTCAGCGCTGGCGAAATCATTGTGTATGAAAGTGGCGTATAGACGATAATGCTTTCAAAGCATCTGATGAGAGGATGTGTTGTTTAGTGAACATGAATCAGTGTCGATAAAACTTTGATGAGCGAATATTTGTATCGATGGAGTCTATGGCTCTTTCCTCTCTGTAACACGTACCGTTTATCAGAGGCAGGTACCCCATCGCGATTTCCATACCAAAAGCAAGCTCCATTTTCACTCCTCATCCCCACCCTCTCCCCCGTCTTCCTCCAAATCCAGAGGCTCCTCATCCTCAGAGCCATTTGCGATATCATCAATATCACTTCCCTCTTCCTCATCCGAACTAACCACATATTCCTCACTCAGCTGCTTGCGGCGCTGGACACCAGCCTTAGCCGCCTTCGTTCTGCGAGAAGTCTCCTCATCAGACTCTCTCTCCAGCTTCACTTTGGCAACTTGGCGCTTGAGCGCCTCCATGATGTTTCCATGAATGGCCTCAGGTGTCATCAGTGCCAGCGCCTCTTTATCAACTAGCTTCATATCGGTAGCTAATTTTCCCAGAGCTTCAGCGAGGTTATCAGTCTCCTCAAGCCAGAATGCTTGATCATCCTCGTTTGCAGACAGACAAAGCTTAGCAACACAAGCAAGTATTTGCCCGAACTTTTATGTATACTCAGAGTGATAAGAAAAAGAGCTAAGGTCAATATCACAGAGAAGAGCCCATGCATATCTATTAATGGGATGGTTGAAACAGATACGCTGGAATTCTCGAAGATCACCAGCTCGCGGATATTATTGGGGTACCATTCTGCCAAGCTCATCTCAGCAGAGAGCTGCCTTGCCCATTTCTCAAGACAGATTCTCTCGTGGTGATCATGGAAGGAGTTCTTCATCTGGAGAATATGCCAGGTGACGAGCCTGGTCTGGCTGATACGGTAGAGACGGTGGTGCATCTGACGCGCCGTCTTCGCGTTATGATGAAAATTGATGGCTACACCGGTTCGACAGCAGGCTTGGAGGTTGACCCCGGTGGACATGATGTTGATGTTGGCCACGAATATCTGCGATGAGGATGTCGGGTCGTCAGCCACCTGCTTTGCCTTTTTAGTATAGACCCTTGTCCGCGGAGCGGATAGTACTGACCTTTGAAATCGGCCATGGTAACAGCCAAGAGAGTCGCTGGAAACCGGGCGTGCAGAACTCGAATAGCGTTTGTCGGGGCCTCGCAGTCAAAAATTTGACAGATCATCGCTCCCGTAGAAAAAATGATGTGGTGGTGGCACTTCTTGGAACCTTGCTTGGCACGGTTGAAAAAAATATTAGAACCACAAAGCATAGTGCCGAGACAGTGCCGTAGCAGTGCCAGAAGAGTGTCACGAAGTGCCAGCAAAGTGCCAGCAAAGTGCCAAAAAAGCGCGCCCCGCCCTTTGGAGCAAAAAGGGTAAAAATTGAAAAGAAAAAAGCTATTGTCCTACATAATTACAAGCTGGATTTGAACTTGAAGCTTTCAAGATAAATACACAGGTTTTACCTTTCACTAGTTATTGCTGGATATTGCTGGCCATTGCTGGAAATTGCTGGATATTGCTGGAAATTGCTCATGCATGCTCAGAGCAGCGCCCTTCTTAAGAAAACACCACATCCCACTGGTGTTCCTCGGCTCCGTCCTGGCTGAGGCGAACAAGGCGATGGTTAAGTGACTTTGCGGCCACGAACGTCTGAGTGAAGAAAGCAAATATGGAAGCTACGCTCCACGGAAGATTGGCGACACCTTTTACAAAGCTGCTTCGCTGCTTGCTTGACTATTGACTTGTGTTGCAGGATGTGGATGTGAATATAGACGCATTTGTTCATGGGGGACTTGGATAGCCGGAAGCTCTAGGCAGGGCTTGCCTCTACCAATAAAGCCTTTCGTCCGAACATGGAGGCTATTGTTGGCCTTGCCGATATGTCTCCTATTCTGAAGCGGCCCATCAAGATTAATATTCTAAATATGCCTGCTGCAAGTTGAACTTTGAAATGATGTTTTATCTTTATAGTTTAGATTCGTGCCAAGAACGTTACAATTGAGCAATGTTCGATCAGAAAATACACCCTGGGCAACACGATTTGATCTTATCTCAATAAAGGCTCTCAGTGCCTCTGAACGATACTCGTTAAAAAGGGCCAAACAGGATATCATGGATATCCAGCACCTTCTAAGAAAGTACCCTGGCCCTCTGGTGTTACTCGGCTCCGTCATTGCTGAGGCGAATAAAGCAATGGTGAAGGGGCTTGTCCCGCAACTGGTTAAATTTGATGAAGCTCGGTATGATCTACCAATTCTAGATTTATCTCTCCCTTGGAGCTGTACAACGGGTTCTAATTGTAGCAGGGCACATTTAACGAATGACCAAATTGAACCCGCAGAAGACGCATCTTAGACTATTAACTTGAAGAGCCATGTTGAATATGAGTACCTAGATAAGATTGAATGCGTATGGAGGTGATGCTAGCGATTGTGAAGGGATATCTTGGGTTTGTCATATGCAAGAAGGCGTCATTCAACTAACACATCGGGACGCGTGTCGCTGTAACTGGTTGCTTCTTGTGAAGTTTTGCTGTCTGCACTCTCCAAAACGTGTGATCTAGACCCATCCCTGACGTTGCTTCTTGTTTCTTTGCAATTCCTCCTTCTCTACGACAATCCAGGCGACGTCAACGTATTTTGGGGCGTACCGCTATATTAAATCATCTCATCATTCATATGTTTATCTAGTAAATTGTACTGCTTGAATTTCAGTCACATCATAACATCATCATCTCGTTTTTTCAACCCTCTCTCATGAACTTGAGGAATGCCCTGGCAATTGGGAGGCTGTCGTGCGGGTTCTGGGCGCGCTTCATGGCATCAGCAAAGAGAACGTCGTCGAAGACGCCGGCTTTGTGGCGGTTGACAAAAATCTCGGAGATGATCTCTTGGGAGAATTCTGGATGGCCTTGGACAGTAATATATTTGCCGGCGGCGTACATGGCTTGGACTTCGCAGATGGCATTGCTGCCTAGGGGTGTCGAATCGGAAGGGAATTTCAGGACGATGTCGCGATGCAGTTGTTGAATGCGCTGGTCGAATATTAGCGTCTAGAATGGTGGGATAGGGGATGGGGCGGTAAGAAAGATGTGTACGCACCAGCTTGTCGACTTGAAAGATCTCCTTGCCCTTTTCCGTTAAATCCACATCTGTCACTGCAAGCTCCCAGCCTTTATCACTCCTGCCGGCACCCGCGCCGACCGCTCTGCCAATAATTTGGTGGCCGAAGCATACTCCCACAACCCTGACGCGACCACTGTCGAGAATCTGCTTCGTATACTCGACGAGCTTGAGGATCCACGGATGGTCCTCGTGCGCGGTGTAATGAGACCCGGTTATGAGCACGGCATCGACGTCATCGAGGGATGGATATGAGTTCAGATCGTTGACAACATCGTGTCCCGTGATTGTTAACAAGTCGGAGATGTTGTCGCAAGGAGGATCGAGGGTTTTGGCAGCGGAGGCGAATAGAGATGTGAACATGCCGGTGTAACCGCCGAACCTTGCGTGAGATTGAGGCTGCAGCTTGTCGGCTTCGAGAATGGCGAGCCGGATCGGGCTGGAGCCGGGAGTCTTGATGGAGCCCATGGTGAGGGTAGATTAACGTTGGCGGTTGTCGAGGTTGAGGTTATGTGTAGCGGAAGAGGTCGTGATAGTTTCGATGGTTTCGATGCGTCGGTCAGGCACCAGAAGAAAGACGAGGCTTGAAGTTGGGGACGCTGATATACAAAAGAGAAGATGGAACTAGAAAGGGATCAAAAGGGAGAAGGGAGAAGGCAAAGCCAGTCGGCAGGGCCCGGCATGAACCGAGCCAGCAACGACGGCATGCGCGGTTGTTCGTGGAGTTTTGTTTGGTCATCAAATGGAGCCGCGCTCTCCGATTACGGGAGTGGAGGCGAACCCGCCACACAGGTGTCTTTTAGGGGTTCTGTAGGGGTTCTGGGGCAAGATGGTGGGGTAACAGTGGAGGAAATAGTGGCGGGGAGTTGCTATCTGGTGGACCGCAGCGGGGAGCGTCATTGGCAGAATCACCAGGCGGTGAGCACCTGCGCGGCTGCCGAAACCACAGCGAGGTGCCTGTATCCACTGTGGCTGGACCAGTGCTCTGACAACTTGTTGACTTTGAACATGTTGAAGTTCTCACCGAACCCAATTGGTGGAAATAAGCTCTGACAATGTTGGGCGAGTTGTTATATTTGCCCATTCAAGGCTGTGGTTCATTGAATCTGTACTCGGGTCTTTTAAAGCATTGAGGATAGCGGGTTGAGATAGTGAGACTTCAAAATAATGTGAGCTTGGGACTCCCAAGCATGGCTCTCCACATGAACCACTCGCTGAAGAAATATCTATCACAGGTAAATTTCAATCTCAAGTCACTGCTTCTTTGGGTTATGTTGCTCATAATAGCAAGTTGCTACTTCCCAATCATTGTTGTTGACAGTACGGTGGAGAAGCGACTCACCCTAGACTGAAATTTACACATAGGCACAAAACATGTCTTCCTTTATTACACCAGATTTAACCTGTCAACAGTGATGGCCTCGATTTAAAGTTGGCTATTGACCAATTTACTGTAAGACAAGCAATCATCTACCCAATGGCTTCTCCAAAAGAAATGGCAACACGGTAAATTGTCAAAGTTTGTGGAACAATCGAAGTGTGTGCATGCTGTTCGAGTTCACATTCACAAAGATACTGTAACATTAAACAAGTACCTATCTGATTGTCATAGCATACTGTTCGAGCTTTTTATAAGTGACCCAATGCAATTATGATCCTGAAGGGTCCTATCTTACATCTCAGAATATACGTTATACACTCATCAAGTGAGTTGACAAGGTGAGAAATCCAAAGGCTAACTGCAACCAAACCGTAATTAAATATCTAGTGCGGCTCTCTGATCCATTAGAAACCATTATTCTCAACCAAACCCGTAAACTTTAATCTCTTTTGTGAACACGGCTCCAACACCTCCTCCAATACAGGAAGCCACCACTTCTCAATCTCATGCCCAAGTTTCATAGCAAACGCATACTCTGCGTACTCTGGGGAAAATCCGCTCCTCTCCAGTCAATGATACCAGTGATGATACCATCCTGTACTATAATATTTCGTGGTGTTAGATCCCCATGGGTTAGCACAAACTTGCTTGGACTCTCGCGCCGGCTGCGTGCCAGCTCTCGCTTCCATCTCCAACGACTAACTGGCCCCACTTTGAGACGAGAGATACACCACTCGTCAAAGGCGGCCTCATCCTTAAAGGGCCCACAGGACCTCTGGAAAAGACGATCGTAGACGTTGCGCGTTCGGTGGTTTCCCACGCGACCGATAAAGGGTTGAGTGCAGGCGCGCATAAGGGCGAGTTGTTCGCGCAGCTGGTCTTTGATGTTGGACCTCTGCTCGTCTGTGAGATCGTCCCAGACTTCATCGAGTGGCATGCCAGGGGCTCGCTTGGTGATGAGCGCTCGTGCGATAGGTTTATGTGTGAAGACGTTGTAGATGCCGCGCACCTCAGGAACCAAGACGCCGTTTGTGGCAGCGTGGTGCATCATGGCGTCTTCGGAGCGGTGCATCCAGCCTGGGGATCTGGTTTTGAGAGCGAGGACATGGCCGGTGGAGGGTATGGTATGTGTGAAGATGGGGTCGTGGGAGGGTTTGGATATGAGGTTGCCGTGGATGGCTGCAGAGAAGTGGATATGGATGTGGGAAGGTTGGCTGTCAATTAGAGGTGGAATTGCCATGGCTGTATTTCGTTGGGGATTGGTACAGGAATCCTTTAATATTGCAACGGCGAGTTTCTACATTTATCAACGTATGGGCCGTTTGGAGGCCCGTTGTGCGAAATTGTAAATGGAACAGACATTTGGTCTTCACGATGTTCCTGACATGATGGCCTGTTGAGTCGGCCATCGAGGCTGAGCACTTGCAAAGCATCCACATCTAGGCGCTCAACCATGGACGTTGGTTCCTGGAAGTTTCAGAGACCATGAGCATCTTCCAATCAATTGAACTGCGTAAATACTTCTATTTACTCTGTTTCCTTGTCATCTTGACGAGAGGTCTTATTCAAGGGTGTTCAGGCATGTTTTCCACATTCAAGGTGACGTTGAGCGCTGTGGCTTAGCAGCTAGCTATTAGTACTCTAACAATCCAATTGAGGAATGACTGGGTTCAAAAGCAATCGCATCTGCCTTGGTCTGTGTACGCCCAATGAATGTAAAGCTGTAAATGTATTTTTCTCTCTCATGCTCATATTATCAGATATATCTAACGACAATTTTATTCCTGTATAGCAACTGACATGACAGGCAGACTGCCAAGATCACAAGGCTGTTCAACCTGTGGCTGATGGTGTACGTTATGGTGATCCTTGGCATTACCATCACAATCAAGCACAAGGCCTCTCTCCACGCTCTACTGTACAGGCCACATCCCAGCTGCGTCTCATAGCTACCGAGACATGGCTAAATTTAGGGGCGTCGGAAAATAAGGCCAACGTGATGCGGATGGCTCCCGGTTGTGTGTGTGTGAGAGAGAGTGTGTGCCTTGGCTGGTCGGTCTAGTAGTTTGGGTGGCCTCCCGTTTTCGCTCACCGTAGACCTTGCACATGCTAAAGCCAAGAAGACTAGGTGACTAGGTGACTAGGTGAGTTGAAAGCACATGATCATGAGCAGCCGATCAGCAGTCGATAGTCAGTAGGTAGGAGGAACAAGATGATCGATCTGAGGACAGCAAACGTTGCCTCACCCTTTGGGCACTGGTTAGGCGGATATCCACGTTTTTGTCTTGTCACATCTCCCTCCTCATCCAGGTTCTGGACCAACTGAACGAAACACTTCTGCTGCTGCTGCTGCTGCTGCGTTGGGCACCATTTCGGCTCCATTCAATCACATTCTTTCTTCGATCGCATCAGCCCCGCGTTCTACTCGGTGACTGGGCAAGCAGGGGTATCTATCTATCAGTGATCACTATCACGTTTGCAGGGTGGTGCCGATGTGTTCCAATGGGCGAGAAAGCCCCCTCCAGCAGAAAAGTGTAAAAATGTGTGAGTGGATAGATTGGACATGAGACGGGTGCATCGACAAAATACACGAACTGGCATCCTATTTGTTGATGGAAAGGCTTCATTCATGCTTCATGTTTCAATCAATCACCTTTCGATGGCGTTGATGGCGGCACTAGCAGAAAAACAAAGCCTGGGCTGGGGCTGGCGGCGTTAGTTAGCGGCCCAGCCCAACTGTAACCACATTGGATCCAATGGATGTTAGGCCAGGCAGCGAGTCACAGCACAGTTACAGCGAGGGTGCAGCCCCGATCACAGGGAGGATGGTGGCTCGCTAGAAAGCGCTGACTGGCTCGGCAGAAACCGCTGGATGGCCACCACTGGTTCTCGGCCTGGGCTGCAATAGGCATCGATTGATTGATGACTGCAATGGTGGTGTGGGATGGAGATGGACTGGATGCTTGGACCGAATGGAACCTTGCCAGCAGACTTTGCTGCCATTGGTACGGGGGAATCATATGTCCGTTAGCATCGATGGTGATGGTATCGCTGTGGCCTGACATTGCTGAGCAAAAGTCTCCTGGACTAAACCTGAACCTGGACTGAGGGACGCACCGCAAGTCCGGGGATCCCGCCAACATCTGTCAGAGCTGGGGAAACATTTTCATACACATGGTCAGGTCTTCTTCTTCTTCCGGGCTCAGCGTCTGATGCGGAACGGGACGGGAGCCTCGATGATCCCCGACAGTAAGAATGCACCACCACTCTGACCAAAGCTGCACGAAAACAAGACCCCCCCCCCAAAAAACCTCAAAAGCCTCTCATCTACGGGGTTTATGTTTCTCGGCATCGGCGAGTCTACAGCTCCCCCAGAACTGACATTGCATCCGAAGACTTGGTAAGCCATCGGAAGATGGGAAGAAAGGAATTGATGGTGCACTTGACAGATTGTTCTGGCTCATGTGCCAAGAGAGCTGTATTGTCACTATGTGCACGCTGTGTGTGTAGCCTCGGGCACTAAAATATGTGATTCATTGAAGGATGGGTTGGATGGGATAATTGACATCCACACCGGATAGGCTACAGTTCTCGGTGGACAGACTAAAGAAACGCCAAAGAGAGAGACAAGTTCGTCAGATAGCCGTGTGCTAATGCTTAGTGCCTAATGCAGGGAGGGCTCCCGATTGCCGAGGGAATAATATCTGCATTCCTGCAAGTAGACCGTGCATTGCTCACAGTGAGCAGATATTGAGGGATAATTATTTGTCGTCACTGTCATCATCATCATCTTCGTTTGTCAATGCACACGCGCACGTTCGGCGTCACGGCGCATCAAGAGCTGATGGACAAGTAATCAAACAAGCAAACGAGAACATGTGCACACAAACACAACAACAGTTGCAAAGTAGGCAAAGCATCCAATGCAATGGATTGCCAAACCTATCCTAGCGGCAATCATTAGAATCCCCGCCAGACACCGACGTGGACGAAGGACCTAAACAAATCAAAAGAAGGCGAGAGAAAACAAGCACTTTCTTGGCACTTGCTTGTTCTCCCCCTTCTTGTGTATTATGAGCTGGCTGACTAAGCGGAGAGAAATGGCGGACGGACGGGCTTGGCTTCACGGACTGATATCATGTAACGATGAGAAATGTCATGGATACGGGGCAGCGAGACACCAAACAGGCTGTAACAAGTTCCCTTGCATGCAGCCGCCGTCATTGCAAGTGGGGGACCCATCCATTTCCATGATGAAATCCATGAACCCTGTTGATTACCACAATCCGTTTTCTGTACTGTTGTTACCTGTGCGTTTTTCTGTGTTTGGCTGCTTGCCCTCCAATGCCCCCCCCCAATTGCCCCTCTCACGATCTTCGGGGTCTTGATGAGAAAAAAAAAAGGGTCCAAGTTGAGGCCCCTCACTCCCTGCTCTGACAAGGGTTTCTGTTTGGTTGAAGATTGCCCAAAAAAAAAAGGGAGTGGAGTCGTGTTTTATGGTTTGAATGGGATTGCGAGGCCGCCAATGGGTGGTGATGGGAGGAGACGACGTCCTACACGTGGACGAAGGCACTTTGACTGATGGAACTCCCGGCTGTGTGCGAACCGATCTTCACTCGGCACTATACCGAGAGAGGGGGGACCTGGGTGAAGAATCCAAAGAGTTGGTTGGTTGATATTGCAGCGAGTGTCCCAATAAACCTCAACAGCTGATTTTGGGGCGGCCCGAGTGGGCAGAGGGATGTGAACGTGGCACGATTCGGGGACAAGGCAACCTGCTTTTGGTGGACACTTTGGCAAACACCAAGATCCCCAAAAAAGATTAGAGTGTATTTACTAGTGGAGAACGGGGACGGGCAACATGATGCGGTTCAACTCAATTGGGCTACCTCTTGGTTGGCGTTTTGTGTGATTTGTTTTGTTGGAAAGACACGCGGCTGCACAGCCTTGATGGAGGAGATTTAAACTACCCAACTAAGCTCTTGGGACCACACTCTGTTTAGACTCCGTGCCAATCTGTCTAGACGCTGGACTAGGCAGTCCCAGGGTTACCGAGTTAGGTGTAGCAGAAGAGAGAGCTCGATGAGTGGATATTGATGGTCGATCTTGACGGGATGGCTGGGGACGGGCAGTGGAGAATGTTTACAGGTGGGTTAGTGGACGATTCTAGGTGGCGTTGAAGCGGTACGTACTGTACTCGAGCGCTGTAGACTTCCATTCGGTAGGTTGCTTCTGCACTCCAGGCGTGGATGCCTATCACTGGTGCCAGCCGAGGTGTGCAGTGACTTGTACAGCCCTGGAAGTTGCTTGGCTTTTGGGCAGGTTGGCTGCTGAGAGTGCTGTACATTCAACCAGGCACCAAGTACGTACCTGCGTTATTAATAGCGGGTATTCCATGGACACCTGCTACGGAGTACAGATGTTAGCTATAGCGGCCGTACTGGGCCTTGGCCGCCCTCAGCCACTGGGCTTGCGGTCGGCTGAGGTGGTTTCCCATTGTTTTACTTCAGTTTAGCTGTCCGTTTGCCTGACCGAGGCTTTCTTTTAGTGGGTGTGCGTGAATAATCCATGCCCCCCCCATCAAGCTTTGCATTCCCGACCGACCGACGTATGGAATCAAACTAAAAACTCAACCATACGTGATTGCCGCCCAAGCCCCCCCCCCCTCCCGCTGAGCTGTCTATGCATTCCATAGATGGCATTCATCCCAATTCCCCCGTGAGAAAAACAAATCTACATGACTCTATATATCCTACACACACCCACCACCGCCATCATCATCCATCTTGATCTATTCTTCCTTGTATGAAATCCTTTAAAAACGATACAACAAAAAAAGTTGCATCATCTTCAAAGTCGGGTGATTCTTTTGTGAAAAGGACTCATCATCACCATCACGCTCGTTCACGACCCGACGACGAAACCTTGCCTTTTTTATCTGCCTGGCGTGATTTTACCTTCTACCCCCCCTGGCTCCTCAGCCTGGCTTCTTTTTCCATTGCGTCGGCCCTTTTGTGTTCATTTCGGGTGACTCTTATTACATCGCATTCACAATTGCACGCCTCTTCTATTTAGTTAGCTTGGGGAACCACCTTCTGGAGCATCTGTACCATCACCACTACCAACTACCACCACCTACTTCTTGACATCGTCATACACCAAGCCATCACCAAACCTTCACCCCAAAAAACCACACAACACCATGGCGTCCGCTTTGATACCCCGGCGACATGGCAGACTTGCACCCATTATTAGCCAAGCCTCACATCACGACTCGAGCTCTTACTATGACACCGACGACGATGATACTTTCAGCATCTCCTCTGACGACTACGAGTACGGAGATGGCATCACTTCCAAGTACTATGCTCCTCTGACACGGCAGCCGCCTAGAGATCTTCCTCACCAGGACCTTCCGCCCTCAATACTGCTACATCCGTCGACGTCGACGTCTTCGGTGGGCACGTACGACTCTGCGCTGTCGGATTCTGAATCAGAGCCCGACATGGACCTCGTCGATGACGATGACGATGATGAGCATGACTTTGAGAATCAGAGCAGATTTACTGAACCGTCTACGCCCCCGGCTTCTCTCCCTGCGTACCGCCGCGCTGCCGTCTCAGAAGCTTCGTCTGTCGAGTCATCTGATCCGGACTCTTTTGCCCGGCTGTTCCCCTCCATGGACCGTCTGCACATCCATCATGACGACCGCACTCCCGACGGCAACATGAATCTCCGCATCGACACCATCGCCGCCTACAGTCCTGCTCCCCCCTCCAAGACCAGCTCCAACCATCGCCGGCAACATCACCCACGCCCCGTCACCGTCCAGCTCTTCCACCTGCGAATGCACGACCTAGCCCGTCGCGAATTCTCCCTCCGCCGCTACTCGCGCGACTCCGGCCGCGAGGTCTGCAACTCCAAAGGCGCCGACCCTTCCACTGAATCATCTTCTTCCTCTCCGTTTTCTTCTCCCTTCTCATTCCCTTCCTCGTCATCGATAGCATCGTCCGCGCGCCCGGCGTTTCAGCGTGGTGTTTCGACAGCCATCCAATCCTTCAAGACGTCCTTTCGCCGCTCGGGCACTGCGGCAGGATCATCCGGTGCGTCGACAAAGTCACAACGCTCAAGACGGCCGTCTATTGTGAGCAATTCCTCTTGGGCCGCTGGCTCTGCGCACTCCATCGACAACAACAAAAACGACGACAAGAACGACGACGCAGAAGCTTCTAAACCGGAGTCTGTACCCGGACGAAGGCCCATACCTGCCAATGTGCTCAAGCTCGAATTTAGCAACTATGCTCACGTCGATGTCACTCGCCAGGGCTCAAAACGCTACGAGTTTTCTTGGTGGGGCCATCAGTATGCCTGGAAGCGTGTCGTGGACAAGACTCTCGGAACAGTGGCTTTCCACCTCGTGCGCGACGGTCGCGACACCACGCCAGTAGCGCATATTGTTCCCGAAGGGCAGAGTCCGAATCAAGTAGACGAAGAGAGGTTCGCCAACGGTTGGGTGCCGCCGTGTTACATGTGGATCAGCGATCCCACAATCGTCGACGCCGTGACGGACGTGGCCGAGTACGTATTTCCCGCTCCCCGACTTTACCACACCCAGTTTTCACCAATAAACCATTTACTAACAGCTTTCTTCTTCTAGTGTTATTGTTGCAACTGGTCTCATGGCTCTTGTCGACGACTGCATCCAACGCCGCTGGCAGGCTTCCAACACCAAGACAACAGAACGGCCCCGCAGCAGCCCGCTCCGGTCCCACTTTACCGGGTCCTCCCCCTCCCCCTCCTCCGCCGAGGCCACCCGGCCCGCACGGACATTTGTCCAGGGTCTCTTCCAACGAACGCCGAGCTCTCTCGGACAGGAATCCAATTTCATGAGTCCGCTCCGCCGTTTAGGAGGCCGGACTGTTGCTGCATACTAGAAAACTTATTACACCTCTTTCTCTTGCGTTGCTTTACCAAGACCCCGAGACGAATGGTGTTTTGTCTAACAAAACACCATATTGTGCTCAGTTACGACGTTACGACAACTTCTTACTTCTTTTATTTTCATTGTTCATTTGTCACGCATCTTGGGACGGGTTAGACTAGGAACTAGGGATTTTGGCTTTCACACCTGGTGAATGGGTTTTTTTCTTTTTTTTTGAATTAGCGAAACACGACAGGGGACGGCGGGTCTTTTTTTTTTCATATGTTTTGAGATGAGAACGAATTATTGGGCATCATAGCATGAACAGTACAGTTACTGAAACAGAGATAGCAAACAGCTCTGAAAAAAAGACAGAGAGAGCTGGATGTTTTAACATTTTGTTATATAATGTATTATGACTTTTTTTTTCTCCAACTTAATATGAATGATGAAACACTCACTACAGAGTTGACGATTCAAAAGATCAATGTTGTCACAAATTTGATTGTCCACTTTTAGAACTTGGCCCTTGGATCTCAGATGCCAAGGTGAAGAGGCAGCGAGTTGTATGATCAAGATTCCATACCGGCCTCAGGTATAGAGTTGATTACTACAGCTACTTACTACTCATGATATGTCATGGGTCGAAAATATGGCCTCGATTGGATAGCCACTGCTCGAATCGGCCGTGCTACATGAGCGGAAGGGTCTTTATGGCAGACTCGCCGTGTTATTGTTTGGACGGCAATATTGCGTAATCGTGGACAAAAAGATATAAAATTGTGTGATGGCCCCTTTGTGGACTTGTACTTGTAACGATGAGATAAAACGTTGTAATAATAGAAGAAAAAAGGAAAATAAAGAAAATAAAGAGGTGCTAGCCCCGACGTCACCTTCTAGATGCTTCCACGGCCGTGAGTCTCCAGCTTCGCAGCCTGATGTATTTCTGGCTTCCATCTATCAGCCATCCAAGCCTCACCGAACCACTCTGTCGTCGGATAATCTCAATGTATGCCTTCCAAAACGCCAATTTCCCGTTCTCCCACACTCATCGCCATTTTTTGTGTGTTTAGCCACTCTCCTCAGACTTGACCTTTGGGTCTGCGTATTCCGCTTGAATTAGATCCAGTCGTTGTTGTAGCGTGTTTTGATGCGTGGTTGAATAGGCGATGAAGGAAGCCAATGCAGCAGCACCTGCGAATGCTGCTGAGACTATCATGCCGCTCCGGAACGCGGCGATACAGCCTTGCTCTACCAATTTCTGTATCGGGGCGGGTAGGTTGGCATTCGGGTCGCCCAGCCGGCCTAGGAACTCGGGAGAAGCATTGCCCGGCACGAGGCTGATGATTTGGTTGTGTAAGAGGACAGAGATGGTGGCGATGCCAAAGCTGCCTCCGAGGACTCTAGCCTGTGCTATAATTGCCTGCGCGGGAGCTATATGGGTGGTTGTGATTAAATGTCAGCCAGATGCGTCAACGTTATTATGAGAGAGTGGTATTAATATTAGTTGAGAACTTCATACCGTAGTTGTGGAGGGGAATCTCTAGACCCGTGATTCCTGTGGCGGAAGCTGTACCAAGGCCAGCTCCGAAGCCAAGTAGGACAAGATAGCCCCTGATCTTGTTGTCATCCTCCGGACCTTGCACCGTTGTGAGCAGGCTGCATCCCACGCAGGTAACACACGCCCCGAAGAGCATGGTCTCAAAGAGAAAGTTTTTCTTGAAATTTAGTAGGACTACAGCAACGCAACCTCCCGAAGTTGCCGCCAACATGGGCAGCAGCATCAGAGACGCCTGGATCACACTCAAACCGCTGACAATCTGCGCCCGGAGGGGAACAGAAAAGGTGGAGATGAACAGGGGGAAGGCTAGGAAGAGAGTCTGAAGAGCGCCGGAGGCAAAGGGCCGGTTCCGAAATATGTCGAGGGGAAAGACGGGTTGGAAGGTGTTCTGGCCTGCCTCGGATCGCCGCCCGATAGTATACTCCCAGGTAATGAGGGCTATTAGGCACAAGATGCCAATGGTAACAGGTGCAATAAAGATGGCCTTATGCCAGACATTTCCTACAGACACGCCCACGTTTTGAAAGGAAAATGTGATAATGACGGTAGCAGCAATGAGAAGTAAAGATCCGATGTAATCAAACCTCCTCCAAGGTTGTCGTGCAGGACGAACAGAATCCTTCTCTTCAGGCCAGAATACCAGGAAGAAGACTGTGGCAATAACACAGAGAGGGCCACTAAAACGGATTTTGTAGTTAGCAAAGCTGTTCACAATCAGGTGTGTTGGAGGGATAGATATACTTGATCCAGAAAATCCATCTCCAGGATATGTAGTTGGTAATAACACCTCCAAGGACAGGTCCGATCAGACAAGCAGCAACAATTGTGACTCCCGCAAGGCCACACATGAATTCGAGATGAGCATTAGGACATACTTCAGGTAGTATGACCATGGCCAACGCGTATAACCCTGCAATATGTTCATGTTATTAAACAAAACTTTAAACTCCGAGGATCAAGGATGTTACCGTTGTTAAACGGCACGAGTATATAGTGGATGGGTACTTTGAGAGATGGATAAAGAAGAGGATGAAGAAGATAAAAAGGGTCGTCCATCACCTACCTGAGCCACCAATGCCCTGCAAGGTACGAAAAGCAATCAACTGGTTGAGCGTCTTAGAGAAGCCACATCCAATAGAGAATGCCAGGAACAGGCCTTGGGATATGAGCCAGGCATTGCGCCGGCCGATGATGTCGGACAAGCGGGCGACAACAACACCACAACTGCATTCAGCAAGGGTGTATGCCAGCGCGATCCAGTTTACTGATAAGAAGACGCCATAGTCGATAGCGATGGTGTGTAAGCTGGTTGCGATGATGGAGACGTCCATCATGGAGGTGAAGAGGCCCAAATAGATCCTAGATGCGGTCGTCTTGGTAAGTCCATGATGCGTTTTTTATCTCATGATATGTCTCATAATCAGACGACGCTCTTAGCTATATGATAACAAAATTTTTCTTCTCTTGGGCGTGACAGTATCTGCGGTGCTTGACACTCGCGATGGCTTCGATGTGAAGCTCTCTCACCCACATTCTATGTGGCGTATAGGGAAACAATGAGACTGATCGGATTTTTACTTACCCCACGCTAAACAACCAGAAGCGAAGCGGCTTGACTGTGACCGTTTTGGGGCCAGACGTCGCCGGGTTCGAACTCGACCGGGACGATAGCCTCTCCATCGGGAACGAAGAGCCAAGCTGAGGCTCTGTGACCAGTGGCGCGCCCATTGTTGTGCAGGTACTTGTTTGTATATTGCTTTCGATGGCCCTTCTGCAATATAAAAGTAAAAATACAGAAACCGTTCTTGTTAGGCGTGGTCTACGCGCATGAACAGGATGTTCACGTCATGTACATTTTCCACAGAGTTTCGACTGATGATGGAAAAGAATGGCTTGATTTGCTTCCGCCAGATCCAAATGTGATGGCCAGGGGGGGGGGGGCAGGCAACATACTATCAGACTATCGCTGCCGGTACTTTGTTTTTATAAAAAAAGAGCCGGGTATAATGAGATTGATCAACGCCTAGTGGTTATCGGCAGTTCACTAGCAGGGAGATCCAATGACAATTTCCGACATGTCTCAATCTGGCCCACTTGGTGTGGTTGCATCGATGGCATCCCTCAGAAGGGCTTGGCCTGGCTTGGGTATTAGCCCAAAAGAACTCTGCGGTGTGTCTTTTGCTTGTCAAACAACCACCATCATCATGATGCTGTCTACCTAAATGGGCTTGATCTGCCGGCCTAAAAGATATAGTATATGCAGACTAAAGACACTCGGCGTCCAGTGTTGCAGATCTACGTACGGGCTCCTGATGGATAATCGATCAATCTAGGTATTAGGGCCATTTTGGCATGAGCGCGTGGTTTTTTGTTTTTTGTCTTTTGTTTTGCCCACGATTGGACGTGAGGGTTTCACCGAGTTGATTGCAGCACAGCAGCAGCTGAGCACTGAGACATTGAGATATGACAGTCTCAGATTTTCGCCCGCAGGAAATGCCATTATCACCACATACATACGGAGTACACATGTGACAAACCACCCCAAAACAGGTGCTTTTGTATGTATGAACATGCAAGGTTCGACGAAAACAGGGCCTGTATGAATCCCGATTGAGTCAAAACAAACCAAATGATTACCCAAAGATGATCGGGTCCGCATCGGGCCGCATCCGTTTGATCAGACTTTCCCGAGCTGGCGGGCGCGTTCGTTTTCTTCATTCTGTCTTTCGCCGGCGAGCTTCTGGTCTATTTTAGAAACACGCAGAGTATACCTACAGTAGGTAGAAATGCGTCATTAACCAAAAATTTGGTTGAGCTCTTGAATCGGTGAGCATGGTGAGAAAATGCTTGCTAACTAGGCAAATTTTCGGAGCCAAAAAAGGAGTATTAAAAGCAACTTTGGCTAGTCATGGAGAATCAGTCTAGGCTGCATTTGAATACCTCATCTAGGTGTAATGCAATCTGTATAACATCTTCATCCCCCACTCAGAGTTGCACAAGTCATTGGCTTGCTCTGCCATGGTTCAACAGGTCGATGCCTTTTGCTGATCCCCCACAGAGTAAAGGCGAGACCTCTGCTGCCAAGAAGCCACAAAGCTGCTATTGCCGAGATCCCGCAATCATTCTGATCCCGCTTCCTGACCTTGTATTCTGCCGTCGAGTTATCATGCACCAGCTTCCCCAGACCCTCACACAGCGGCTTGCATCCATCCACCCCAGTTATAGAACACCAGCTGGTCAAGGGGCAACATTTGCCGAATCTGGTGATAATACCTGTCATACGTCGCTCGCTCGCTCGCTCTTGCGCACCTCTTGCTCACATCTGGCCTGGGCCAAGCCGCAGCTTCCGACAGGCTGAAGTGCCCTTGGTTCCCCGCGAGCGGCTCCAAGACGTAATACAATCAACTCCATGGCAAACTGAGCCGGAATGCTCCACAGTACTTGGAACAAGACCTCGCCGATGCTTTTGTACCACCTGTCAAATTCGCGAACAGTGAGGCTGGCCTCGGCGTCGGGCCGTGTAAATTCGCAACCGGGGTACGTCGGCAGATTGGGGTAACTCACGTCCGCTGCCCGGTCGAAAAGTCGCCAAATGTCCGGGCGGATAACAGATTGGCTGCCGTGAAAGACGTCTTTATAATATGGCAGCATCATCAGTGCCTCTGAGAGAGTGGCCGCGTCGGACCGGGGAAGTTCCAGGGCAAGAATCGTGACCTCGTGTTGCTACCTAGGTTCTTTCCAGGCGAATCATGTTTCATTGTGATGCAAAACAAATCCCTACATCTTTTCCATGTATTCTATGATGTTGTCGGACCAGGTGTGTGACCGTGGGAGCAGGATGGTTTGAGAAGGCTGTCGCGTTGGACAGTCTTGCCCCGGCCTTAACATAGTGGAACCATGAGCCTACGAGTTTGTACAATTACACCTAACAAATCCGAAAACAACAACATCTGGGAGTTTGCTATACGTAGGTTAGTCTCCTTACAGTTTGGTTTCAGCATACATCGCTGTGAAGTAGCCATACATCCATGGATAATAGACAGCACCAAAGTCTTTATAGAGGTACCAAACTTCTTGAATTCTGTCTTTCGCCAATTCTTGTTACAATTAAGGCCACATTATCCGCGATAGGCCATTACACAGTAGCTGACTGCTTTGGTCGATACTACGCTTGTCAGGATGACAGGCTAATGTCTCGGATATCAACGTGGGCTGTAGCGCTGAGAGAACGTCAACCTCAAATGGGGGCCTGTATTCAAGAGCTTTTCCTAGAATTTGATCTTACATCCTTACTATGTGCTGCATGTATTTAGATGTGATAGATGCACATCATATGACATATCTCTATGTATGCATTTCTTAATGGGGTCCGCTGGTCTTGGCTGAGAATGGAGCGTACAAGGGGAAATTGCCGGTCGGCGAATCAGCAATACTTGCAGCCCCTCGAGCTGAAATTGATGCGGATGCAAAGTCACCTCAAACCTAGGAAAACGGCTTGACTTTGCATACAGCTGGATGCCCGAGATGCATCATCCTTGGCATTTCTTGGTAGAACTGGACCGCCCTTTCCAGCCTAGGTAGTTAACATGTGTTCTTTGTGGGAATGCAAGAAAAAGAGCTCTCAATACCAACTCTTTGCCTCATCCCTATACTCTTAATAATTGACAACTTTCTTGTTAAAGGAAACTGCCTAGACATTAATTGATCATGACGCCCACGAGAACCCCTCGGCCACCCATTGCCATTATCGGCATGGGCCTGAGGCTTCCTGGAGGAGTCACCACGCCCGAGGAGTTCTGGGACATGATCATCAACAAGAGAGATGGCAGGTGTCGTGTGCCCGCGGACAGATATAACATAGATGCCTTCTACAATGATAAGTCGCAGCGGCAGGCGGTCGCTACCGAATATGGTTATTTCCTCAAAGATGTCAACTTCAAGACGTTTGATACGTCCTTTTTCCCCGCGTTACGATCTCAGCTTGCGGTTCTCGAGACAATCGATCCCCGCCAACGGCTGCTGCTCGAAGTAGCCTGGGAGTGTATGGAAAGTGCAGGCCAGACCGATTTATCAGGAAGCGATACGGGTGTTTATGTTGGTGTTTTTGGCCAGGATTGGCACGACTTGATGCACAAGGACACACAGATTCCCGGTGTGTTTAAGATTGCATCCGCGAGTGACTTTGCGCTTTCTACTCAGATCTCACGTATGTTTGACCTGCGAGGCCCTAGGTAAGGAATTTGAATCCAGCCCCGTTGATTTTCCCTTGTTTTTTTCTTCTTGAAATGCAAATACAAAGAGATGTGGGCATTCATGGGTGATAATTTCACTAAAACCTCATCTCTATCAACCAGCTTAACGGTTCAGACAGGCTGCTCAGCTACAATGACCGGTCTTCACCTGGCTTGCCAGGCCTTATATAACGGAGACTGCTCGAAAGCTGTCGTCGCTGGAGCCAGTGTTATTATGTGTCCATCCATGACAATGGATGTATCGCAGCAAAATGGAGTTCTCTCACCTGATGGCCGTTGCAAGACCTTTGATGCTAGCGCAGATGGCTATGTCAGAGCCGAGGCTGTCAATGCCATCATGATCAAACCATTGGCAGATGCCATTAGAGACAAAGATCCAATTCGAGCAATCATTAGATCCACTGCGGTCAATGCAGACGGTAATACGGCAGCTCTCGGCGTACCCAGCCCCAAGTCTCATGAAGTCATGATTCGAAAGGCCTACGAGTCTGCGGGCATTGATGACTTCTCACAAACTACGTACATAGAATGCCACGGCACGGGCACACGAGTCGGCGATCCGATGGAAGCTTCAGCGATAGCAAAGGTTTTTGGAGGGTATGGTGCATACCTTGGTTCGGTATGATTATGAGGCCATTTTGACTACCCGAATGGTGAATCTAGACGACTAACTTTTGAATAGGTCAAACCCAATGTTGGACATTCTGAAGGCGCATCAGGGATTACAAGTCTCATCAAAGCTGTCTTGGCGTTGGAGAAGGAGACAATCCCCCCGAATATCTACTTTTCGAAGCCAAATCCTAGAAGTATATATCTTCCGCTCACATATACCTATCGCAATCTAATATTTTATCACAGTTCCCTTTGAGGAGGCCAAGCTTAAAGTGCCTGTGGAACCAATTCCATGGCCCAAGGGCCGAAATGCTCGAATAAGTGTAAACTCTTTTGGAATTGGCGGATCCAATGCACATGTAAGCACACAAGAATGCCCTACACTTGGACATCTATCTGTCTGTAATGGGATTGACAACAAATAGGTTATTCTTGACTCTGCGAGCTCTATTGAATCACTTCAATCTCAAAATATCGTCAAAGTGAATGGAAACGGCGCTCCAAGTACCACGCGGGAACCCGTTCAGTCTATCAACAGCCACAGCCCCTCCGACGGAAAACCGCACCTTAATGGTTACGCTCATAAGGAGATAACCAATGGAGAAAGCAACAACACTTGTCCATGTCTGATTCCAGTCTCAGCTACCAACGAGAAATCTCTCAAAACAAGAATCGATGATCTGCAGCGCTACATCACCACTCGGCCAGACTCTGTCAGAGACCTCGCCCATACCATGGGTAACTACAGAACACAACTGCCATATCGGAACTTTGCTATTGTTGCCCCGGATGGCGAACATCTTGAAACAACAGAGCCATTCAGGAAGCCGTACTCTGCTAACCCTAAAATTGCGTTCGTGTTCACTGGCCAGGGCGCACAGTGGGCTGGTATGGGAAAGTCGCTGCTCCTTCAATCGTTGCCGTTCCGCCAGTATGTGAATCAAATAGATCACGCCCTTCAAAACCTACCAGAGCCTCCAAAATGGAAAATTGAAGGTACATCATACCTGCCATAACTTCTACCTTTTTCTACAAAGATCTTCCATCACTCATTAAAATCTTAATAGATATGCTCCTCTCAGAGTGTCTTCAGGAAGTGATTGACGAGGCCGAATACTCCCAGCCTCTCTGCGCTGCAATGCAAATCGGTCTGGTCAGCTTGCTCTCCAAGTTCAATATTAAGCCCGCTGCTGTTGTTGGCCACTCGAGCGGAGAAATTGCAGCTGCGTATGCTGCCGGACTTTTGACAATGGATGAAGCCATCGTTTGTGCCTATCTTCGAGGTCAAGTGACCAAGCGGCAGACACGTATAGGTCGAATGGCAGCCATTGGCATGGGACCAGACGAAATCGCACCATATTTGGTGGATGGTGTACAGCTGGCATGTGAGAATAGCTCCAGAAACGTAACCATTTCAGGTGATCCGGATGCCCTTGAGCAAGTTGTGCAGAAGATCAAAGACCTAGACGCAAACATTTTCATCAAACAGCTGCCCGTCAAAATAGCATATCACTCAGGTAAGAGCCAGCCGCTCATCAACCTCTCTATACCTCCACTAACACCCTGTTGTAGACCATATGCGTGAGGTATCGGGCGACTATGCAGAGATGCTTACGCCTCATCTGATATCCAAGGGGGCTGATGCCATTCCTTTCTACTCCACTCTAACAGGCGCGCTCATCAAACCCGAATCCAATCTCATTCCGAGTAGCCCACAGTATTGGAAGAGCAATCTAGAATCCCCAGTAAAGTTTCATGACGCGCTGTTGTCCCTACTCAAAGACATGCCAAGTGAGACGGTTCTAATAGAGGTTGGAACCCATTCTTCGCTCCAGGGGTTAATCAACAAGACACTCCAAGAGACATCATCTACTGCCAACAAAGGCCCTGTGTATGTCCCTACACTTTCTAGGGGAAGCGACTCAGTTCAGGACATATTGACTTCGGCTGGCCGAATCTACTCACTTGGTCATGCCGTGAACTTCTCGTTCATCAATCCACCAACGGCTAAAGTTCTGACTGACTTGCCAAATTACCCTTGGGACCATGACACTGACTACTGGAATGAAAGCCGTATCTCACGAGCATGGCGGTTCATGAAGCACCCTCACCATGAAATACTTGGTTCGAGCTGCTTGGAGGCCAGCGAAGCCGAGCCGGCCTGGAGAAATTTGCTTCGTGCTGAAGATGCGCCTTGGCTTGCAGATCACAAGTTTTTAAAAGACATCGTTTTCCCCTGTGCCGGATACATTGCTATGTTAGGTGAAGCTATCAGACAGGTACTTGGAACAAGGGCTTATACACTGCGCAATCTTGCCATCAAATCTGCTCTTGTAGTACCCGCAACAGGCACAGTTGAGATCATGACCACTATGCGGCCTCTTCGACTCACAGACTACACTGTCTCCTCAAATTGGTACGAGTTCACAATATCATCATTCAATGGGACAATTTGGGTACAGAACTGCCTTGCGCAGGGTAAAGCAGGAGAAGAAGCGCCGCCTCAATCTTCAAGAGCCTCTATTGTCCCTTTCCTACGTCCAGTGTCAGAAACAGTGTTCTATGAGCAATTCAAACGATGTGGCATGAACTTTGGGCCTCGATTTCAGGGTTTAACTGAGATTACAGCAGACCCCACGGAGACCAAGGCCACAAGCATGATGCAGATGAACGAAGAGGATCGCACGGCTCCATACTTGATCCATCCCCTGGCTATTGATCAATGTTTACAGCTATGCCCCGTAGCCAGATCAAAGGGAGTGCTTCGCGAAATCACGAAAATGCAAATGCCTGCAAAGATAGGGCTGATCAAAGTCTGCTCAGGTAGCCCTAATCTCATTGCAGAGGCGACCTGCCACACCTCCGACCTAGGCCAAGTGTATGCAGATGTCGTAGCAATGGCTCCGGACAGCAACGAGATCGTCATACGCTTTGAGAATATTGTCGGTACTTCGATGGACCTTGGTATACAGGATGAAAAGTTGAAATCAACAGACATCACTCGCTTGGAGTGGCGTCCCCATCTTGACTATCTCTCAGCTCAAGACCTGCTTCGCTTGGGACGAGGCAACGAGCGCGATAATAGGCTAGCAATTGAGAAGTGTACCGCGCTGTGCATTCTACGCATGGTAGATCTAACTCAATCGCTGGATACTTCGGCATCTAACCAGCACATTATTGACTACGTCTCTTGGCTACATAGGGAAAAGGATGCGATGCTTCGAGGCGACTGGGATCTTCTCGTTCCAGAAGCAAAACAATGGGCTTCAAATGACCAGGAGTCTATAAAGACCCTGTTAGTGTCGCTGCGACAAGGAATTGAAGCAACAGGAAATGCCGAAGCTATTCAATTCGTCAAAACAGCCTCTCGAATGATCCAACAAGAAGCAATTAGTGCCATCTCATCAGGCGCACTAGATCCAGCCAAGCTATTCGCCCAGGAAAACATCTCAGTGGAACTGAACGGTATCAGCAATGGCCTTATCGACCCGACGGAGTTCTTTTCTCTGTGTGCTCACTTGAAACCGGCTGCGAGAATTCTAGAGATTGGAGCTGATGGAAGTGGGCTTACGCAGACGGTCCTCGACTCGTTACGATCAAGAGATGATGTTCACATGTTTTCTGATTATGTCGTAACAAATCCATCTGAAGCTGTTGTCGACAAATTACGACAAATTTACAACGGTACAGAAGGCCTCAAATTTCAGGAGCTCGATATCTCTAAGGGTGTTGTCGAGGAGGATCCCGAACTAGGTCAATTTGACTTGGTTGTGATTTCTAATGTGAGTACTGAGACTTTGACCAATGGAAGTCGATTGTGAAAAAGTATAACATGCTAATGACTCAAAACCAGATGTTTCCATCGACAGAGACATCCCATCGCCAGTTGCTTCAAAACGCTAGGTCTCTTCTGCGTCCTGAGGGTCGCTTATTCCTTCATGGACTTCTTATTCGTAGGATACATCACTGTCACAAGAACTATTCTGCAAGACCACTAACACATGGCAATTTGCAGCTTCTAATTGGCGATACCCAACCTTCATCAAGGTAAGCGACTTCCGATCTCATAGACTGTTTTTGTGTCACCCATTCTCTCCATTTTATCCACTCCAGTATTTTTTCTGCATTTCGATTATGATGCTAACGAATTCCATTATTTTTACCTTCGCTTAGGGTCTGTTACCCGAATGGTCATTTGCTGCCAATATCAACCAACCTACAGACTCTCCTGTTTTGTCGCAGGCCGCATGGGAACAAGAGCTTCGAGATGCAGGCTTCTCTGGTATTGATGGCGTAATTCTGGATGATCAAGATGCCAACTATCATCTTACTTCGAGTCTCGTCAGCACCACAGCAGCAACAACATCATCCGCTCCTACCGCGGTTACGCTCTTGTACAACAAGGAAAAACACGAGTTTGCGCATAACCTTGCCTCGATCTTGGAGAAACAGGGTATTGAAATTATCTGGAGAAGAATAAGTGATGAAGAAGAGTCCACTCTAGAAATCGGTGAAAGTAATGGAGACATCATATCTACGGTTGATCTTGAAGGCCCTTATATGCATAACATGTCACAGGACGAGTACAATATTTTAGTCAACTTCTTCTCAAAGTCCCAGGACCGACGGGTCCTGTGGCTCACGAGAGCAGCTCAGCTTCACTGCACTGACCCTCGGTATGGTTTGCTGCCTGGACTTGCCAGGAACGTTCGTCTAGAGATAGCTCTAAATCTCTGGACGGTTGAACTTCAAAGCCTCGATTCTTCCACGCTTTCCATGATACCAGTTCTTTTTGAAAGCTTTCACAACCGACCCTCGCTAGTTGATCGTCGAGTTGATAGCGAGTTTGCCATTCATAACGGGACAGTCTACATCGGACGCTACCATTGGACGCCAATACAAAAGGAGATTGAGGCTCCGGCGACAGAGAATGACTACAAGCAGATTGTGCTTGGAGAAACCATGGTTACTGATTCACTTCATTGGGTTAATCGGAAGCCGCAGGAGCTTCAAGACCACCAAGTCGAAATAGATATACGAGCTGTGGGGCTCAACTTCCGCGTAAGCTTTGCCATATCCTTCTTTAACCATCCTTTTATGTGTGTGAAGATCTCGCTGACTTTTCCCACCAGGACATTATGATTGCAATGGGGCTTATGGAAGGAAAGGACGATGTGTTCGGATTCGAAGCTTCGGGTGTTATCACTCGGGTGGGATCCACAGTTACCGACTTGAAAATTGGAGATCGTGTCATGACGACAGAAGATGGCTTGTTTTGTACTCGAAGGATGGTCCCCAGCAACACAGCTGTTCGTATTCCGGACGAACTCAGTTTTGAGGATGCAGCCACCATGCCCATCGTATACATGACAGTGATTCACGCCATTATCGACATTGGAAGGCTCGCAAAGGGACAGGTAAGCGAGAGGACAATGAGAAATACACATCGTGACATAACAGACGAAAAGAAAGGCTAACTTATAAACCTCACCGTGCAGTCAATTTTGATACACTCCGCCTGCGGTGGCGTAGGACAGGCTGCCATACATATTTGCAAGATGATTGGTGCTGAGGTATGATTCTCTCCCGCAATTTATCGTCCTGCTGATCTTGGAAGTGGCGCTAATAATAATTCAAGATCTACACCACCGTTGGTAGCGATGAAAAGGCCAAGTACCTGATGGAGGAGCATGATATTCCTCGAGAGAGAATCTTTCACTCTCGCAATGACTCATTTCTTGACGCTGTTATGCAAGCTACTAATGGCCGCGGCGTTGACATGGTCCTCAATTCATTGTCTGGTGATCTCCTTCATGCCTCTTGGCAGTGCGTTGCCAAGCGTGGTAAGATGCTAGAAATTGGCAAGCGAGATATGCTTGAGCGTGGTTATGTCGGCCTCGACTTATTCCAACATAATCGGTCATTTTTTGGCATTGATCTAGGCGCTTTGTGCCGCGACTTTGAGGATGAAGCAGTCATGTAAGCATTTATCCTAGCCTCGTGTAGTCCACACATCCCTTCTCGATTTCTAATCTCGCTAACCATCTCGGATACTTCATGTAATTGTAGTTTACTGAGAAAAGTTGTTGAACTTTACAATCAAGGTTATGCCAGGCCTATCCGACCGATCCAGGCATATACATCAGATCAGATACCACAGGCCTTCCGCTATATGCAGAAGGGACAGCACACAGGCAAGATCATAGTCACCCTTCCTGAGGCAAAAGACGACATTCCAGCTACTTTATCGACACAAGGAGTCAAACTTTCCCCTACCGCTACGTACTTGATGATTGGTGGCCTAGGCGGCCTTGGAAAAGCAGTCGTTTCTTGGATGGTAGTACACGGGGCCACAAGCTTCGTCTTTCTTTCGCGATCTGCAGGGAAACGGGCTGAAGACCAAGCCTTCTTCCGAGAACTTGAATCTCAGGGCTGCCGTGCTGTTGCTGTGGCCGGCAGTGTTGCAGAAATGGAAGATGTGCAGAGGGCGGTTGGCAGTGCGCCAACGCCGATTGCAGGAGTTTTCCAAATGTCCATGGTATCAAGGGTAAAGTTGTCCCCCTTCAAGCCAACAAACTTGGAAAGCAGCGCGCTAACTTATCCATGTATTTTTTTTGTTCTTTAGGATTCTCCCCTTGTCAGTATGAGCTACGAAGATTGGAGAACTTCGCAGGATCCCAAAGTCATTGGCACTTGGAACCTGCATAATGCCCTTTTAGGAACTTCAAATCTAGACTTTTTCATCATGACCAGCTCCCTCACTGGTTTGCTAGGGCTTCCCTTCCAGGCCAACTATGCCTCTGCCAATAGCTTTTTGGATTCATTCATGCAGTACCGTCATAGCCTGAATCTGCCTTGCTCTGTACTCGACCTTGGAGTTATGGAGGACATTGGCTTTGTTAGCAACAGTTCCACCCTGCTCAAGCAGTATCGTGGAATCGGCGCTTACATGGTTCAGGAGCAGGAATTCATGGATGCCATCCAGGTCTGCATTCAAAAGTCTCAGCCTCGCCTCTCCAAGACAGAAGCTCGTGACGCATACATCAATCCTAGCCAGTTTGGTATTGGCCTGGTTTTCACCAAACAATTGTCAGGCGCGAGCAATGCCTCACCAATCAAAGTTGACGTTCGTATGGACATGTATCACCGAATGGACGCGTCATTACAGCCAAGCGCTGAATCCAAAGCCGAAGGTCTCCACCCGTTACTAGATCTGATGAAGTCCGAGCCAGAACTACTGCATGATGCCGAGACAGTGCGTCTCATTATATTAGAAATGGGACGTACATTATGCGGTCTCATGTCGCTTCCGCAAGATGAGCTAGAAATAACAGCATCATTGACGTCTATGGGCATTGACTCACTTGTCAGTGTTGAGGTCCGCAACTGGTGGCGCCGAACACTGGGGACCGATGTCAGCGTACTGGAGATTATTAATTCTTCCACTATTGAAGGACTGGGGAAGTTGGCGATTAATTTGTTGAAGCAGAAGTATAGTGTCATGAAGAAGGTTGTATAAATCTTGCGCGTCAGATGAGTGTCGAAGACAAGACGGAAAACATGTGAGAAATATGGCTTTGCAAGCTGCTTGTTGCTAAAAAGCTGAATGAGGCGAAATGTGTTCACAATGCTCAATAATTACACGTACGGCCGTCTACTTCATAAATATCGTGGAAGGAAATCGAGTGTAAGATTAAAGACAAAAGCGGATAACACTGTAAATGATATATCCCATCTGACAGTGTTGGTGTAGAACGCCTCCCAAAAACGAATATCCCATGTCTTCAGTTCGTCGCAATTGACAATCTCTCACTTCCCATCACCGACTCCCACAAACTCATCAAAGAAGAATCCTCATCCGCATCTACCACACCCAAAAGCATTGCTTCACATTTATTAACCGCCCTGTGTAAATCCTGCGCAGCAGAGTCAAGATTCTCGCCGTCCTGTCTCTCCATCTCAGCCACCGCCTCCTGCTCCAGTCTGTCCAGCTCGGCACGCTGCCTTGCAATACTCAATTTGGTCTCTTCAAGCTTGGAAAGCAGCGAGAACTTCTTCTGCTCTAGACTTTCAATAGTCAAGTTCATTTCATGCCGAAGTCTACTCATCATGCTCAAATAGCGACCACCCTCGTCGTTGTTGTCGTCGTCGCTGCTGAGAAGCCTGATAAAGGACTCGGCATCCTGCAAGCAAGAATCAGTGCGCTTGGCGGTAGCTTCCTTTCGATGCACTGCTACTTGACGTATAAATCCCACTGATTCGAAGAGCTTTGCTAGTGATTCCGGGGTATGGCCACCTTGGTCTAGGAGAAGGGAAGGGTTTTGCATGAAATGATCGGTCCAGCAGTTGAGCTCCACTGACTGAGGCCAGAGCCATCGACGTTGTCGCAAAATCTCGGGCATTCTTCGCTGTCCAAAGGCGAAACATGCGTGCTCAAGCACCTTTTGTGCTTGAACCATGAGCCTGTGCTGGGCAGGGAATGGGATAAATGTTGGGAAGAGGGGTCCATCGGAGTTTTCTCCGTTTGTATCAGCAATGAAAACATCTTCTTCCACTGCTTCAGCTACGACGTGCTTTAGTATGGGTGTCGTCAAATTTGAGCAATCCTTTGAATCGAGTGGCATACTTAAAGCTGGGGGAGTTCCATTCATGCAAGTCTCGCCATTTGCACTCTCGGCGCATGCTATTGCCCTCTCATTTGACTCTACTTCCTCTTTCTTCTCCTCTGCGGGTTCCTCCGTCGGTGGTAAGGGATCAAATTTAGTCGAGAAGTATTCCTCTGCTCTGTCATGGAATCGAAAAACTTTCTTCTTTAACAGAGATTTGATGACGGCGGCAACAGACCCAACTCCATGAAGTTCAACGAGGTCTGCAATCGCCGGCTCTCCGATGTTGCGAGAAACGATCCAAGAAATGCGCTTGGTGCTCATGATTGACTTCTTCTTGCCACTACTACCTGTCAAGCTTTTATCTGTAAACAAATGTCTGAATGCAAAAAAAACTTCCTGCTGAATTTCTAAACTCGGTGCCTCAACGACCAGCGTCGTTATTTGCGGGAGTCCTGGCTCAACGACGACCGTTTCAGAATCCACGACTATTTCTGGATCCATAGCTATTTCTGGGACGCTTTCCGCCATTATGTTTCTGTGCAAGCAAAGATATACAAGTGTAGAAGTGAGTTGCTGCTGTAAGTTGCAATTTTAGAAATGAAACAGACACAAGTAGATCATCAGTTGGAATACTGAGAGCTCACTTATTTACTATTACCCTATGGCATCAAATCGACTTGCAGTATTACCAGCAATCAGGCTGCCAAAGTTGCCCAACCCACCCCTCGCACAACTGCGCAGAGCTGGAATTAACGCGACCCGGCCTTGGGCTTGAACTGGGCATCTAAAGAATGAGTGAGGCTGCAGCAAGGCATGGTGATGGCCCAACAGCAAGGATGCAGGTGGCCAATGGAGGGCCGTTCTTCGTCTAAGCACCGCATAAGCACAGGCCTTCTGCATCTGGGGTACATTGTAATAGATACTGTCATTTTCGGTCTGTAACTGGATAATAAATCGTGCTCAGACTGTGATGATCACTTTATAGCCTGCAGAATCTCCATCGTGGCTTGTCGTTGTGCTATGGGCATTCTCCGACAGGAGAGCACCCTCATTAGGAGTGAGTGCCATTCGTTTCTTGTCGATCCAATAACAGTAATAGCGAGAAATAAGTAAGACAATGTTTTCAATAATAGAAAGTCCATAATAGTTCTAATTCAATGAGATCGATTCGCGACTCCCTTGATAATGTTTTAAGCCGCTCACGTAAGCCCCATGCTGGACTTCAGCCTCACTTAATCGACATTCTACAGCGCTTCCATGAAGTGGTAGAGTTACCATCATGGCAATAACTAAACTGTCTGAGATTCCTAACCTAGAGGCGCTTCGGGGGCGCCTTTCTTCGTGTAAAGACGCGACAGAAATCGCAAGACACATTAGCAGCCATGTTCGTCACAACTCGTCCCAGCCAGAATCCCCCCTTGTCACACAACTACATTCTCCTAACGCGAACAACACAACCAGCTCAGCTGGGACGGGTCTCCAGGGGTTCTCCAAACTTCTCAATGGGAATCAGTACATCCAATCCCTGATAAGTGCACCATCGTCCTCTGGCACGGTGAATTCCAGCTCGACGACGACCCAGTAAGGATCACAGACAGATGCATCCTACTTGAGACAGAAGACTCTCACAGCATTGCGGCAATCGGCGCCACAACTGTTATCTGGTATCCCTGGGTCTGCTGTTGGAATCCTTCAAAGTGTATGCGCGCGCGGAAAGGGGAATGTGTAAGGATGCCTGGGGTGGTGGTGCCAAAGGATAAGTATGATCCCAATTGGTGGGAGCGTAATGATGGGATACTTGAGAGAGGGAGGCATTGGGTTGGACGGCGTCTCAGGTAGACGATGACTGGTGTGTGATAGGTACTTTATGCGTTCACCAGAACACAATAGAGAATGAATAATGTGAATGCATTACACCTAGCAAGTAGTTGATGGCATTATATGCATAGTAACCCTAGGACGATGAGACAAAGACAGGGGACTGTAATTGTGATACGTCTCTTCCTCACACTGCTAATAATACCACACCACATTCTTGCTCTTCATAAACCAGAGGATTGGCATTCCCTGAGATCACGTCAATTACCCCGCAAACAATACCCCATTCTAGGTCTCAAATGCCGGCCAACAGATCGACTCATTGCAGTTTATACAGTGCAAGCCAAGCAAAGCTCACAAGCACAAATGGGCCATCACCAAACGGCCTGCAGCCTCAGCTCGTCTCGATTCTCTAGGTACCGCACATGTATCTTTATCTTCTATTTCCACAGCCTGGTCATCAAATGGGCCTCGACAGCCTCATAGCAGACGTCGCCACCCCAATCACAACGGTGCTCAATAGACACAATATAGAGTATCTCAACTACTGTTTCGGGCATATCTGATTTCTCTCTTGACAAGAGTCTGAACCCGGAGTGAGATAACTTCCAGCCATCCCAAAATACAACATTTCATTGACGTAACTAATCTACCTACTCAGCTACCTTCAACTACCTAGTCATGTGTAGGCCTCTTTCAAGGGCCCCCCACATCTTGATGCTCCGCTTTGTTCGAAACCGGGGAAGAAAGAAGAAGATGGGTGACAGATCCCCCTTTCCACATGTCAGGATGCCACGGGAGCTAGTCCTCCCATGGGGTTGTCAAGCCCACCTCTTCTTCGCTAGAGACTGTAGCATCCTCGGGTAGCCGAGTCCCCCTTTACATCATACATATATAGCTGCATGCATACATATGTTCTTCTTGTTCCAACCCCATCAGAAATCTGCACGAGGGCCCCCGGCAGTAGCCCGCCATAGCCAACCCAAATCATCCAATCGTCGGCAGGCTACAACTGAGATGCATTGGCACTCTTTTCTCTCAGCCTTCCCCTTTTCACACAGAGTTCCCCTCCTCTCCAATCAATTCCAGTCATCACCCTTTGAAGTGCTAGATGGCTGGCTGGGCACTCTGCACCTTTTTCCCACACATCATTTCAGTCTCAACACGGGACCACGTACATAAAATACAATTTGAACCAACAACATATACCGGGCCCAATCATTCTTTGACACGCCGAGTCAGAGGTGCGCCAGCCTGCTGCGTCCCACATGTCGATCTAGCGCTTCCCTGAGATTTGGTGTAGCCTCAGAAGAGCCTCTCTTCGTGATTATGTCAATTCAGCACGCAAAGGCAGCACACCACTGCTCGTCTCTGAGTGCGGTCCGAACCGGCGTAGGATGGAGAATGACACCCATCAACAATAGCGTCCAATTCGGACGCCTCATGAAAACGGATGTGTAAGAAAGGGCTCTAAGGTGTGGTATGAGAAGGCTCGCGTTGGTGATTAGATGAAGATATATAGTATGTACTAAGGAACGTGAATGTGCATTTCCATATCACATCTGCAAATCATTAAGCCTCCCAAGCCAGCTTTCACCAATACCGCCTCATCATGCCATCCGCTACAGATCCCAAAGATGCATCCGACATCGCCGAAAAGTTCGTAAAACAGCTCACCTCCCTCATCACACAGGAACCCTACAAACAATTCCAACGTATTGTTGAAGAAAATGTCCAACTCAAGCGTGAAAACAAGGACCTCCAAACTGCTCACAGGGAGAACATGAAAGTGCTCGCCGGTCTACAGCAGCAGGCCAGCAACTCAGAGGTTCTGGACAAGGAGATAGGAAAGTTGAAGAATTGCCTTGCCACTCTCCAAAGTTCGTTCGAGGGGAATAAAGAGGCGCTTGATAAAGCGACAAAGAAAATATGTGATCTTCGGGAGACTATCAAGAAGAAAGACAGCAGGATTGAAGACTCAGAGAAGGAGATCAAGGAAGCCAAGGAGAAGCTCAAAGCAGAGGAGAAGAACAACAAGGCTCTCCAAGCTGAATTGAGCTCTGCGCGAAAAACAATGAAGATTTGCTCAGATGATCTCAGCAGCCTCAAATCGTTTTCATTTCCACAGCAGAATCCGCCTAGACCTGCAATGTATGGTTGAGATGAAACCCCTTCCCCCCTTTTTTCCCGTCGCAAGAAGTTAACATTCCTGGTATCATCTACTCGACTGACAAGAACCAATTTAGCTGCGAGCGCCTACACACCATGTTCAACGCAACTCTCCAATTCTGCCTCACCTTCTTCAGCAACGACCTCGACAAATCCATCCTCACAGACCCAACTTCTCTCGAAAACATGCGCACCCACACCCTCATCAAACACACCATCCCCTTACCCTTATCCAACTCCCCGGCCGCCAAACAAATGCGCATCGCCGCCTCCCTTGCCATCATCTCCGGCGCCCTTTCGCACTTCATCTTCAAACCGACATACTTACTCGAGCAAGACGAGGAGTTATATGTCATGATGTGTCGGCTGAGTATTAATGACCCCGCTAGAGAGGCATACCTGCGCTCGGTTTTCCTCGGAATGGACTTTGAGTGTGAGAAGAATAGGCTGAGCTTGAGTAAGCGAGCGGCCAAGTCCATCTTCTCGAATGTTGATGTTATGGTTCCCGAGGGTAAGAGGGTGGAGCTGAGGGAGGCGCTGCAGGTGTTGTGTGAGCGTGTTTCGAAGGAGTGGAAGTATATGCAGACGCTGGTAGATAGGGTCGAGCTCAACGAAGAAGAAAACGACATCAAGGAATGGAGGGTCCTCCCATCCACAATTCTAGATACCAGCACCGTCAAAGCAACAAACCTCCTCCCCAACAACAACAAAAACAACAACAACAACAAACAAAACACTCCAGCACGTCCAAACGGCACTACCATCTCAAACCAAACACCACCTTCATCATCATCATCCTCCTCCTCCTCAGCAACACCAATACTCCTCGACCGCAACATCCCAGACATCTCCCTCAAAGACTTCAAAGACTTCCAAGCCATGCTCTGGCCCCCATTCCTCATCTGCAAAAACGGCTCCACCGAACTCCTCGAACGCGGCTTCGTCCTCTCCGAATCCCAAATCAAAGCCGCCCGCGTCGAGGAAATCGCCGAACAGGGGAAACGCCGCCAGGCCAGGGACGTCCGTCGCGCAAAGACAAGAACCATGTCCATGAACAACGGCGACAGGGTCACATTTAGAGAGGATTCTTTTTTATCGTCTACGAATGGAGACGGCTCCAAGACGCCTTGACCGGGTGGGGGTTCTTGCCGAAGCCGAGGGGTCGCCAACGACGGCGGCAGCGCGACTTGTGATATAGGGAGACGATGGGGGTAAACTGTTATGTTGGGATTTGTTTGTCAACATATCTTCAAATTGGGCCAAGACAGGCTACGTGGGTTATAATATTGGCGGCGCATTAATTTAATGCCAGGATGATAGGGCTGTATGACTTCCCACTTTCTTTTGCTTTCTGTATTTCTCAATCACTCATTATGATAGGGATCTTGAAGTGTATAATATGCCAACGTAGTTCTATTTTCTTTTTTGGGCTTTATTTATCCTTTTATAGCAATACTTCTCTCTAACTCTTTTGTGTAGGAAATGCCCTGTGGTATCTTGACATAAGAAAAACGACCCCTTGTGTCATCCCATTTGTAGACCGACAACGGTGTACCCCAAAACGCCATGCACAATCATCATCATCTCGTCAATCATAATTAACTGTTTCTCCCCAATCTCAATTCTGTCCCCAGCCGTCATCCCCCCTGTTAATCCAACTTCCAAAGTCCAGCTTCATGAGCAGCCTGTTGATCCCGCCCAGTCTTGCCGGCGTGTACTTCATCTCCTCATGTCCAAGATCGAAATCATTATCATTATGCGCAATGCTGAGACCCTCCCACTCGGCCAGAAACTCGTCGTCACCTTCTAATTGTCTTAGCGTCGTTACTACCTCCTCAATACCCTTTCTGACAGATGCTTCCACTGCGCGTAGCAGAGACATAACCTCGCGCTCTTCTTTGTCCAGGTCTACAAATGCGTCAACAACTCCTGCGTCCGTTTCCAAGTCGATTGAAGTGAAGATGGAGTGAAGGCGCTGGATATGTGCGACAAGATGGTCAATGTGGATAAGTAGTTTATATAGCGATCCTGTAAACCTTGGCTGTGAGAGAAGAAGTCGGTGGACCATTGTCCGAAGATATAGTGTATGGGCTGTCGAGAGAGTCTGATGGTCTGGAGAGGGTCTTGATGCGGGCTTTGCAGATTTATCGCCGTCATCCACATTATCAGCCGCATAATTGCCGTCGGCTTGTCGAGAGGTTGGTCGTGCTGCAGACGTTTCCATGCCCGATCGGCCGTCTCGCCATTCATTTCGACCACCACTTCCAGTCATCCAAGCTGAAAATCCTTCCCAGAGCCCAGCCACAACCTCAGTCTGGAGATAGGCCTCGGTTTCAGCGAGGAAGAAAATAGCAGCACTTGCAGTTGTCCATGAGCTTCGCATGGCTGTTGCACGTGTAGCCCACCGTTGTCTCAAAACACCAGCGTACTCTTGAGCCCCTCGAGGAGCAGGATGATGGCGTCTCAGGGATGTTATTTTCCACAGATCAGTCAACCGGAGGTGAGCTCGGCGCATTGAGAGTAGGTACGCATTGATGCACGAGTAGAGCTGCAAATCTGACGCCGAAATGACCATATCCAAAGGTGACGGAAGCTGGATTGAAAGAACAGCTGGAACAGAGAAGAGTAGATTTTGAAATGGCGAGGTGGCTAATGCTTGGGCAGTTTCAGTTGTCAATCCTGGGCCAGTGGCAATGAGCGTCATCATTTTCGGCTTGGTAAGTTGCAATCGAAGGAGGTCTCGAGCCAAGTCAAGCTGCTCGTCCTCCTCCACTTGATGACGCTGCATTGTTATCAGCACTGACCAAGCCCTGGCCAAGACGGCAGCAACCTCGCCATCCTTGACAGTGATGTTTTTCAGGCCCTCATCTTTTTCGTAAGCCAATGTGCCAATCCTTCGCCAGCGGTTGCGTATCTTCTCGTCTGCCTCATGCGTCAAAGCCATGGCAAACTCACCGCGACCTAGAAGAAAGAAGTCCCGCAGCAACTGCATCATCTCCGTTACTTTGGCAGGGGGTAGTATTTTTTGGAGGGTATTTTCCGAAAGTGACAGGCGAATAGATGTAATCGTGCGGGAGAAACTTGCCCCATTTAGGGGAAATGTGAGGCTGGCCAGATCTTGAAGTTTAGACGAAAGATGCCCAAGCCCGCCAACCCCAGAGTCCACGGTGGCTCTGACACGGATATGATTGAGAGACTTGCCAATGAAAAGCATAGATGATGCGGTAGTTGCGGTGACAAATGACGGCAAGAGCTCCGAGTCGCAAGCGTACTCTGCCGCGTCATCTGTCTTCCGGATGAAAAAGTCGTTGCCTCCCAATCCAGGTAGCCTTCCGTACAAAACCCAAGCGGATACTTGCGTCAGCCAGGCGTTTTCCGCCACCTTGATTAAGCTCATCGTCGTCTCTTCAACATCCCGGTATCCACTTTGTAGCTCAAATCGTAACCGGTCCATGATTTGCGATCCCTGACATGCATTGCCATCCTTTCCCTTTTTTAACATAAACTGCACCGTTTCCCAAAGCCATTCAAGCTTCCTTGTCCACGGTGTAAACTCGCCCATAACCGCCGTCAGAGGCACAATGTTGTATGCACCAACCAGAGCAGGATCATCCCTCAAAATGGATTCTTCCACATCAAGCACTTTACGATGGAACGCAGACAGATGTATAGACTTGATGGCAGTCGCGACGGCACGGCAGATGATGGAGGGGTGCGCCGCGCCAATCTGCTCGCTATAGCTATTGAGATTGATATGGAGCTCGCTTAGGTGCGCGGCGGAGGCGAGTAACTGACGCTCAGTAGGAGGAAGTATGCTTGCGTTCGGGGATTCCGTTTCTGGTTCGCCAGCCCGGAGGAGCGACGTCGGGTAGCCGGACAGGGACAGGAGGATTTCGTGAAGCATGACTAGAGAGCAATTAGCCATCGAGTACATGGGAGGGGGGCGGTTGGCCTCCGAAGCCTGTGAAAGCTTGCGAAGCAGCGGATCTGGTTATACATACTGATTCTTGGTCTTTTTGGCCTTGCGTTTGTCGCTACGTCTATGGCAAAGGTTCACTATAGTCCCGATGAGCTCGAATCGGCAACACATTGTAGTAGGAGGTGTGTTGGCTGGAATTGGGATGGCAAGAATTGTGGTAGTAACAAATATTAGAGAAGAGGGTTTGATAGTAAGACTTGGGTAGTTGGCAACCAAGATGCTGATGTTGATGCTGATGTTGATGGCGATGTCCCGAATATGCAAACTGAGGATTGACGTCGTACCTAAGATGAATGCATGCCAATTCCCAAGAGTCTGTTGCTCTGGGCAAGGCTGGCCGGCCCTTTATAGACGCTGGACGAAATAAGGTTGAGTCTGCCAGGCTTCAGATTTAGTTCGAGGCTGGCGGAGGCTTGACGCAACCAAAATGTGTGTCGAGGCATGGGCGCGTTTGCGGCGCAACTCAATATTCGCGAGTGACGTTGGGCTTGGTAGAAGCTGGGCGGGTCAAGTGAGATGAGTGCAGCGAAACTGCTCCACGTCGGCACGTGATGGCGTTCGGAGATGTTGCAGCTTGCACATTGAGGCCTCACGGTTCGTGTTGGTCATTTTTCCCCAGCACACTCCTCCAAACCAAGCTTGGATATCCTAATTTAAACGCAGTGTTGTGATGCCGTGACTATGAAGAGGGCACATAGCTAAGCTTTCCATCGCCCGAGTCACAATGCTCAACTCCAATTGCCGGGGCTTACACACAGTCTTTTGAGCTTTTCGATGCGTCAATCATGCTCTATACATTTCAAAGGTCACTTCAAAATTATTATTCTCAGATGTAAAGGGACTAGAGACAGGTGGCTACTATACCAAAGATAAAAAAAATTCCACCAGTATCAACAACTTCTGCTTGCCTCACCAGGGAGTAATAGAGTTTGCAACCTGCCCAAGGTAGGGACGCAACGAAGCTTTGATATAAACCCAAAACAGGCGTAAGAATAAGGTTCCAAAAACACTAATGGGAGTCATCTTGAAGATGACTTCACTTAAGGATATCACTAAAAAAGAAATGCCTCCAACTCTGTAAGAAGTGAGTACCACCTCGATCACTGGTGCTAGAAGTAATATGTAAACAGCAAAATGTCTAATGTGTGAATAGCAATACTCTGAAAGTATAATACAGTCAAACTCGTGTAACTCAAATTCATTTCATGTTCAAGCGTCATAACCTCATGGTGCTGGCTTCTTGCCTTTAGACTCGTAATAGCTGCTGGCGTTGTCTCCGTAGATGATGTGATCATCTCTTCCATTTCCACTGCCGCTCCCACTGCCATTGCCGTTACCATGGCTTCCCTCCGCCACAATGGTAGCCCCATCGGCGCCGCCACCAACGATAACCTGGCCTCCGCCCTTGACCTTGCCGACAACCATGCCCTTGGCCACACTCTTGAGGATTGCGCGCCGAGAAACACCAGTGACATCGATATACACCAGACCGACATTCTTAAAGCCGCCGCCCAAATTCCTCGAAACCTCACCTGCCTCCGCGCCCCAGCGATGTCCAACCACGGTGGTCACACTCGACGAGGTACTTGTCAGAAGCGTCCGGCCAGCGTGCTCCATACCATCAACGACCGTATTAAAAGCCATCAGGCTCTTATTTAGCACACCAGGCTTATAGCTATCAATGACGTTTCCATCCTTATCGTAGCCCCTAGCCCGCCCGTCCTTGCGCTTGCTGACATTGGCGCCAAAGTTCTGAGCAATCTTGGTGATGGAGCCCACTGTTGCAGCGGACAGCCCCGCAGCTTTGGTCGAGAACTGGTTGATGCGTCGGATATGCTCGTGTGTTGTGGGCGTGAACGTCATGGGCTTCGCAACGGGCTTGGTGCTGCGGGTGAAGCTGTCGGCCTGCGACTGCATCGTCTTGGAGACGTAGTCGGATGTGGTGATGAGCAGCCGCGATGCCTTGGTAGCGGAGGAGACGATGGATGACTTTTGAAAGGCGGGGTGCAAATCACGCTCGGAAATGTAGTCGTACGCTGCTGGCTGGACGTTGATGTTTTGGCTGCCATCGGAAGGCAAGGTAATTTCAACGGGATCTAGGGTTGACGTATGTTAGTCGCTGTGAATAAATGAAGATAAACAAGTGTTAGGAATACCTTTTGACCCTGGTCGAACGCCTCCATCTTCCACTACATGGAAACCCTCGCCAAGCTCGCCAATGACACTGCCATCTTCTTCATCAACGAGCACGATTCTGCCTCCCACAGGCGCACCGCTTCGGCTGCCCTGAACGTAACCCTCACCAGGCTCAAAATTGCCAGGGTGATACGCGGGCAGCTGCTCGCCAGCAGCCTCTCTCGCCTTTGCTTGGCCAGCCTGCGATGCCTTACCCGACTTCTCTGTCGGGGCCGGAGCACTAGCCCGTTCCAAAAACGCAGTGCACTGAGCGAGAATCGTCTCAAAGGTGTCAATATCCTCCTGAACACCAGCTCTAGTTCCAGCAGCGGGGAACTCAAGACGCGTAAAGGCACCGCTGTCCGGGCCGAGATCCCATCGCGGAATCAGATAGCTCCGTGATGGCTGGTGATAGATCTGTGTGGTGGCAGGGAGCGGGAGGTCCAGCTCCGGAGGCAAATGGAGGTGCAGGTAGAAGTCTTCCTCTCCGTTTCCGACGCCTGAGGGATCCGCGAAGCCAGACGACGTCGGCACCATGAGCAGCGACAGCGTCTGCGGGCCGGAAGGGGTCAGCGGCTGCTCGGAGCCATTAGCGATGTGATAGGCGCTGATGCCCTCAATTGCGTACAGCAGCTTTGGATCCTGGCCGTCGGACCACGCATGTTAGTTTTTGAGCCTACTACTATATGAGGAGTGAATGAATGGCCGCACATTGTGTCCCGAGGCCATGTTGAGCGGCCTCCAAACGCCGTACCGGTGATGACGCGGGGTCAAGCGGGGTGTGTAACGTGTAACAGTGAGCACCACCGTAAGGCAAAGTACAATGAGTTGAGTTGATTTTAAACTCGTCTGCGTGTGACGGAAACCAAAAGATGCGATGGAAGAAATGGGTTTCAATCAACAAAAGGGTTTCTGAAATGTTGGGGTTATGGTCCAGCCAACCCCCGTGTCGAAAGTGAGCAGATGATGACACAGCCCAAGCGCCAAGCAGCCAACCCTTGAATCAAGATTTCTGGTTAATAATTATCGCGGGTTGCGGTATTGCACAAAGCGCATGAGCCTAAATGAACCTCACCCCCCCCCCCCCCATTTCAATTTTGGCAAGCGCCAAGAACTGTGGCTATGACGCTTTCATGTGGCGGTGCGCCCACATGATTGGTTCTAGAAGCGCCGTAGCGTGTTCAAGTTGGCTGTATGGGCTTTTCAGTGGCGGAAGCGACATCATTGGCACATTTGGGCCCTTTCAGTGCCACACTCTGCGACCCCACTTGACGCTTAGAACTTCACGTGCGTAATCGTGGCGCGCCAAGTGAAACCCACTGCCGCGCGCTCATTCGAGGTTCATTTTTTTTTTTGCGCCATTGGAATCTCATGTGCCCTGTCGAAAAAGATAAGTGGTTGAATATTCATCCTCTCCAGCAATTGAGAGATATATAAATAAAAAGAAGATGGCGATCCAGTTTTGCACAGTCTGTGGCGATTTGCTGCCCATCTCGCAGCTCCGGGCGATGGACTGCGAATGCTGTGGGGAGACCAACGAGAGTATGTTGTTTTCTCTCATTTTCTGGATCATCTATCATTCAACCCTTGACTGACTCCTCACGATCATGTCATCTTGCAACAACGCCCCTTCTTTTTTTTCTCATGTTTATTAACCAACATCTCATCACAGACAAGCAGCTCAACAATGTGACCGTCTCATCCACTGATAAATTCCCCTCTGAGCTGCGCAACAAGAGAAGCGCCGTCCAAACAGACAAGAAACTGGCGTCTACAGACACCTGGTCCAAGATTGACATCGTCTGCCGCGAATGCCAGGCCAAGGAGGTCAGGTACACATCACTCCAGCTGCGAGGTGCAGACGAGGGCTCCACTATGTTCTACTATTGCCCTGCATGTTCTGCTAGGTAAGTGCAATTAAGCTCTCAGGGGCTCAGTTGGGATGTGTATATGGAATGAGATTGGGAGAATGCTAACAGAGTGGGATAGATGGAGTGAGAACAATTAAGCTTGCGGGGTGCCTATGTTTTTTTGTGAGCATCTTGCCATGTGATTTGGCTTGGGTGGATGGGTGTGTGTTTGCTGTGAAAGGGAAATGATGAGGCTATACTAAGCGTAAATGTACTGCATCTTTCGACGAGCGATGCATGGTGCATTTTGTTAGTGCTATTTCGTCATTCGGGCTATTTATGCTCTCTCGAGGACACTCTGTGTGGCTCGTGATGACGTACATACCACGCATTATTTGTTTTTGTTGACATAAAGGGGCGTCAGGATGTTTTGATTACCGGAAAAGGTGATGGTTGAGATATCCATGTTAATCCAATTACAGGCGTTATGCTGTCGCTCCAGCTGTTGTATTCACAACGCTTTTCAAATAGAACAATAGACATTGGACATAATCAACTGATTGTCTTTTTCACTGTTAGGACCTTCAGCATGCGAGTGCAGAGCTGGGTTTGTGATGTGGTGTCTTTCGATGAGCTGACCAACTCAACCCACCCTAGAACAGAATGTATGTGTGGGTGGCGTTGTACGGGGTGGCTTTGGAAGAGTTTATTCCTGGTATTGCCCCTGGACTTTCAATCTAACTATGATGTGTCCATACTCAATCTGTCTTGGGTAGCTTTCTACGTTCAATTCGTGTGAAGCGTAGCAAGGGTTCATCAAGATCTGCAATATTTGATGCCAATCCACACCTATTCTCAAACACCCTTCTCACCGAGTCACCGCGCACCCTTCTTGGCATTTATGTCGGTTACAACAAACCCGTCATACAATGTTGATCATTGCGGACTACAAACTCACCAACATGGTTCAATTCTTTCACCTGACCACAGGTGGAGGGTAGGTGTGAACATCCAACGATCTTTCCATCCCGACAGCCCGTGCTGCGAGTCTCATCACTCATCCATGACATAATATACTACGTATATACAAACATACATACCTACAATCGCGGAGAAGGCCTTCAAGAGCCGAGCCTGCGCCGAAGAGCACGATACAGCGGCCCTCGCTCGTACGTCCGAGTTTATGCGGGGGACTAACACAGAACAAAACAAAAAAGGATCGAGTCCTCCTCTCCCCCCTATGTCTTGGGCGCCGCTGCCAGGAGGAGCTTGGCTGCACTTTCTCCTGCGGGACCCCGGCGATTATAGCCTAGACTTTAAGGAGAGAAGGAGGGAGAGGAGAAGTGTGGGTGTGTGTGTGTTGCTTTCGTACTTGGATTTTTAATTAACGCAACCATCAGGTACAGAATTGACTTTGGGCCGGATGCGCAAGGCTTGTGGGTTCGTAGGTATGGCGGCGGCGTTCTTTTTGGCGTCAAGCCCTGTCAGCCTTTAGGATCAAAAGATAAGATTGAGATGAGATGTTTTTAGGAGAGGGGGTTTTGAATGCTGCTGACTGAGTTGGGGAGCTTCCGCCGACGGCGTTGTGGGTGTCTGTTTGTTTATTTATACAGAAACAGGTCTTTGTTTTTATTTTTAGTACCTATGGCTTGATGACATTGATGCCCGTTGGATTACACAGGCTGAGCATGTTGATGATATATGGCTGTTGCCTACTTGGGGGTCATATCCCCTGGCCATAAGCAATGAATGACTGTCAGATAACCACTGTCCGAGCTGGAAGAGTGGCATTGCTCAACTACCCATCACGGTCCCCCATCACCTTACCTACCTACCATGTAGTGCATCATGTACGAATACGACCGAGCGAGCAGCTTCGATCGCTGCCCGCACATCATCGGGAGTTGAACAAACACAGGTGTGATACTGAGACTTGGTTGGGGGCTCATGGTGTCATGACTGTGATTGCCGTGACGAAGCGGCGACTTTGCTGCTGCACGGCCTCACTCACTCACTCACTCACTGACTTTCACAGCCTTGCCCCCAAACCATCTTAACTCCATGTAGGTGGATACGTGGGTATATATTAATGTACATACACCTAAAAGGCTGGCCCGGATAGTGTCAGAGCCGAGATCTGACGCCATCCGTTGTCAGAAACCCCGGCCCATGGATCGATCGGTTGTAACTAATTACCTAACTTGACAAGACCCAAACTGACAGGTGTAGGTAGGTCAATGGTGAATTGAAATGATAATCTGGACAAACAAAGACATTATTACACGATGTGATACACGCAGCTGAGTCCCTACGCCCGCTGCAGGACGGCACCAGATCACGTACATTGACTCTTATGACTGCGTACTGTGTCTGTATGTACAGCAATCACACATATATTTGAAAGTGTCAATGTGAAGTTCAGTTCAACCAACACAACTGCACACAGCACTCGGTAATTTCACCATGTAAGTGAGCAGCCCAGCCCAGCCCTGCGCATACTACCTACCAGCCTGGACATCTTATATCCTGCTCACTCCCCCAATTGAAGCGTCATCACTTTCATACCCTTTTCACCCATCCTGCACTACGACGCTCCCAAGCTCCCAACCGCAAGGCTCCAGTGGATAGGTAGGCCACTCAATCAATCAATCAGCACACCTTTCACCTTTTACAGGGCTCCAGGAAGCGTGTGGAGTGCATCCGTAGCGCCGGCAACCGCCTGGGCCGAGATTCCTCTCAGCCGCTTGGGAAGACCCCCTCCCTTTGCTCTAGCTGGCTTTTTATCTTATTTTGGGTGTAGTGCCGCCCGGAAGAGACATGTCCCGTTCACTTTGGGGAGATTGGCCATGTAAGTCGGGCCTCTTTTTTCCCCTCTGATCCCTTTTTCTTGGTGTAGTTGTACTACATGTAGTATTTGCCTCCTCTCTCTCCCGCATCTCCGCCGGTACATACACTAGATTATCGGATTAGGTGCAGGTGTATTAGGTAGCCTGCAGCAAGGGCAGACCAGACCTGGGACTTGGTAAAACCAGATGTTTTGTTTTGTTTTGTTTTGCCATGTTTTGTTTCCCTTTCTTGGCGTCATCGCCTTCACCTTGTTCTGCCGGACTCTTTCTACCGGGGGCTTCAAAATGGGGAACAAGCGGGATGCACCCCATGCATGCCCATGGACTCTCACGCACCTAAACAAGTAACTTTTTAGGTGCTTCGCCCACGGCAAAGTCATCGAAGCTCCTCCCCGTCTCCCCGCGCCCTGTGAAAGGGGGGGGGCTGTCGTCTTCCTCTGCCACACACCCCCCCGATCATCCTCCTCGTGTCGGCGGACGGGTGGGTGTGGGAAACTGTAAGGTAAGGTGAGAATTGGAGACCAGTGCATGGGAAGATGGAGATCCGGTGTTGGTAAACAAAAAAGCATGCAATTGGAAAAAGTCCGAGCAGGGCCTTAGATAGAAGTATATATCATGACTGCTCTCGTCTCAATGTGCATTCCTCTTCTCTCATCCATCCCATTGATACTCCTCCCACACTCTCTCTAATACTATACAATATACTCTAATATCATCTATATCATCACTTATTGTCTAATAATACCTTCGTAATGCATTTCTCTCAGGCTACCATTGCGCTCGTCGCCGCCGCTGGCTTCGCCACTGCCGCTCCTGTCGAGAAGACTCCTGCTATCAATGATGGCGATATCCTGAACTACGCCCTGACCCTTGAGCACCTCGAGGACAAGTTCTACCGCGATGGTCTTAAGCGCTTCTCGAAGGCCGACTTCGCCGCCGCCGGCTTCGATGCCACCTTCTACAGCAACGTCCAGAAGGTTTCCGAGGACGAGACCACCCACGTCAGCTTCCTGACCACCGCCCTCAAGGGCGCCAAGGTTACTCCCGTCGCCGAGTGTGTCTACGACTTCGGTGTCACTGATGTCAAGAGCTTCGTTGCCACTGCCTCCATCCTCGAGGGTGTTGGTGTGTCCGCCTACCTCGGCGCTGCTGCCTCCATCATGAACAAGGCCTATCTCACCGCCGCTGGCTCCATCCTCACCGTCGAGGCTCGCCACTCCTCTTACATCCGGGCTGCCCAGAAGCAGGTTCCCTTCCCTCAGGCCTTTGATGCTCCTCTCGGCCTCAACGAGGTCTTCTCCCTGGCCTCGCAGTTCATCAAGTCCTGCCCCAAGGAGAACCCTGCCCTCCCCGTCAAGGCTTTCCCCAAGCTGGTTGTCCACACCACCGGTACACTGAAGACCGGTTCCACCGTTGTCCTCAAGGCTCCCGTATGTCTTTCCCAATCCATTAGCACAATCCGTCCCTAGCTTAAACTAACATGAAATTTGCAGGCTGGCATCAAGAAGGTCAAGGCTGGTAGCAAGATCTACGCAGCTTTCATCGCCGTCACCGGCCCCGTCTACGTCCCCGTCCTCGTCGGCAAGGACGGATACCAGATCACCATCCCCAAGGGCTTCGCTGGCCAGACCTATGTTGTCTTCACCAACTGCAACACTGGCGTCAGCGATGACACCGTCGTTGCCGGCCCCGCCATCCTTGAGGTAATATTTCTTGCAACCGCTTTATCTATCTACCAATGCTAACAACCATCTAATAGATCTCCTCTTAAATTACGCAACAATATGTAATCATAATTCGTTTCGCTTTCTGTAAGCTCAAAATGGGTCCGTTGGGAGGCTATTCGCCGCGCATGGTAAACGTCAGGGCAAAAAAGGGTTGTACGTCTACATGATTTGATAAGACGATCCAAGGAGATGTAATCCAAAATGAATATACCACAATTATGCACGATCACCGAGTCGATTGCAATATAAAAAAACTTTGAATTGAAATTGAGCCTCTGTGATTTGGCGTGCCAGTTGTAGAAACCATAACTTTGTGCTTTTCTCATGGGGATCATTTTGGATCAATCTGATTGTCCAAGCGCAACTCAAATCACAAACATATTGCACACATTGCGATTTCAGCAAGACACTCACAGGGCCCATTATTGACCCACCCAGTTCGGCGCATTTGGGCTCACATCATTCTTGATCATTCAGTACAGGCACCTGGGATCAGACTGATTGATAACACGTCTAGATTGATAAGCATCCTGTCACGAACCACAAACGGACTAGATGCGCCTCGACAGTATGGGGTCCCGAGATGAATGCCGCACAGACGCCCCTGTTGGCTCTAGCTTATTTCCAGTTGGGCGGACCAAAAACACAGCAGTTCTGTCTGCCAGTTCAGTGACCTCCTACCGTATTCAGGGGTAAAATCTTTGGATGCAACCCATCTGTGCTCCCGGTCCATTCCTCTCTCCATGTGAGAGAAACACGTTCAGTTCAGGGCGCAAAGGAAACAAACATCAGGAGAGCTAGGGCAAACTCTCGTCATCCCTAGGGCCGACTGACCCAACGCCACACGAGCTGCCCTGAATGACCAAGCCAGAGCAAAGTGTCCGATTCGACGCCGGTTCATCTCGACAAATTGCCCTGCATCCCCCCCGAGCCGCATATTGTACATATAGTACACCCACTTGACTCCGTACAAAGCCATTGTCTCGGTTGGACCCGGCCCTACGTATGTATGCGCTCTGCAAGGCGAGGTCACTGTGTGAAATGACGATGATGTTTTGACGTCGTTGGCTGGATGGGCTTGGGATCCCACTCGGGTCCAAATTGTTTTGGCGGTTGATAAGGATTAAAAAGCGCCTGTCATCATTCCAGTCAGTCACTCTCCCTTTGCAAACATAGTATTCCTGTATCCACCAAATTGAACAACGTTTCTTGGATATCTAGCTCCGATTTGAGTGGATCTGTCGCACTTTTTGATGTCTGGCCCCCCTTGGGACCTGCATGAGCGAACATGCCACGTTTGTAATTGTCTCTTGGGAGTGGAGTGCATTCACAAACTGGGCCATGCATGTTGTTCTGGAAAACGCAGTTGAGCACATTTTCAATAATCACTACTCGACGGAGCAGATCAGGACATACTGAGGAGGATACCTTTTGAGAGATTTAGATCCTGAAGTACGCATGAGGCGGACCAGAGGCGACGCGACTATCAATGTCTCCAATTATAATGTTGACCATGACATTTGAGCGCGACTTCATGGAGTTGAGGGGCTCTTTGATATGACTGAATAAGAAGCCCGGTTGGTTCAAGTCACTTAATGCATTGCGCAACGTCCCAGAGCATTTATTACGAGGTAGCTAATTCTTATTACTGATTTCGCTTGCTGTTGTCTTTATAATGCACAGTCATACGTTTGAAGGACATCATCGTCACCGGAGACTTCACAACTTAATGACTTCCCAGTGGCAGTGATACGCAGCATCGAGGAGGATTCTCCGTCAGTAACGACACAAACTAACTCTACTAAGAAGATAAACAAGGCAATATGTGTCTCCTTCACTGTCTTATTGTTTCCGCTTTCCCAAACCTTAGCTAATAACTGAGTGATTTGCATGGACCAATCAACGACAAGTTCTAATCCAGGAGATGTGTACTTGAACATGACAAGTAATAGCCTGGTTTGGGCTTATACTAAACAAACGGGGCTTGGGTCTTATATAGGATCATTCTCACAGCAAGCTTCGACCGTTGCCTGACATTATGAATGAGATGTTCAAGGTTGAGGTGATATCTGGCTAACTATCATCCTTGGGGTTATTTGTAGATGGTGCGAAAAGGATGGATAACATCATGAAATGAAAATGACACACAAGGCTGTCTAACCAACACTCGTCAGACAACCTTTTCTTCATACCGTCTTGACTTTAGAAATGTACGATAAAATGTACGATAAATGAGCCACATTCAACGTCGTGGAGGGCATTTAATCTTGAATCTAACAATGCGGCCATGCCACCCCCAAGGCATGCCTTATATAATACTCATCAAATACACAGCGAGAATAAGACACGAACATGGTCAGCGACACAAACAGTATAATTCGATCTCCAACTGCTAACTAAACCTCCAACAACTGGTTACCTCACCAACAGGCAAGGACACGTTCAAGCACTGGCGTCCAACGCCAAAGGTGGGTTATTAAACGCACTCCCCAAACCAAGAATCCTACTCTACTTCGGCACTTTCCAGAAACCAGCCTAGAAGGGACACATGACAGGCTGAGAGCCTCCCCAAACGGGCAAACTAACGTCAAGGGCGCAACATGTCAAAAACCCGCTCTGTTGGTAGCGCAAGTCGGGTCATCCAGGGGTCAGAATCCCCGAATCCAAAAGCCTTACTGACAGCCAAGGCACCACGTTTTTTTTTCCCCGTCGCAAAACAAGCGTGGGGTTGTTAATATGTATCATCATGCTATCACTGAATATGTAACTCGGTAGCTACTGGACGTGTTTCGAAAATAGAATGTGCTTTTATTAGGTATATACAAGAAATTTGGGCCGCTGACTGCAGTGGCGGGAAGGAGGCTGTTCCATCTCAAGCAGCCATCAATGTCTCCCGGCCTTCTCGACCAACAATCGCGCAGGAATTGCTGAAGGATGGATGGACTCACGATGGGCACTAAACCTTGATCCATATTAGCATTCTGCACGCCACCTCTAAAATAAAATTCACCAGATGAACCTCTCCAATCAATGCCCGCCTTTCACATCTGTGGACGCCACAGATATCACACACCAGCCTGATCGCCTCTTGGCTTGTGTGTCTTTCGTTGGTTTTTTGTCTTGGCCTACATAGGAAAGGCAGATGAGCCAAGACCAAAGCGAAATGCGCTCCTCACTAATTACTTGATCCTAATCCAGTTAAACGGGGGGGGGGGGGATGTAACAACACTTAGCGCACGGGAAGGACTCGCAGCGATTGGGCGCATGGAGCCCGAGTCTCCAATTAATACGTGGTGAAAGTGTGTGAAATAATAATCCCAATCCCAAATGGCTCCTCCAGCCCGTGTGTTTTTTTCATGTTAGCTCGCGTGCCAAGAGGCCAAGAGCCAAGCGGTAGCCGGGGGCTGACCTGGAGGGCTTGTCTTACCTTGATGAACAAGGGCGGGATCGCTCTGGTTATGTTGGATTCATTGGGTCGGTGATGTGATATGCCAAGCGGCTTGGGTTAGCTAGGCACGACTGGGGGTTGGGTGCAGATGGAATTAAATATCCCATGGGTTCCCCAGAGATGTCTGCGCGTCTTTTTCCTCCCTTTGATACATGAAACCCATTGATTGATTGATGATTCATTGGGTTCTCTACAAGCAAGACACCACACAGCAAGCCAAAACCCAAGAATCCGTCACAACCGCCCGCCATGCTCTTCTCAACACATGCCCTCGCGTTGCTCGCCGCCTCCATCCCCGTCATGGCCCAGCTCAGCAAATACCCCGAATGCATCCGCTCCTGCATCACCAACAATTCCTTCAGCTCCTTCTGCGACGGCGACGAGTCCGGCCAAGACCTGGACAAATGCACCTGCGAGAGCCTCGTCGGCGTTCCCATGATCAAGTGCATGCAGGACTGCCCCGTGTCCAACCAGGCCCTCTACGCCGCCAAGCTGCCCGCGATGTGCCGAAACACGCTCTTCCCGGCCGTCAAGCCCGGTGACATTGACTCCGACCCTTCTGCGACGACGACGGCGGGGACAGGGAGTGGCGCTGATGGAGGGCCGACCAAGACGGGCGAGGCGACGCCGGAGTCGAGCAGCCCGGATGCCGGTGCGGCGCTGAGTGTGCCGGGGGTGTTGGCTGCTGGAGGCCTGATGGCTGCTTTGTTTTTGTAAACTGATGAAACGGTGGTGATTTTGACGGGATGGTTTGGAGGGTTGAGAGCGAATTTGTTATTGAATGTTTTACGGCGAATGTATACCCCAAGAATTACGGCTGAATGACATACGTTACCATTATATTGAACGGTTTCACTGTTGTGATTACATAATACACACGATGGTATTGCACTTGAGCCTATGTTGATCTCCATTTTATGATGACGGAGGGGTTCTGTGAGACTGAGTCAGTGCAATTAAGTGAATCAAGCAAGTAGTCTGCAATTGTAGGAAATCGCAGGACTCCACGGATTATGTAGATTCTTATTTACGGAGTGATGTAGTTTACTTGAAAATGCCATTTTGTTGTAGGGTAGGCGATCAGCAACACGTCCTTTTTGGGTCATGACAATTAATCGGCAAACACGGCTTCTGGCATTAGAAGGATATCATATTATCTATGCTATTAACATCAGCACCTTGTCATTGGTGGATTGCGCGGGCGTGGATTTGCGCTTTATTGCAATTACTTGGTGTCTACATACAAATGCATTCCCGAAAGGATCCTCACCAAACCACCAATCCGAATTGTTATTCCATACGTAAAGTATCTGCGTAATTGGTTGCACTTGGAGAATCTGGAGTAATAACACGCCCAACGGCTAGTCACGGTTGAGGCTTAATCCGCTTTGGTTATAGGTAAATAAGCTATCTGCTACGGGCTGTTACTGTTAAAATGATGATGATAATAATGATAATAATACTGGAGACGGAGACAACGATCCGGCCTGGTCCTTGCTGGGCATTATGCATGCTGTGAGTTAATAGATGCAGCGCAGTGGCAAAGGTTGAGGCGAGTTTCACCGTGAATTCCACAACCTCTCGAGAACTGTTTTAACAAATTCACAGCTTCAGGAAGACATGTCACTCGGCTCGTCGCGCCCTTGTTGACAAATCCAAGCGTCACCAAAACTACCTTCAAGAGATCCATCGAGCTATCTATCCCCACGCAGCCGGGTTCCCATATGCAGCTAGATGCAAGCGAGAGGCACGTTATAACCCATGCGGGCATCTACGGATGCAAAGACTTTTCAGCCCCTTTGTATTAGCAGTCGAGATAGGTACTGAGTATTACTACAGATACCGTATGAAGTACACAACAACACACACGTTCACACGTTACAAGTCGTCCCCTTATCACAGCAAACACCCCCCCAAACATCCAATAGCATCGCCGAGTTGCCAGTGGATTGGCTCAGGGATGTCATCTGCCTCCTTTTTTTTGTGTTCAGGGCGGGGGAGGGGAGATGATTCATGAAAAGAAAAGTATCACCTTGTATTAATTCGTAGTTTTTTCCCCACTCGCTCCGAACATCCGGTGCCCACCCCCATGATTCCAAACTTCTTCTTTGTCGTTTTCCCCCGCCCGGTCGGAGAGCCGGTAGATTTCCATGCCCACTAGCCCTAGCATATGGCTATGTTTTTGGTTGTACATTGATGAATGACCATTGTCGACAACTTATAACCTGTTGTAGAATAGACGTTATGAGGAATCTCATTTGCCCGTCTAACCGTCCGAATTACCCCGGTCAAAAGCCTTGCTCCATTTCCACATTGCGTCATGACTGCGTAGCCCTATCTTCATTCAGCTCTCCCAAGCCAATGTCCCACCCAGTGGCCATTCCATAGGTAACTTCAAAGTCCTCACCTCCATTTTGAATCGACAGTAGCCGCAATCAGAATTAGCAACACACTCAGAAAACCAGGTACATACATACAATACATAATAACATCTTCACACAGCGTAGTACTGCCAAGTACTCCGTAACGGAGCAATGCAACTCGGAAACTTCTGGGGGGGGTTCTTTTGCTGCCCTGCCAACTCCCCCCCCTCCCCCCTCTTCGTAATACTTCCCCCCTCCCGATGATCCGATCCATTGGAATTCACATCCCCCCATCCAAGATTCGCTGTTGAAGAAGAGCACCCCCCCCTTGTAGACCGGCATCCGCCGCAAGTCGCTGCCGGCGCAGTCGGGCATGTAACATCATGTATATCCTAGATTACGATTACGTAGATGCTAGAACGGACGAGATACTTGGTGTGTACGAGCACATGGCTTTTTTTGTGTCTATATGTGATGGCGCTTTTTTCTCCAACTCATTCTGGCAACAGTTTCATCGTCATCTACATCATCATCTTTTCTTATTACACACCACTTAAAGTATTTAAACAGAAAGCCATATTCCATCTCCCTAGTCAGTTTACTATCGGTGGCGTGAATTGAATTCCCATCGCCTTCGTTTGCCCAACTGCCATGTTGTCGTGCATAATGCCTGCTGTCAAGGAGACTCAGCTCTCGAAGCTGCACGAGTATTATCACTACCAGCAACAGCAGCAGCAGCAAGAAGAAGAAGAACAACAACAGCACTCCGCCAAACCCGTCTCAAAGCACCTCGACATAATCGACATCCGCGGCGAAGCTGTTGAGATCAATCTCAAAGATGAGATTGCCTCGTCCATCTGCCCGGAAGATGGGCCGCGTATGCTCCCTACCTTGCTGCTCTACGACGAGAAAGGACTGCAGCTGTTTGAGGATGTACGTTTCTTTGAATCTGTAGTTTTTTCTTATTAGTTTTTTTTTTCGCCCGCGCTCTTCGCACTCATGACTTTTTGGCCGCCCAGATCACGTATCTGGACGAGTACTATTTGACCAACTACGAAATTGCGCTTCTGGAACGACACGCCGCCGAAATGGCCAGCAGGATTCCCGACGGATCCATGGTGATTGAACTTGGGAGCGGGTTAGTGTTTGCTTGTTCTACTTCAATGAAAAAAAAAGACTTCATTGCTGACTCCTTTGCTGGGAATCAGAAACCTCCGCAAGGCATGTCTCCTTCTGCAAGCCTTTGAAGACCAACAGAAAACAATCGACTACTTCGCCCTCGACCTATCCCGCCCAGAGCTGGAGCGCACCCTGTCGCATGTGCCAAGCTTCAAATACGTTTCATGCCACGGCTTGTGGGGCACGTACGACGACGGCCAGGAATGGCTCAAGCAGCCTGCTCTGGTGCGCAGACAAAAGTGCATCCTGCACATGGGCTCCAGCATTGGTCTGTACATTTGACCCTTGTATAATGTATCTCTTTTTCTTGGAATACTGAACGTGTGTGTGTCCTGTGTATTTAGGGAATTTCCATCGAGATGAGGCTGCTGAGTTTCTGGGAGGGTTTGCGGAGCTTCTTCAGCCGACGGATCTCTTGTTGGTTGGTGTAGACTCGTGCAGTGACCCGGACAAGATCTAGTAAGTGCCAGATATCAATGGCGATGAATGCAGATCGACGATTTAAACATGGCTAATACAAACCGAACCATAGCCACGCATACAACGGTCAGTAGTGGAAATACGAACTACCCCCACCCGGTGTAAGTCAGCTAACACATACATATAAACTCACCAGACACACACGGCCTCACTCATCGGTATGCTCAACCCACCCATCCCAAACCCACCAATATCGCATCAAACCTAACTCTTTTTGTTTAAAAGATTCATCTTGAACGGACTCACCCACGCCAACGAAATCCTTGGCGAGGAAATCTTCCACCTGCCAGACTGGAAAGTCATTGGCGAGTATGTCTACGACGAAGAAGGCGGCCGCCATCAGGCGTTTGTGGCTCCGGTCCGGGAGACTACTGTCTTTGGCTCTGTGATTATGCCTCATGAGCGCGTCAAGATTGAGCAAAGTCTCAAGTACTCCTGCGCAGGATTCGAGAAGCTTTCTGTGGCTGCAGGGCTGAGAGAGATTGACAGCTGGGACCAAAACGGCCAATACGGTATATGCAACTCATACCTATTCACGGGTATTTCCATGTATTGATAGCTCCTATTTGCAGGACTGCATATGCTTCAGAGAGCCCAACTTCCATTTAGCAAGATCCCTTCCATCTACGCAGCCGATACTCTACCCAGCCTGCAAGACTGGGAACAGCTCTGGGAAGCATGGGGCATCGTCACCACCAAGATGCTGCCGGACCAAGAACTCAACGAAAAGCCCATCAAACTCCGAAACGCTTGCATCTTCTACCTCGGCCACATCCCAGGCTTCCTCGACATCCAAATCACAAAGGCCACCAACCAAACCCCCACCGAACCCGCCTACTATCACGCCATCTTCGAGCGCGGCATCGACCCAGACGTTGACAACCCCCAAATCTGCCACTCCCACTCCGACATTCCCGACGAGTGGCCCGCCGTCACAGACATCATCGTCTACCAGAACCGCGTACGTGACCGCCTGCGCAGTCTATATGCGGAAGACCCCAGCTCCGGCTCCTCCACAGCCGCCGTCGCTGATAATGGAAACCTCCGGCGCGCGGTATGGCTCGGATTCGAGCACGAAGCTATGCATCTCGAGACATTGCTGTACATGCTTCTTCAGAGCGATAAGACGCTCCCACCGCCGTATCCGGGCCGGCCGGACTTTGAAAGGCTTGCGAAGCGCGCGGAGGAGGCGAGGGTGTCGAATGAGTGGTTTGATGTGCCGGAGCAGACGGTGGTGGTGGGGATGGATGATCCCGAGGATGAGAATGACTCGACGCGCCATTTTGGCTGGTAAGTTTTGCGTGTTCATGTACTTAGATGGGTTTTTGATGATTGAGTGAAAGTATGACTGATTATGATACCTTTTCATCTAGGGATAATGAGAAACCTGCGAGGAAGGAAACCGTTCATGCGTTCCAAGCCAAAGGACGGGCCATCACCAACGAAGAAGTATATCCTCAAACCCAAATCAACCCAAAGAACATCCTCAAACTGACCTTTATTACTTCCAGTACGCTGAATACCTCTTCAAATCCAACACCGACCGCATCCCAGCATCCTGGACCACCACCACCACTCTCTCTGACACCGACTCATCCACCACCTCCAACTCTGCCTCCCCTACCCCTCCAACAAACGGCCACTCATCTACCAACTTCACTGGCCTTCCTGACTCATTCCTCCACGACAAAGCCGTCCGCACCGTGTATGGCCCTGTACCGCTCAAGTACGCGCTCGACTGGCCCGTCTTTGCTTCGTATGACGAACTAGCGGATTATGCGGCGTGGATGGATGGAAGGATCCCGACGCTGGAGGAGACGCGGAGTATATATGAGCATGTGGAGAGGCAGAAGGGGCTTTCTCTGCGGAGTAAGTTGGCCAATATGGTTCCAGCAGTAAATGGGTAAGTTTCTCTCTACTCTCACCAATCTCCGCCCCTTTCCTCTCACTTGTAAACACCACATCACGTATATATCTAACAACTAAACCTACCAAAACAGACACCTTGTCAACGACGGCGTCGAAGAAACCCCCCCACCACAATCCCCCTCTCTGCTTCCCTCTACCTCCCCCTCTGCTTCACCCCCCACCTTCTCCGATCTCACCGGCACCAACATCGGCTTCACCCGCTGGCACCCTACCTCCATCACCGCCCAGGGCAACCACTCCCTCGCCGGCCGCGCCGAACTTGGCGGTGTCTGGGAATGGACCAGCACGCCGCTCCGCCGACACGCCGGCTTCCGCCCCATGTCCCTCTACCCAGCGTACACGGCCGACTTCTTCGACGACAAGCACAACGTTGTGCTGGGCGGCTCGTGGGCCACGCATCCGCGTATTGCAGGGCGGAGCAGCTTTGTGAATTGGTATCAGAGGAATTATCCCTATGCGTGGGTTGGAGCTCGGTTGGTGCGGGATGTGAAGTAAGGGCGCAGTTGCGTTGAGCAGAGAGGGGAATTTGGTGAATAGGGGGGTAGTAAAGGGGGAGGATATGGCTGGGAAACAGATTGGTCATTTTCCCATGTATTGGATAACCAGCCGTGTTGGAAACGATGATGGATGTTTTCCTTATCACGAAACACTGTCCTTTTTGATCTAGCAATACTTCATGAGCCTCCTTTTCTTTCTGTCACTCGCTATATGATACGCCCAAGATAGCAAATCGCAACTCATTCACTCCCTTGAAATCTAAAAAAAAAATGCAAGATGAGGGAAATAAAGACTCTCGTATAAAATAGCAAGGCTCGATTGCTCATTCCTGTTGATTATAGAAACTATTGCGCATCATAAATACCCCATTGTCATAACTTCATACCTTGGCTTTGGGATGTATAACCCCTTTTTCATTGATATACCAATGTTGCCGCTGTATCAAGAACGTGCCAAGCAACCATCCCTCATTGTGAGACCCATTAGGGAATCGCACTGACTGGACAAAGCCCAAATTGACACTATATTAGGCGCACCGGGGAATCAGCGCTGGCTTCAGACATATACAAACCGTTGTCTCTCTCTACTTGGCTCGGCAATTTTTCAATAACCCATACCACCCCCCTCAGCCATTCAGACTTCCGTAGATGTCGAGCAGCTGCTCAAATACATAACCTGGTAAATGCACGCCGTTTTCTGTGACCAGGTTGGATATCAATCCGGGGGGCTAGATCTATTTGTTAGTAAGTGATCTTTTATACTTGGTGCAGTAAGCGCTTGAAACAAACTCACCGTGTAGTCAACAGCATCCACGGGCTGCTTGCTCGCACCATCAACACTAAAGTCAAGCACTTCCTGCTTGAATCCAATATCTCGCTGATCCAGTGGGAACTTGCGCACAAACTTGTGAGTCTCAGCAGCCACGTAGAATGGAATGTTGGCCTTCTTGGCCAGCTGTGCAATCTGGAAAGTGCCAATGCGCGAGATGATGCCGCCGTTTTGTGTCACGGCCTCGGCGCCGACAAATACCATGTGAACCTGCCTCAACAGGCCCATGACGTGAGCCACTCCGGCCTCGGGGATCTCTGCCACGGGGATACCATGACTCCTCAAGCCACTGACCACAGCATCGCTCTCCTCGGCTCTAGACTCGTCGCGCACATAAACAACCCGGAACTTGCCCTCCCCATTCCTCGTCGCCCGCTCCAACAGCCCCGTCACAGACCGTGACGCTCCGTGGGTGAGCACGCACTTGCCCTCTCTCACAAACCTCCACCCGGCCTCCGCCACGCCATTTCTCGCCGCGATGGCTCTTCTAGCAAATAACCGTCCATTGCGTAGGAGATGCTGTCGTACAGCGTCGAAGCTCCCATCCTGCTGCTTAAGCGAGGACACGAGGTACTGGAGGAAGAGGTCCGTCCCCGCGGTGAGGGGTACCGGGTTCGCGACTGAGGCTTTGAGTCGGTCTGAGTGGAACTTGACGGTGTCGAGAGTTTCGAAAACGGTGGTCGAGGGGACAGTGTTTAGGAGAACGATGAGGGACTCGATTGCGGCGACGGGCTTTGTCAGATCAGGGTCTGAAACGAGAAGGTCGCGATACGTCTTGACGATGCTAGGGAGCCAAAGCAAAACACGCATTAGCAGTCGCCCGCGTCACACAGCAGAGTTCCGCTTCGGCGCGTAAACGGCCACATGAGCAATAAACAAGGGTGCAACACACTCGAATGTAGAATCGTTGGGCTGCGTGCGCAAAGGCAGCTGCGTCGTGGAGGAAGTCTGCTGCACGACATCGGCTACGAGGCATGTGTCAGCGAGGAGTGACGCATTGGAGCTTGTGGTGAGGTGAGGTGTAGGACTCACCGGCAACGGCTTCTGAGGCCATGGTGACTATTTGTGCCTGCTGATTACGGATTCGGAGCCGTAGGTATGGTACAGAGAAGAGAGTTCGTTTGGAGAGAGCACGTCGTAAATCGCAGGACAGTATGAAGGAATCGTGTGTCTGCAGCAAAATTTGGGCAAAGGTGAGTCAAATTCCAGTGTGGGGTCATTACGTGCAATTGAACTGCTCTCCATCAACTGCGAGGGCAGACCATTGGGCTAGAATACAGTACACAACTCAGGCATTGGCCACCTGAAGCACCCCGCTAACAAAGGACGCTAATGGCGGGGTCGGGGCCCTGGAAACCTCCAACCCGAACCCTTGCAGAAGGCCACCTCGGCCAGAACCCCTCCTTCATCCACCGGCATCAGTCAAGTCCCGGCGGCTGAGAAGCTCACAAGAGCCGGCACACACACACACACACACAAGAGACTGCAACCATCCATTCCAACTCCCTTTTATTCGTATTTGCTTGTCCGGCCACCTGGAACGTGTCTGTAACTTGCGACGAATCGCACACCGCCCATCTGCCCCCAAGCTGTCTCTGTCTATCCCTTCGCGTGTCCTCCTCGTGTCCTCCTCGTCTGGTGTATCCCGTCCCTGCTAGCTCATCTCTTCACCAACATCTACCAATCCGTCTACATATACATAAAGACACCCATCTACACATATCCATGGAGCTTCAAGACCCTGCCACCGGGCGCGCCCTGCCCAGCGACGCCATCCAGCGCGTCCTCTTCATCGCCAACGCCGTCCACGTCTACAACATCCCTCCCCTAACCTCCATGCGCGGCCACAACGCTGCCTCCTGGACCGCCGACCCAGCCCGCCACATATTCACCTCGCGCCTCCGTGTCGTCGAGACCTCCTCAGAAGGCCCCGAGCCAGATTCCTCCTTCGCCGCCGCCAATGTCAAAGTCGACGTCGTCTTAGAGGACCCTTCGTCTGGCCAGCTATTCGCCGCCGCGCCTTACACAGACCGCAATGTCATTGAGCCCGTCCTCGACAGCAGCCGCTTCTTCGCTGTTACTGTGCGCGACGATAAAGGCAGAAAGGCCATGCTGGGCATTGGCTTCGAGGAGCGGTCCGAGGCGTTTGACATGGCTGTTGCTCTGCAGGAGGCGCGGAGGGGGCTTGGCTGGGAGAGCGAGCAGAACAAGCCTGCAGACAAGAAAGGGGAGACGAAAGATTACAGCCTGAAAGAAGGCGAGACCATTACCGTGAATCTCGGCGGCACAAAGTTTGGTAGACGACGGCCGCAAGCCGAGTCCTCCTCTTCAAACTCCGCCGACCTGCAGTCCTTTGCGCTCGCTCCGCCGCCCTCGGCCTCCTCATCCTCCTCCTCCTCCGGTAGTGGCGGCGGCGCCTTTGCTCTCCCACCGCCTCCAAGCGCACAAGACGTCAAGCAGAAACGCCGGTCAATCAGAGACTTGGGGTTCGACGACGGCCAATTTGGAGAGTTTGCATAGAGACAAAAGGGGGGAGGCGGGGTTGAGCCATGCTGTGTGCAAAATAGAGAAAGGCAGCCATAATATTTAATTTCTTCATAGCTGGGGGAGAGCCGCAAAAATAAATGTATAGGAACTGATTCGTTACTATCAGAGACTTGGAGTTTCTGCGGTCTATATAGTTGAGTAATATGCGGTGCTGGCTGCAGTGCTGTGATGGTGTATGCGAAGAGGTGCTTGCTTGCCGAGCAGCTGTGTATATGGCAATCCCAACTTTGAGCATCACTCCTCAGGCCAGAGGGATCGCAAGTTTGGGACACTCCGTCGTCTGTCTCGATGCAGTACGGCCGTTTCTTTGCAGTACTCGGTTACTTTTGCAAACCCAGACTCCTCCACGGGACATTGGTATTCGAACTTGAGTCCGTGATTGCACAGCAGTTTCCCGACTTGGCTATCATCGAGCTCATTCTGTTCCGCTTCTTCCTCCACTGCCTCAAGTTGCGTATTAGAAAAACTCGACTTTTCTGAAACAACCCCTCTCTGATAACAATCTCCCGATTCGAACCTCACTTCCGACGGGACGAATTCCGGTGACTCTGCATTCAGCAGCACTGCAGTACTCGCAATTGGAATCGCCAACGGCACAGGTAAACCATCCCCAGCTTCCGGCATATACTGTCCATGCATTCGACTCCACGTATCTCTGCTCTGCTGCTCCATATACAACTCGCTCAACCGCACACAAAGCGCCTTCTCCTGCTGCGCAGCCTCTAGCATCTGCAATTTAAGCTGATTCAGCTGTTTCCGCAGCCTTCGCCTCCGTTTCCCAGTGACCCCCCCGGTCTGCAGCTGCACCTCTGCCAGTGTGTACCGGCTGATCAGGTCCGCCGCTTGGGCTAGTTGTTGCTGGAGAGCAGCAGTGAGATAGGCAGTTTCAGCGAATATAGCTTCGTATGGTCGTGGATTGAAGATGGGGCTTGAGGAGGATTGTTGTTGCTTAGATAAGGATTTTGGCCGGCTTCTGTTGAAGCTGCGCTTTTGAGGTGGGTGTGGGATATGTGCTGGTACTTGAGGATTGTATTGATGCTGCTCCATGACCTCGGGCTCAGGTTCTGGTGTTGGCGGGTATAGAAAGAGTTCATTTTGATGATTTACTCCATGTTTGAAAACGTCTTGGTTGGTAAACTCTGGAGGCGGCGTCATCTTGAGAACTAGTGGTGGTGATTGAGCCATGTAGATGTTCTTTGAAGCGTGGTTTTCCAGTGTCGATGGTAACAAAGGTCGACAGTATGCTAGAGTATCATCTTGGAACTTGCAGTAACGGATCCGGCGTTGATATCAGCATAATTTCTAGGTTGTCTCATGCTCCAGCAGGCAGAAACACGCTTCATCGAGACTGTCATGCAAGGACCAATTTTGCGGAACCAGTTATGGTAAAGTGGAACGTTTCTTACCCCCAAATCAACGTGCAATGCCTTCTTCGACAAACATGACCTAGCATTAAGTTGTATCATAATTGACATGAATCATGAAACCCGGCGTAGCAAGCAACTCTACAACTTCTGAGTTGCCCAAGATGGCTAGTCATTGCTCATGGCAGTTTCCGAATAATGCGCCACCTATCATTCATCTCTTTGGAAAAATGAGCTAATCGTGCTAGTTGGCTTGGCTTGGAATTGCTTGGGTCCTTTTTAGAGCTCAGATGTATTGCTGATTGGTTTAATTATCGGGTCTGTTCTTTCATGTGTCATTGTCTTCCTTATGTTGTTGGGTCAAACGCATATGACATGCAGAAGCAAACATGTTGGTTGTGCGTTGCAACGCTCCAGCCTTGTCAACAATGACAAGTAATCCCAACGGTGGCGCTTACTACATTCGTCTTATTTAGCGAATCTGTCATGATCTATGAGATTGATGGATTTTCTGGAGATTTGCGTATATGATGAGTCTGAGATTAGTACGAGATCTTGATGGTAAAGCCAAGTCTCTCCGTTGGTGAAAGCCACGCCTATCATGTCCGTGTAATCTATGAGTATAATGATCTCTCACAATCTTGACAAAGGCAGTCGTTCGAGACCTTGAAGCCAAGAACTATGCACAAGCCCCCTCACAACACAATACAAATGGCAAATCCACTCTAAAACACACAGATCACCTGCTTGTACGTGTACAGCTTCCATACTTTTTTTGGGCGCTTGTAACGCCGCTCATCTGGCTTGAGGCTCTAACCCATCCTTGTCTAGTCTAAGGCAAGATGTTTCATCTAATGGATCAATTCATTCGAATCCCTCGATGGGGTCATATCGGACCATGGGGTGCATCACTGATGCATTTGCCTTACATGAATGTCAGGCTTGGCAACATGAACAATATCTAGCACTTTCACTCAATCCCTGTTCCAAAACGTAGCCTAATATACTATCCAGTTATTAATACCACTTCAATTCCCCTGCATCTCTGAATCCACTCTCCTAGCACTCTCTAACGCAGGATCGGGCGCCACTTACGTTTGTGGTCAGAATGTCAAAACGTATGCCATGAACATACTTTTTTTTGTTTGCATCAGACCCAATTGCTGTTTGTCAAGCCTGGTATAGAGTATGCGGCCATCCGGAGCCCTTTGCGGCAACAATACGTTGCAATCGCCCAAGGTAATTGATCGATGCGTTTCTTGGCAGTCTGATCAACATTCCAGTGCGTCCGTAGCGATAACCGGTGGAATTCAAGAGGCACACAATTCTAGAAGTGAGAATAGATCAATGAATGCTCTTTGGTAGGTGGTCCGTGAAGATTAACGTTTGAACTGGTATTTGGAATTGGTTAAGAAGACATGGGAATGGGGAGTGAGGCATTGGAAGCGATGCTAGGAACAGACTCGGTCCCTGAGGAACAAAAGGTGCAGTTGACACAGGCTTTATGACAGTAGAAAATTATTACAAGATTGAAGATATCAATAAATCTTAGTTGAATGACTTGAACAAACGGTAATATTTCTATCATATTGGTTCGGCTATCTGTCGGGCCCGCATGGAACCTTGGCCGCCACCCCTTGCCGTGGACATCCATCCGTAGCTGGTATGTACGTTCGCATCTTGCATTACAAGACGATATTCTGAATTTTGCAACATCGCTAAGAAAATACAAATTAAAAGCAGTTACATAAGAATAATCATGTTCATAATTTGAGTGTTTGACCGAGCTAGATCATCAGGGAACATCTACAACTAGCCCCTATCTTGATATACTATTTTGTTACTAGGTCGCTTGCCAATAGACTGTTCAGCAACCAGAAATAATGCGCCTGGGAATAAAACTTTTCAATATATCTTGTTTCCCGTACATTGGAAGTAGACTGCAAAACTATACCCAACGTGCCACAGTTACCTATACCAAATCAACATCACTCAACCGCATCACCACCCTCATACTTTTGCAACACCTCATCCACACCAATAAGCTTCAGCGCTCTATCATACTCCTCAGGGAAATAACTCCGTAGCCTCTTTAGCCGTTCCCTCAGCTCCCCCACTCTCACCTGAAGCTCCGCCATCCGATTCATCACCAACTTATGCTCATCCTTCCTCTTCTTCGTCATATCCCTATCTTCAACACACTGCTCCTCATCCTCCTCCCTCTCATCATTATCGCCGTTTCCAAACTCCTCATACGCCGCGTAGAGCGCCTGTGCATGCTTCACCTCCAACGCAGACACCTCCAGTTCAGCCTTTAGCTGCTCGTTCTCCCCCCTGAGCTGCGCATTTGTCGCCTCCACCGCTACTAGATCCTTGTAGCGCTCGTTAAGGCTCTTTTCTAGCTGGGAGAGTTGCTGGGGGACTTTGGAGGGTGCAATGACGGAGACGACAGATGGGCGGGCTTCGATCTTGCGTGTGTAGTTGACGCCTGGGTGGCGATCAAACGCTGGTAGCATGAAGATGGTCGATCGGCTGCCCTGGTCTTTGATACGGTAGAACCGAGTCTTGAGATCGATGGGCACCATACCGCGCGAGTACCAGTCGCCTCCACGCTTCTGCATCCACATTCTCTCGCCACTGACGCCACTCTCCCACCAGATATTCTGCTTCGGCTCAATCAACGCCTCCTGCCTGTCTAGTATGCGGTGAAGCATGTTGAACACATCGTCGCCTGCGTTGGCTAGCACGAAGCGATCTTGCGGATAAGCGAGCTCTCGCGCCCGGTTGAGTCCGTCAGGCCCGCGTTGAGCCATCATCTGCATGGGGACCACAGCCTCGCCATTGAGCAGGTCTAGTGCGTTGGCGTAGTTGATCTCGAGCTCGTGCATGCGTGCGATGAGGTGCTGATGATGGAGAAGCCACTGACCGAGGATGCAGTTGCGGATGCCTGCCATTTGGCTTTTGTCATCCTCGTCGGTAGGGAGGAGGGAGATGAGCCCGCCGGTAGCGCCGTACTCATGGTCGAGAATCTCTAGACACTCGTTTGCGTGCATGGCGAGTTGAAGATGAGTTCCGTAAGGCTGACAAGACTCATTCTCTTCAGCTCGGGGTCCAAAATCAGGCACCTTCTTCAGCGGACAGTGATATACCGGCCCTTCAACCTCTTCCTCCGCCTCGACATGGTTCACAATCGCCCACAGCGGCAGATGATGATACTCATCCTCATTCGAGTACGGTTCATCCAGATCATTCAGCCAATCAAACGCCTCATTCTCTTTGAAGATGGGCCTACGCTCGCCATCTTGATGCTCCGGCAGCGGCCGCGCATTCTTCCTATCCACAATGCCAAACGTCGCCGACACGCTGAGCCGCTTGATGAGATTCGCAAGCGACTGCGCGTGCTGCTTCAGCGCCAGGAGCGTCGGCGCCTTTCCCGAGGACAGGTACGAGCAGTTGACGTGCTCTAGCAGCTGAAGGTCCTCCTTTGTGAAAAGACCCAGCGCCGGGTCAGTCCAGTGGCAAGCCCAGGCTGTTGCGTAGGCGTTGCTGGGGGTATGTGGAGGAGCGCCTCTCTTGGTTGGGCGTTGTGTTGTGTCTGCCTCTGCGTCGGCCATGGTGAGAGAGCTCCTTGAGTATGGGCAACGAAGGGGGGGGGGGGGGGCGGTTTTTTTGGGGATAATCAGGAGGTTTGAGTTGTACAAAGAGAGCAGGACAAACAAGAAGATGGTAAGTGATAGACTGTTGATCCTTTTACATTGTGTATTTACTGTTCTTCTCCTCCCTAAAATAGAATGTTGGGAAGCTACTTGCGGTGTTCACTTATCATGGAGCAAACGGCCGATGATTCTGACATCAAAGAATAGCAACATAAAAGTTGGCGGATAGTAGCATTCCAGCGGCAGAGTGTTGGACATATTCAGGCCCATGCTGATGTGCATGGACTATCAAACGGCAGCATGTGATATTTGCAGCATTGTCATCGCCGGAATAGGTTTGTCCACAGAATCCACTGGTAATGAAAGGAATTAAAAGAATGAATAGATGAATGGAACACCCTCCCGATATTTGAGCACTCGGTGGAGCTACTGTTTGCTTTATTCGTTTCACTCTTCCAAGTTCAAGCCTTGATCACGAACCTAACCCAGTATTTCGCCCATCTGATATATTGACTTGTAGTGATTTATTGACTTCTAGTGATCTATCTATGGATATGCCCATCCATGACAACCCATTGCGCATAGCTACAAATGCCAAGTCTCATAGGTACACTTATACAGCACGCACGTCTTGCTCGAAACCCTATCCCACCCAACACTATAAATCTGTATTCTCTCATTCTCCCCCACAAGGGCATAAAATGTCGCAGAAATACACATCCTTCCCGTGCTAGTTCCTTCTCAGACATCAAATAAAAATTAAATTAAAGGATACCGATACATTCTTCAGCATCGTCAGATAAAGGTTGTGCGCAGCACATAGCCTCAGCAGTGCAACATTGGGGAACCTTGAATAAAACAGGGTTGCAGACCGATTCTCGGGCGACAATGGTTGGATAGGCGACAACAACGCTGACAAAGGCGATAATTGCAGTAAACAGTGTTATTGTTGATCTTTGGTGATGGTTTGTGCTTTTAGAATGAACCGTTACGGATTTGCGCACATTGTAAGATATGAAGAGGTAGGGTAGGTAAGGTAGGTATTATGGCTCTATTATAACAATATCTGGCAATTGGTGTTTTCAAAATATCCTTTGCATTCCGTGTCAACATGCCACATACCAGCCAAGTTCCATATTCCTCACGATGAGGCAAATCAGTAATAAACCAACAGCAGCAATTCCCCATGAGACATGTGTAGTTTTGCAGTCTGTCATTTCTGGACTCTTAAAGCACTTTTGTTGAATCCTTCAAACCCTAAACAAGGCTGGCTGGGTCAATACTTGTCTCTTGTCCACACCAGGAACCAATTGTTTAAAGCAGGGGGCAAAAAGGGAGAAAAAAAGATTTCCCAACGCTGTCTCTCCAGCTAAGAGTCACATGCTTCCCAAGTACTTGAGGAACACAAACAGCACTTGACTGATTTGTGAAATCGGTCAGTCCACAATGATAGAGTACATAGAATACATATTAATTCATCATCATCCAACATGCTATGCTATTATACGCCTACTTCAGCTGCAGTACCTCTTTAAGCGCCTCTAGTCCATGGAACAAGTCATTCTCATGATGCCGTCTCGCCACAATCTGCAAGTTAATCGGTGCGCCCTCAAAATCTCCCTCGGCCCAGAATTGCCGAATCGTCTTGCAAGCATCGCTGAGTGGCTCACCAGCTGGGTACTCCTCCGTGCCCTTGGCGCCGGCCTTGACGGGCGTGGGCACCACAACACCCGGATAGTCAACGTAGTTCCAGAACGCCGTGTAATTCCAGTGCAGCGCAGTATCGTGGGAGCAAGCCGGGCCGACAAAAGCCGGGCTGATGATCAGATCAACATCCTGGGCTTCCCAGTGCCGAGCAAAGTCGATGCGGAAGGTGTCGCGGGCCACACGTTCATGATGGAGCTGTGTCGCCGTGAGCTCGCCCGCCTCGGCAGCATCCCTCAAGATCCACTCCGTCAGGGGGAGGATAGGCTCGCCTCTAGCATGTAGATGTTCATATGACCCCTTGCCACCATCGGGCCAGTATGACAATCTAATATTCTTGATTGCCTTGGCAGTCTGGAACGGCTCAAAAGACTTGATTTCGAACCCCGGAGCCTGCTCGAGCCGTGAACGGGCCCATTCAAGAGCTTTTGTGACAGGGGGCTGGGGCACGATATCACCATCATTCATCATAAAACCAATCTTCAAGGGCGTAGAGCTGGATGTGGGCTTGCCGGACAGGCCAGTCCAAGGAATAGGAACGAGGGATGGGTCCTCTAGATATGGCTTCGCGGCAGACATGATGGACATGAAGAGGTCCATGTCTCTTAGTGTCGTGCACATGGGACCAGTGGATGCCAAAATGTTCAATTCTGCAATGTATCCGCCGATGAGGAAATCCTGAGTGGGCAGCGTCATGCTTGTGGGCTTGAAGCCGTATATTCCGCAGAAAGCCGAGGGTCCGCGGACACTGCCACCGATATCTGTCCCAACACCGAAAACGGAGCCGCGCATGGCAATGAGGGCAGCCTCACCTCCTGTAGAGCCACCGGCGGAAAGGTTGGTATTATGTGGGTTGAGCACACGGCCATAGATGGAAGTGGACTCGAGGTGCATGATCATCTGAGGCTGGTTCGTCTTGCAGTAGAAAACAGCGCCGGCATTGCGAAGAATTGTAATCATTTGGCAGTCCTTTTCGCTCTTGGTGGTGTAATCCACATAACCGAGACTGGTCCAATGACCAGCGATGGGGATATGGATTTTGATGCTGACGGGCACGCCGTGGAGAGGACCAACAGTCTTGCCAGTGGCAGCAAGATGGTCATCAAGCTCCTTGGCCCGTTGGAGGGCTTCGTCCATGAAAAACTCCGTAAGACAGCTGGTAAGCTGGTGTGCAATGATAGCCCGCTTAGCGAATGCCGTGACTACTTCAACGGACGTGAGTTGCCTCGAGGCAATGGCCTCGGCAAGGCTGATAGCGTCATGGTTCTCCGTAATCTCAATCTCTTTGGGTGTGAGTAGCCCACATTCCCTGGGGATTGCCGTGACGTTCTTGGGAGCATTGTCTATGACAGACTGTGGCAGCAGGAACTCTTCCGGGACCGATGCGGCGAGATTTTCTAGGATAGAGGCTCGAGTAGCCTCATACTCTGCGGAACCGGTTGGGATCGGCGCGCCTTTTATTAGCAGGGGAATAGATTTGGAGGGCATTGCGTTCTAGAAGTCCGCGTGAGGCACGATAGCTGTTGTAGGATGGTGTCTATGGAGCAGGTTAAATTCACTGTTCAACAAGCTTGGTGTTGTATGTGAGCAAGGGGTACGTACATACTGTTTATACAGGCTGTCTCGAAACAAGCTTGTCGTCAATCAAGATGAACAAGGGGAGGACGAGCAGAAAAGGAGAAAAGATCAAGAATGGCGAAGGAGAGAAGCTTATAAATAGGTTCCAGAGCAGAGCTTCTCCTCCCCCTCTCCTGCCACACCCCACCTCTTTAAAACAGCCATTCCCCCCCTCATGGGTTGGGGAAAGGCGGGCAGGTGGAAAGCCCGGCGAGCCTTTCGAAATGCAGCTGTGGTATGGCCACAAGAGCCGAGATTGGGACGATGACGGGGGACAAAGTGCGTTCTTGGCGTTGGCTAGCGTACCGATACCCTCGGGAGGGCGGTGATTCGATCGAGACGATCCAATGGAGGAGGCGATCTATCAAGGTGGTGGGAATGGGAGCGGAGAAGAGCCAATTTGCTGTACGACATGACATACATCCAGAACCAACAGCTTTTTGTTGCCAATGGCTCAATTATCCCCCTCCCCCACTCGACGACTCGACTGCTTGGTGCATGCATGCATGCATGCATGGTTGGATGGATGGCATCCCATTTCCAGCGAGATGCGTCTGAATCCCTGCCCGCACTGGTGCAAAGCCTCGTGGCTCCCACCATGCCTGGGCAGGCCTAGCAGGTCTTTGAAGCTGGCACCCATTGTGACTCGTGAGTCGTGGCTATCGCAACCATACCATTCGCTCTGAACGCCGTTGTTGAATGGTTCGGCATTTAGCAAGACCACTAGCCGGGTTGCACCAAAGGTGCTACAGCACTGTAAATGTGGCAGGTGGGAGATGATGTTATGATGGTTGATTGATGCTCTTTACGTGGCCTTGAAGAATACATGACCAAATCATGTGACCTGTCAAGAAACCCGGTGTAGAACACTGCGTAATTACTGCATATGCATCATGCACCCAAGCTGGAGAGGAAGATCACCACTAGTCCGTTCCACAAGCGAGGGTGGCACCAAAATCTGTGAGGCTTCTTCGTGGTTACCACGTAGTACGAGTATGGCTCCCAGAATCGAAAATGTCTCTCCGAACCCCCGAGCTGCAAATTGCACTTTCGTTATAGAAGACGTTGGTGCGGTGAAGGAGAGAGTACTGTACAGTGTTACTCCCTGGACGCAGATTGAATGACATTTCTGTACCTAGTGCAAGACATTGGCTCACGGACCTCGATGGATCACAGGGGGGGCCTCAGCTGGAAATTAAGATGGCACAGGTATTATCGGAACAGTATTCTATCACGGAGGTTATGGTCGTCCCTAGCGAGCAAGTGATGGGCTTATGATTGCCGCCACTTCATTGGTTATCATTGAACGAATAAAGGCTCTCTCACATACTAGGTAGGTAGTGAGCAGAGTGTACATCATCCAACTCCTCGGCGCCGCTTTTATATCATCAGTTTACTTCATTATATCCTCTACACTATTCCTTCACCAGCCCTTCGGGGTGTTGGTATTTCTCATCTTTAACTACCTAGGCAAAGTAGGCGTCACAACCACCACCACTAGTCTTGACCTAGGTATCATACAAAGGACATACCCTCCTAACAGCACATTTATCTGCAGCATCCACAAACTCATCTCGATACTGCTTCGCTAAATCCCGAGCATTCCGCAGCGCCCCTACTCCTTGCTCAAACGCATCCCGACTCGTCAGCAAACAATACGCACCAACCAGAGACATATGATACTCAGGCTGGGGCTGCTGCCCTCCTCCTCCTCCTCCTCCTCCTCCTCCTACCGGCTCCCGAAGGTGATGTGCATATATGCTCACCTGATCGATGTAGTACGTAGCACTAAACGTATACGCTCTACCATCGTACACAGCAGCCAAAGCATTGCCATAGTTTTGCAGCGCGTGTATGCCCCGGGCTCCGACCGCACCGTCGTAGCGAGCCTGCGTCTTGCCTACGCCACCAGAGCCGTGGGGGCCCTTGATTTCCAAGAAGAAGTTGGGCGCCATGGGTTTGTGGTGCATCCTGGAGGGGATGATGTATCTGCTGAGGCTGTCGCGAATAGGCTTGGAGAGCTGCTCTGGGTGTGCCCCGTCGTAGAAATCTGGCTTGGGTGCAATGATCTTGACATCGGTTAGCGGCTTTAGATTGCCGAATACTGTGTTTCTGGCACAGTAGTAATGTTGTTGTTGTTGTTGTTGTTGCGATCCGAGCATGAGCGGTACAACAGTCGCTTGCACATCATCCTCGTCTCTAGTATGTTCGCTCATTTCGGCATACCGCTCAAAGTCCTCGTCGGAGAAGACGTCTTCGGACAAAGAAGGTCGCCTAACTCGCAGTGCTTCCTTGATTTGCGCCAGATTTGTCGGTCTCTGTGACGAATATGTCGCGTAGACGCCAATGTCTGTCAGATGCTGCTCCATATTGCGATCACACGGTGACCTTCCCACCCTAAACATGCGCCTAGATGCCGCTATAAAGTACGAGTCTTTTGGGTTCGCAAATAGGATGCCGCCGAGTAAAGGCAGTTTGGGTCTTGGCTCCCAATACTAAAAGATTATTGAGATGATTAGTTATTCCTATTTATATATATATATATATAATAATCAAAGGAACACCAATTTGGACCCTCAACTTACTTACCCCCTGTAAATGTTGTAAATCTGGACCACCGCGCCTGGCGAATCTGGTCAGGTCGCTGCTTGTCGTTTTGACGCCGTCCTTAACCGGCGGAGAGTCAGAGTCACGTATGAGCGGCTGCGCCTTGTGTCGTCGATTGACTTCTTCCAATGACCGTAAGGTAAGAAGCACGTCTGGTAAATTATCCCAATACTCAGGCGGGTTTACCCACTCTTTCCAGATCTTCAGTTCGCGTGAGGAATTGGTTGATTCATCCTCACTCTCCTTTGCAGAACGTCGTCTCTTTTTATTCGGTGAGACGGCCATAGGTGACTGTTGAAGTTTGCCTGCTTGCCTACCTGTAACAATCAAAACGTTGAAGCAAGACGCAATTGCTAGGAAATCCTGATGATTAGCTGCAATTTTGCAGAAATATTAACTGCACATGTTGACCAAGGTCCCATGTCGCTTTTGCAGTTCTTAAAGTGTGCGTACACAAGCATTACGATTGACATGAGCTTTGTTAAGATACGGGCATTGTTTGTGCTCTTCTAGCTTTGACTAAATATATCACCTTTTCCCCTGATGTTATTCTTGTCTCCATTCTTTGTCTCCATTCTTTGTCCCAAAGCGAATATCCAAAACCCCAACAGTCCTCTCACACTCCCACCATACCAAGCATAGATTCCCGAGCTTGAGTCTTTGCTCTCCTTCTTTCTTCCTTCCTTTTTTTGGTTTTTGGAAGGAACACACAAAAAAGAAGATGCTCCATCTAAAGTACATAGGCGCATCTGCTCACGAGCTAAATACTATGGAATTTTGAGAAATACAGGTACAATCGCAATACATCTAAATTCACAATGCAAAGCAAAACTCTCAAGTCAAGCAAAACATATCAGCAAGACCACAAGTAAGCAAGGGCAAACGGCAATCAACAAAGTCTAGACCGCAGGCACACCTAAACCATAGTCTCAACACTCTTCACCATACAATCTAGAGCAATACGTTTTCCTTTCTTACACAAAAACCCTTCGTTTTTCACATCGCATAGACAGAATGAATCAAAACAATCACCAGTCATCAATTATCACGAGAATTTATACGATTGATTGGTAATAACAACACAAACCAACATAAGCTTTTCCTTCCAGCCTCACTAAGCATGCCCACACATCGGGTTTAAAGAGCTACCCGCTCCTCCCGCCCATGTGTAAATAATACCGGGCCGGACCGCTTTTCTCATCGTACCTAAAAAGCCCGAACTATTTTAGCCCCATTCACTACCATTCTTCAAGCCCCCTCGAATCCTTCCAACTCCACATAGCCTCCACCTTAAGCCCCCCACGCAGGACCGAAGGATTCCCATCTACCGGTATCATCTTTTATGCCATCATCTCAGCCATACAGATTACAAGTATCACAAGTGACCATTTCGTAGTGAAAATTCCACATGATAGGATGGGAAGCATGTGCATATATATGTCTATTTATATCATCTTTACTCAAAAAGCTACCTACTTCGTGGTTTCCATGGATATCATGTTGTTTAGACCCAGCCATGCTACTCAGCAGCCGTAATTCCCTCCGCCCAGCCATATGCTCACCATGCACTCTACCTGGTATTATAAATTGAAAAAAATGAAAAGCCGAAAATCGAAAAGTGTATATCCCTTTTGCCCCAACGCCGCGGTCGCTGCCCCCATCCGTATCATACCAACATATACATCCCACGCTAAGAAGATAACAACAAGTAGAATAAAACAAACGACCTCCCATTTCACATTGTCACCTTGGTTGCTGATGATGTGAGTGCGGTTGCGAATGTGACTGATGCATTGACGCTCCCGCGTCGTCTGATACATTCGTAGGGGTGTCGGAAAAGCTTAGGTCAACCTCGTATTTGACTAGAATGGCGTGCTGGTCTTTGCCTCGTATGCCACATCGACCTTGCTCCTCATCCTCGGATGCCCTTTTGCCAGTGATGACGGTGTCAGAGCCCTCGCCCTGGCCGTAGATAGTTGTGGTCTTGGTCGTGTCGGCGAGGTTGTGCGTCGACTCGCCCTTCATGCGGTGCAGCGACCGTCGGATGCTGGCGAGTTTGACCGAGTCGCGTGTTAGGGAACCTTCTCTCCGGGATGAGAAGTTCTGGCTGCACCAACCGCCAAATGCATGGACCACTGGTCGCAGGATCGGTAGGCAGCCTGTTTAGGAATTGCGCCGGGCCAACAGTCAGTCAAATTATTCCTCCAAAAGAAGCATAAACACCCCAGACCCCGCCCTTTTATTGCAACGCGATTTGGGTCACCCAAAACAATATGCATCGAAAAAATGAAAAAGGGATACGAAGGAAAGAACAAGACTCACACGACATGACGCTCAGATGAATCTCCGCAGCGGACCAAATGGCCGGTGGTGTAAACGTCCACATGATGTCTGGGTCCGTCGGGTCGTACCTGGCGGACACAACAAGCATCACAATAGAAGCAACGCAAACGCTTGAGTGAGATTGGTTAGTTAGTCCTGAGCCCCGCCTGGAGAGGAATGAATCGGCAAAGAATGACCGAGGATGGACGAGTCACTTACACAACACCAAAGGTGAACATGAGCACAATGGCCAGCTTTTGAGGAAGCGGCAAAGAGAGACGGCTGATTTGCGCTACAATAAATCCGTCAGCATCATCAGGAGAGCCTCAAAGTGTGAACCGCAGGGAAGACTTACTTGCGGGCAGTATAATCAACGCAATGTCGATGACGAGATGGGTCGAGACAGACCCTAGGAAATACTTGGCAGCGCTGACAGTACATTCGCCATCGATCGACTTGTCCCAAAAATATTTTGGTGGAAAGCATTGGAAGACGGACACCGCAGTCTGACGACACAACATCGCGTTAGCTCTCATCAACCCTAGTCTCGTCGAAGAAGAAAACGGGGCTTTCATGAGGCGCGCAACACTTACCCGCACAATCACCCAAACCACTGTCGTTCCAATCAACACAAAGATGGTGATCCTGGCGCTCGTTATGGCCTGGAAAAGACGCCAGTACAATGCTAGAAGCGATAGCTGAGCGGCACCGATCGCGGCTGTGTATGTGTGCTCTTGGACCTCCTGCACAAGAGCCTGATAATATCGCGCCGCCTCAACAGTCACAGGCAGGTCCTTCAGATGTAGTCCCATGCCGTATTTCAACACTAAGCACCGGGGCCAAAACAAAACAAATTAGCTGGCCAGATCTTTTCTAGGAATGGAGCCTGTTTCAAGAAAACGCATTCGACGCGACAACGGGGAGGTGGTGGTGGTGGTACATACGCCATATCGTGAAACCGTCGTACACAACTGCAGAAATCTAAATGACGTGAGACGTCTCCTAGTCAGTAAGATATTCGATCTCCGCAAAAGTTTCTTCCTCCTCGTTTTCCTTTTGGGACCTCCATGGCATCAAAGTGGTTCCAAGATGGCAAGGGCTTTCGCGAAACGTACAAATGAGAGGATGGCTAGCCAGTCATCCCACCACAAAGGCACGCTCTTTATGCTGCGAGCATAGAACCGGAGGCACAGCACCATGCCCGCTGGGATGAGTGGAACCAGAATGACCGCCCAGACATCGGGCTGCATCGTCTCCCGAGGCATGACGGGCGACGATGAGAGGTTTATGTCGCCGGCCCTCTAAGGCCCGTCGTTGTTCTCTTCTATTCTCTCCTCCTGTCGTCTGCAGGCCGATTCGTATCCGTCTCCTTCGTCCTCGCGATCGTGGTAGGTCGTTGGTTTTGTCGTCGTGCTTGGCTTTTGAGAGCGACCAGCAAAGACAAAAAAAATCGTTCAATGTTGGCGAGATTCAATCCATGCCGCGACGGCCCCAGCTCATGACCGTCTAAAACCCCGTCGTCCTTGGTGCTGTCGGTGCCAAGAGCCCGGTCTGTTGGCCTTCTGTGGAACGCAAATGTTATTTCGAAATCCTACTGTACTAAATCCGCAGTATGGTCGCCTGTCGTCTGTCGCTTGTTGGCTTATGCCAGATATCCAGTCGTCTTTCCCCAGCCAAATTCCTCTGCCCTGCTCGGTGCTCCAGGCAGCGCAGGCGCAAAGAAAAGACAGCAAAGTTGTAATTAATGGCCGCTTTCTTGAAGGTTGAAAAGCCACAAAGGAAGAAAAGCTGACGGGCTGGTCTGGGGGGAAGCGTGGGAGAAACACGTTCGGGGACCCGCTCGCTCCTGCTGATGTCTTTGGGGGCGGCGGGACGGTGTGAGCGGATGCCGATGGGCTCCCCAGAGCTTGTACTGTAGATACCGTATTACTGCATTCAAGGCCCTCAACTTGGGTGTCAAATGCCTGCAACAATGCCTATAGCAATGCCTGTAGCAATGCCTGCACTGGAGGCCCAAGATCCCACAGGTGGGAGGGGTCTAGTACCGAATAGTGCGAGCTCGGCCATAACCCTCGCAGGGTCGCAGTGCTAGTGCCGGCGCTACCACAAAGCTGGCGAACAAGCCTCGCTTCCGCAGCGCAGCGTAGTGGCACAGATTACGCTACCGCAGGGTAGAAGAGACAAGTACCCGACTTGTCTTTTACTGTGCCGATTTGCATCTCTGCACCGCACTCGGTCTGCTTCCTTCTCTAGCCTCTTCATCTCCATTCTAGGCCATCATCTTGTTCCTCCTCTGCGACCACCATCATTAGCATGTAAGCAATGTTGGAAGAGGCAGCCAAATACAGTCAAGGCTAGCCGCCACCGCCGTCGATAGGGAAAGCGCCATGGCTGTTGGTGTTTCTGAGCTGCCGCCCTTTTTTCGGAGCTTTTTGTCTGACATCCGTGTGGAGGTATTGGCGTGGTGTGGTGTGGTGTGGTGTGGTGGTCGCTAATTAATGAGCTGTCTGGCTTTGGCTGATGAACCAGCCCTTTGCTACCCACTAGCAGGTAGCTACAGCATTTACCTGTAGTCGCTGCACTGGTGCTTACAGATATCAATGGATGTGTTGGATAATAGAGGTACCTCTAAGCGAATAGTCTGTGTCTGTCGCAGGGTTTGGGAAACCGGCCCTTGTCAGCCGTCCAGACGCGAGGGAGAAAAAGCGCATTGCTTGTTATTGAGTTCCAATGATGCCATTGCATTATTGGCAGGTCTGAGGGTTTGCGAATGGATCTCGCGGCATTGCAATTAGAGACTAAGCTACAGATGATGCTTCTTCAGTCGGTTGTTTCTTCAACGGACTCAGGGGTTACTCATCATGTAGGTACCTACCTATTCAGAGGTCAACAGCGGTCGCATTTGCTCAAGGAGTTATTCTCATCATGCGCCACATTCTTATTTAGGCAGAGAGCTCGGTCATAAGCAGACGCCACAGCCCAACAGTCATTGTTTGCGATCTTCAGGAGGTGGAGCTGACTTTTTTGTTGGTGTCCAATATCGAAAATTCGCACCAACCAGGATGGCTTTCTATCCTTGAAAACCACATCATTTGGTGCGCGCGCACGGTTCTCAGTCCCGATGTCCCGCGTGGTGTGAGCACAAAAGCACACACAAGGATCAGCTGCTGACAAGAGCGTGCAACTACTGAACCGGGTGTTTGTACGGAGTATTCGTGCGCAGTGTAGTGCTAGACACGAATCTAGCTGTATCTCAGTTTTTATTTCTGATGACTCCATCTTAGTTAGGCATCTCACATATATTTTTCCATGGTCCGTCTTTCAGGGCGGATACTTGAGGGCCGTAGTCTGCAGCAGGATCCAGCCATCGGCAGTGGAGTGAGTGAGTGAGTGGCCTTGCACGGAAGTTGCCGGAGAGCTGTTAATTAGGGTGTTGCATGAACGATAATGGGCAGCGCATTTCATTTATCTTGGCTGCTCATTAACAAAGTCTGTTGGTACGGAGTAATACTGGAAAGCATGCACACATGCAATGAAACCCATCGCGGTCGCATTCGGATGTAACAATGTGCGGCGCACAAAACGATCCCGTGATTGCAACTTCACACGATGCGACTAGTTCGTCAGTGCTATTAGTACAACTACAAGTCTCATAATAGCAGCACCAGAGTCACGCTTTGGATGGTTGGAGAGGAGGCTTGTTTGAAGCTCTGGAGGACACGAAAGCCTCACCGTCACTTGTGCTCGAATGGGGTGGCACAGGTGCAGTAGTGATGTCTGACATTGTTTCCATGTTTTAGACATTCGTTCTCAATGTATCAGGTGTAGGTAGCCTGTATTAACACTGAGTAGGTAGGTAAGGTAATTAGGTAATGATGGCGCCACGTCGATGCGGAGGGTAAATGTCAACCAATCTGGGGATTGCAAAACATGACTATGATGCACCGTGAATCATGTCCATCAGATACATCAATTTACCATTTTTATCTCTTAGAGTTTTCCCACGTGAATCTACGTCGTACAGACTGCCAATAGCATGAAGTTGTTCTGCTCTTAGATCTGTGCTCTGGATCAGTGCATGATGTGAGGACGGACACTGTAACACACGCTGGCCTATTATGGTAACAAGTCAAGACATTATCGCACCGTTTGCTCCGCCGTACAGTACAATGGAGCTGTCACAGCAAGCTGCGCTCAACTCCGTCGGCTCTCATCTCGGCTGCAACTATGTGCCTGTTAGTGCTCATAGGCTTTCCACCAGTGTATCCACTAACACGTACTAACTAGCTGGGATCCTGAGATGAGGGTCATTACCGGCCCATTGTTCATCGCCAACTGCCGGCCCTGCTGACGCTAACATCCTCCTCAGTGATTGAGGTAAAACAGCCCAGATTCAATCTCGGTCATTGAACCCACTAATGGTCCATGACGCTAGTTTCACTGAAGAGAGCCTGCAAAAACCCAAGATGACATGGAAGCTAGGTTCTCTCCACGTGAACATACGTGAACATAAAGTCGCTGTAACCTATCTGCAATCACCTGTAAATTAGACCGCAATGCCCTGTAGCTTCCTTCTTGGCCCCCATCTTTCGCTGTGCCGCAAGGCTACCAGTTCGTCTTGTCTCATCACCCCTCCTCATTGGATAGATAGCTTCCCAACTTCTCCCAACAGCATAATATCTAACCCCCATATCCTCACTCTGCAAACCCCTGCCGAGCACGTATTAAACAGAAAAGCTTTGCCCCCCCCCCCCCTGGCGAATTCTGCGACATTTGCAACCTCCGCTACACTTCAGCCGGACTTGGCATAGACCACAATCTTCATTGATAGGTCTCAACATGACCGGCCAAGTCTGGGTTGTGGCCTCGCTTGGCGGTTTATATGAATCGCGAAAACGCCAGACGTCATCGTCATGGGCAATAAGTTGATGGCTCTCCCAGTTCCCATTGTGTTGCCTATTCTGTGCCCTGTCAATCTCTAGCAACATCAACATCAACAATCGTCAACCGGCCTGTAGCACAAACTATCTAGGTGTAATGATCCGGTAGGTGCAGTGCAATCATGAGATAACAGACAACTTGTGTCACCCCTTGTCATTGGCATCAGCCCGGATCACGGCAGCATTTTTGCTTTCCACCACGTAGCATCCATCTCTCGCTTGTGTTGCGTTTATGCACCTGAAGTGCTTCTCCTCATTCCTTCCCAATCCTTTCCGCTTCCTTCTGGCGTCTTTTTTCACTTCCCTCCCCCTTCTTCAATGCCGATTCTGTTCTTCTAGCCTCGACTTGGGCTAATCGGCACACTCTTAGTTCCATGGGATTTGTAATATCTCTCCTCCTCCAAACGCCTATATGCAATTGTGGATTCGATTGCGGCACGCGCTTGGAGCGGTTGATGTATGCATGTCTTGGAGTTTCTGGGATCCCGAGAATTGAAGAATCGACTTCTTCCCTAACCAAACCCTCGGGTCTGGAGTTTTGCGCCAACGTTGTCGTTCTCTCTAATTGTGCGCCTTGGCCCCTTCTACTACTCTACTACTGAACTGTCTTTTCTTTAAAGCCTTCCCTTTCAGAACTTCACAAGTCTCCTTTGCTTGGAATGCCATCGAAAGCAGTCCATTCGCTTGGACCTGATGTCGATCAGTCTCAGGTCCCAGGCACCATCCGCCTCGTCGACCTGCATCATAACGATCTCGAGACAGCTCATGCAGCGAATAACAGCGACATAATTCTCATTCCAGTGCCTTCCAAAGATCCAAATGATCCCCTCAACTGGTCACTATGGCGCAAGCGCCACCACCTTATATGTCTGATTATGTGAGTCCAAAAACTTCAACATCATCCTTATCCGGTGGCAGTAAAAATGTGTCATGTCTTTACACCTGTATATGTTGGCTGACTAAAATGAAATAATTCTTGAAAACAGCTATGTCTTCTTCAATGGCATGGCTTGCTCTATTGTGTACTCAGTCTTGGTACCGCTGTCAAACGCCTTGGACGTCACCAGTAAGTGCTTCACAATTATGCCGTGGGCTATGTTATCATCAATACCTAAATGTCACTCATACTAAATCACGTTGTAGTTGGAGACATAAATACAGGAACCGGATTTCTGTTTTTATCCTGTGGCTGGGGATTACTGTTCTGGCAACCTTTTGCTCTCCAATATGGAAAGAGGCTAACCTACTTGGTTTCAATGCTGGGTGTCACGGTAAGCGACTCTGTATTTTTTTATTGCCACGTTACTAGCTATTGAAAGCCCTTATCTAACTATTGGCATAATAGGCTGTTTCCATATGGAGCCCCTATTGCAAGGGTAACGCGCAATGGATGGCACGGAACGTCATCCTGGGCTTCGTCGCCTCCCCAATAGAAGCACTGCCCCAGACATCCATCACCGACATCTACTTCGCCCATGAGCGTGGCACCTATATGGGCTGGTATGCTTGGGTATTGGCAACATCCAACTACTTTGCCCCAGTCATCTGCGGCTTCATCAACGACAAAACAGATTATCAATGGCCATTCTTCATCATGGCAATATTTGTGGGTGCCAGCTTCATCTATCTCTTCCTGTTTCTAGAAGAGACCAACTATGACCGCTGCAACGATTGGGCCAAACTTAGTGATAGCTCAAGCCATCCATCGCCACCTGCTCCAGACGGCCTCAGTACACAAAGCGATGATAAGACACTTGCCGCTGACGGTGCCGACCTTCGACGAGTTGGTACCCCAGTTGTCTTAGAAGGGACAGAAAAGACGTTTTTACAAAAACTATCTCTTCTCGAAAAACCGCGACCTTTCATGATGCACCAGCGTGCATGGCGGATCATGAGGCTGATATCGTGGCCTATTGTCTTCTTCAGTGGCTTTGCCTATGGGACATACCTCATATGGTTCAACATTCTAAATGCGACAGCATCCGTCATTCTCAGCGGCGAGCCCTACAACTTTAAACCAAGCTTTGTGGGTTTGAGTTATCTGGCATGTTGTTTAGGAGTCATTATCGGGTTCGTACCTTCGTTATCTTATGCTAGCAGATGGCTGTCGGTAAGGGGTGAACAAAACTGACAATACTGGATTTAACAGGTCAGCCTACAGTGGCATCGTTTCGGACTGGTTCGTCATCTGGCTTACTCGTCGAAACGGCGGCATCTACGAGCCCGAACAGCGACTATGGTTATTTTCCCTGACGACTGTTCTTGTTCCCGCATCGCTCATCCTCTGGGGCGTTGGTGTAAGCCTTTTTCTGAGCTCTTTCAAACCCTGTTGCATGTTCAAATAGCTTACATATGGTTATTTACAATAGGCCGCTCACCAGATTCACTGGTTCGGCTTGATGTTCGCCATGGTGGTCATGTCTGCATGTAGCACTGCCGGCATCACCCTCTCTGTCTCCTACCTAGTCGACAGCTTCCACGATATTTCCGACGATAGCATGGCCTCCATCATCATCATCCGCAACACTATGAGCTTCGCTATTGGGTATGGCATAACGCCATGGCTTGATAATCTAGGCGTGCAGAATTGCTTCATCAGCGTTGCGTTTGTAGCCCTGGGTATCTGTTCTGTCTTTTGGCCTATGATTGTCTATGGGAAGAAGCTGCGTAGTTTGAAACGCGAGTCTTACTGGAGAGAAGTCCACCTACGCCGAGAAAAAACCTCTAGCTAAAGGTTTTTTTTGGGCAGTGACGGGTAGATGTGCTGGTATTTAACGAAGATAACGATCAAGTACCTAATTTTTGAGAATGGGCATCTGAGCAAAACGGACATGTAGATGATGATGGTTCATGAATTGGCAGGTATTGCTGGAGTTAAAACATGCTGCAGATGATCGTCTTAATAACATGGCTCACATGAGCTTCGATTGTAGGAATAGACTAATACATATACTTTATTCATATTGAAAGTGTTTTAGCAGCACCCAGATTATACTTCAGATAGGGGCAGTTCTTGGCCAAACAATGGGGGTTCATATTCTCCAACTATGGTGTTATATTATGCACTTTACATCTATTAGTGGTCTCTCCACGTTGCCCAAGCACTCTATTTAACTACCTATCAATTTAGAAAACCACTATATTAATTCCCATTGGTATGTCTGCTTACTACATGGCGCACTGGTGGGCGTCAAATGCCGTCATCATTCACGAGGCTATGAAGCTACGTAGGTGAAGCTTACCCTGAACAATGACAATAGAGCGAAGTTGCCAAGATGAGTCATGACTTGGAAAACTGACCTTTCAATTGTTATAAACATGAAATATTTTCTTCTTTCATTAGCAAGCGAGAAGATCAATTCTGTGTGCTGTCCATCTTTGAAATTGCACATAGTTGTGTGGTAGTGTCTCCTGGTTTGTACGCTGTTCCGGGGTGTTTACATCAGCAGGATGCAAATGGCCAAAACTGCGCGTCAGGATTCTCAACTTCTCACTGTTGCATCAAGTCATTCACCATTCGCTCATCCCGAGCCGTGCATCTACCCCAAATTGGCCTTGAACCAACAGCCAAAGACTGCCAATCAGCAAGGCGTAAATGTCTGGGCTGCAGCAGCGGTCACACAAGACCTTGTGGAAATGTAACATTGAGGCCCTGGTCTATGCAGTTCCTCCCTGTCTTCAAAGCAACCAACGTCAAGGCTGACCTGGCGGGATTGGGGCTCTGCCTTGCAGATGGCCTTTTCGACATGGCCGCCACCCTGGAGCCGCGAGGGTCAGAGGGGTTGGTAAGAGATGATGGTTCCCCTCTCCTTGACGATACTCAAACCGCGTGGGAGCGCACTCTTTCGCACAAAGGCAGCAATCTCTGGTTGAGAAACAACACCATCAAATCATTGCCCATTGATGGCACTACCTTATACCACCATGGCGGGATTATGCGACAACAGAATATTATCGCTCAGGCGCATGGAAATCGCACTTCTCCTTCTTCTACCCGCGACAGGAGCCGCTGCAGGTGCTGGAGATGACTTTTCGAATAATTTGTTCTCGGATCTGGCACCGTGAGTTCCTTAGCTGTTGGGCTTTATTCATTCTCTCTTACATTTATCTTTGCGCTAACTATTGCTTTCAAATAGCATTTTGGCGCTCTTTGGCGAGAAAGCTACCATGCAGTTCATGAGCCAGTCCACGAGCTGGGCCGATTGCGTTATCCTCGCAATGGCCCCCCTTGGTATCATCACGATTATTGTCAGTGCTATCCGAGTCGGCGGCCCTCTATGGCTCAAAGCTATTGTTGGTAGGGCCAGGGAAAATCTTGCGGCGGCTGAGATTGAGCTCATGTCATCCACCTCGGAGGAGGTAGGAGAACTATGGAGCGGCCAAGGTGTCGTTAGGTGCATGGGGAAAGCACCCGTGTTGGAATTCATATACCTCCACCCTAAACATATGGGTTGGCATGAATGCAAAAAAATAAGGGTTGTGCAATTTGAGCAAGCCCTGAAGCATGAATTGGTTCAAACGAAGCAGAACGAAAACGAACGTATGTAGCAGACTGTCATATCCATACATTCCAGAAGCTCACTGACAGCACCAATGACAGGTAACAAGTGGCTCGGGAAACTTAGCAGGATATTTCTACGCGGGCAGGATTCCAAAAATATTACCCCGAAAGCATCACCCGCTGTTAGCGATAGTAATGAAGAACGGATGATAGAAGAGCCCAGCAACAACTGTGAGAAGTCGATCTACAGATTTTCATTTATTCAATGCTGACTTGGCCTTAGTGTCTTCTTTTCTTCTTGGGCCAGAAATCCTAATCACACGAAATACGTGTCGAGACGGTGCTGCGCCAAACATATCCTTAAACCGTCAAAATAGCGTCAGAATTGCTGAGCTTTATCTTGTTGCTGTATTCGGTGCCCTTCTACAGATTGGTGTCCTTGTTTACTTTGCATTTATCACATACTATCACAAATTGCAGTTCAAGAAAGATGGCAAACCAGTCCGAGATTATGCGTTCCCACTTGCTTTTAGTGGTACTGCAATTTTGGGGTTTGGCATGCTTCTTTGTGCGCATATTGTTGAGAGCAGCACTAGCGAGACAAATCACATACCTGCTTCGAAATGGAAGGCCGGTCTCACATGGCTTCAGCAAGAGAAGACTGTAAGTGACCAGGTGTTTAAATCCACTGCATTGCATCCGCAGAGACAGCGTTCGGTTATTACAACGTCATGTCGGCGGCGAGTCGAATCGCAGGATGATCGCAGACAGGGATTTTCAAAGATTGTACATGAAATCGGTGCAATGCTTGGCGGAATGCTTCCCAGATGTCTTTCCAACTTGGTTGTTCACAAACCATCGGACGAGCTGGGTCTCAATACCTTGACGATATTCAGTACATCCATCAGTCTTGTTGGCTTCATCCTCCAGTTTATGGGCTTACGTGGAATGCACTGGTCGGCTTCCGTTTTTCAACTTGGTGCCGTTGGGATTATGACTCTTCTGAAAGTGATAATACGTCGAGGGTATGCAGACCCTCTGATATCGCAAAACCTCGTTTCCAAGTATGAGCTTGACTGGTTTGTACTTGAGATGTGCAATATTGACCAGCCTCCTTATATGGATCAAGTAAAACCTCAGCTCCATCAAAAACCTACTCTTACCAACACGTGGAGTATTGTGTCACCTCAGCCTGAGGATGACTTCCAACCGTTGGATGAGTCGGCCTCGCACAACTCGCCAGTAGAAAGAAAACATGACAGGGACATTTCACAAGAACGAAATACCGCATTTGGAGTACTTTCAATACGAAGAGACCTTGCAAGACTTGCGGACTGGCGTGGGCCAGCGGCGGAGCAGGCCATTTGTCTTGCAAGAGCGATGGAGGTGACCATGAACATGCTATTCCCAGCTCCAAACACAACCAATAAACGATATGTATACAATATCCCAGTCAAATATAACACGGAAGCTAGGCCAAATATTACAATTCACCTGGATTGGGGCATGCGAGGGACCCAGAAAACATGGATGGTTTCTGCGGATGGCATTGAGGCTGCGTTATCACTTTGGATGTATTCCACCCATCATAATGATAATAAACCCTCACAAGAGCGAACTTTTCATGGAGATTCATGGCTACGTACTAAAGGACAACAACCCAAGTTGGGTCTCAGGCTGCTTGGTCCTTACTCCTTCGCGTTGCTATGCCAGCTTCAGTGGTGGGCATCAACAGATTTGCCCGAAATTCTACAAGTTGAAAACAAGGGACCAAATGAACAACCAAGCGGCGAAGACGCCGAAGATAGCTTGGAGTTCGAGAGTTATAGGCTTATAGGTTGTGGTCGCCGCAATCAGGAACAAACATCAGCCTCCTCGTCCAGTTTCGTGGTTAAAAACACATTCATCGGTACACCTGACTCTATAGGGGGTATTAGCACAAAAAAGGAATCCGAATTGGAAGCAGACCAAAGCAAAAAATGCCACCTTGCCGTCAAATCATTTGACCCTCTAGAGAAGCTCTACGCCAACGACATGTTCTCAGCCTTCATGTGGACCGTGGCTAAATCCTTGAGTGGCCCCCTGGAAGGAGAAACTGAAGTTCGCTGGGCAGATCAGTGGGACGCACGGGAACTATTAGCGCTTCGCAACGAGAGTATATCTAAGCTAGCCTTGGATATCCACAACACAGGATTGGGGAGTCTGCAAGACGTGTACTTCAGCCTACTTCCGCCCTTGATTATGAGAGCTAGAATGGCATGTCCTGAAGCTATCATTGACCAAATTCAGCAGGACGCTGTGGAGTATGAGAATACCCGTGACTTCGGCAATGCAAATCGGATTTACTCGCGGCTTCTTGAGATTGGAACATGTTTCCCACCAGCAAGTTATTTCAGAGCTAAAGTTGCAGCTACCGTAATGGAGTATTGTAGATCTTTTACCCAACCTGCCTGCCAGCGTGCGTTCAGATACATCTACCGCAAGGAACAGGAAGTAGCAGATTGGCAAGTCAGACTAAAGCAAGCACTACAGCAAGATTACGGTGATGTCTTGCCACAGCTCATTAGGCTATATATGGACCAAGGTCGCAAGTGGGGTGGTGACTTGCTTGGAAATGTAAGTCTTGAAGAAGCACTAGACACGAAGCACTTTCCACAATTAGAAAGGCTGGTCAAATCAGAATTGCGCCTTGACCCAAGATTGCGCAATGACTCTGATCCGCCTACTCTTGTATATAATCCAGATGCTCGTCGCAAAGTCCCGGGGAAATCAATGAATCCATACATTAGGACTCCAGTGCAATGTGCACCGGCCGGAGTTGGCCGTGGTAAAGTCCGGGTGGATACAATGGATGCATTCAATTGGACTCCATTGCATTATGCAGCAGCAGGATTTAGTCAGAACCACATATATGAGCTCCTTCGCATGAAAGGAGTAGACATCAATTCTCGAGATCTTTCTGGATATTCGCCTCTGCATTATGCATGTCAACGAGGGGGCCCAAAAAGAAATGATGTAGACAACCTTATACACGCCGATGCCAATGTCAATGCACGTGGAAGAGACGGCCTGACACCCTTACACCTTGCAGCCATGGAAGGGCATAGAGACGTTGTGAAAAAGCTTTGCCGATTTGGAGTGGCAGTTGACGCGCTTGATGCTGCAGGAGCCACGGCGCTGCATTGGGCGGTTTGGGGAGCGTCCAAGGGGACAGATGATGAAACGACAAACATGCTGGAACTGTTGATTCCACTCAACAACGTGATGGCTGCAGATAATGAAGGCCGTACACCCCTACACGATGCCGCCGCGTGGGGGAGAGCTAAAAGCGCAAAGGTCCTGCTTCGTGCACAAGCCAATCCCGAGGCGATCGATAAACTGGGATTTACAGCACTGCATTGTGCTGTTGAACATGGCCAAGAGGCTATAGTTGAAATCCTGCTTGATGAAGAGGTCGATCTCGAAGCTTTCAATAACAAGGGCAAAACAGCACTTCATATTGCTGCTAAACGAAACTATAAAGCAATAGTCAAGATTTTGCTTGACGCAGGTGCTAATACCAAGGCAGTCGATAATAATCGAAAAACTGCACTTCATATGGCTGCTGACATGAATCATGAGGCAATAGTCGAGATCTTGCTTGATGATGAAGATTTCGATATCGAGGCAGTTGATAGAGATAACAGAACAGCTCTGCATTGTGCTATTCAAAGAGATCATTGTGAAGTCTTGAATATCTTGCTTAAGGCAAAAGCCAATACTGGAGCAATTGATACCGATGGCAGCACAGCATTGCATTTAGCCGCTATGTATAACTGCAAGGAATCGACCCAGGTCTTGCTTGATGCAAAAGTTGATATCAACATGACTGATCATTCTGGCGAAACAGCACTGCATGTAGCCATTGAAAATGACCATGAGGCAATAGTCAAGGTCTTGCTCAATGCAAAAGCCAATATCGAGGCTAGAAATAGGAATGGTCAAACGCCACTGCATTTTGCTATTGAACGTGCGGATTGGCCAGTAATAGAAATGTTGCTGAAAGCAAAGGCCAATATTGAGGCGGTCGGAACAGATGGTAGAACAGCACTGCATGTAGCTGCCTCAAATGGCGACGAAGAAACAGTGCAGGCTTTGCTCAAGGCACATGCCAACATCAAGGCTAAAGATAGTCAGGGGAAAACAGCATTGGGTTTGGCCATCAAAAAAGGAAATCATGCTACAGTTCATCTCTTGAGGACGGCACGGGCGCAGGCGAAGGCAAATGAGAAAATGACAAACGCTCATGATCACACGGCGACGCCGTCAAGCAATGCATAATGCGGCATACCCAGATGGGGATGGAAGCCTGGAACTGTCATGTAAAATATGGCAAGGGGGTTATCTACAAAAAGCAGTCCTATCGGGCGGCCAGGGCAAGGTTTATTAGTATAGGAGGAACATGTTCATATGTGTTTTGATGAGTGGGTTGGAGAATGTTCATTAGGCAGCACATAACCCTTTTAGCTAGCTATACTAATGAGCTAAGTCAAGGTGAAACTAATCATGTAAACATCATTGGGAACAGGGTTTCATTACCACAGGCGAGTCTACTACATTGTCTATTCATATCACATTAACAAAAAGGGCAAACATATTGAGCAGGGCAAGCCAACTTGGCGGGTGATTGTATTCAAAAGTTGACTAAATTTTCCATGCTCGTCATTTCTCCCAAGTTTAGAAACCACAAAGGCGATTCGAATTGAACAATGTGGTTGATAGTTTTGGATGATGAGGTCTGGAATCTGTGGATGTACCGTCATGGCCCAAATGATGAAATGAGCAAGCAATCCACGAGGCACATTGTGAGTTTGCGGAAACCAGAGGAATGGCCAGTTTGATCTTGAGCTAGACCAAATTTTAAACGACCAACCATTTCAAGGTGTCCATAGTCATCACGATTTTGCCGAGTGAGAACTGCTGAGACGTGGACAGATGGCTTTCTCCGACAGAGCAGGCTGTATATCAATGATGTTTCCAAGAGGACGTCGGCCATCTCGGAGACTAGAAAAGCCTACCAACAGTCTTAAAAAGGCCAGAAACTTGCTAGGCAATTTTTGAGTTGCTGATGATGTGGCCAATCAAACAAAGCGCGTCTCATTATAGGTACGAATTCAGGGAGCATGTGACGATATTGCCCAGCATTGGAACAGGAATAAACATGTTATAAGGATTTCCCATTGTGAAAAGTTTAGCCACGTGTGCCTGTTGCAAGTCCCAAAGTTCTCCAATTACTTGATTTATTGCACTAGATGAGCAGTATAGCATTCATATGTGTAGCAAATGGACTTTGCTCCAGATGGCCTAGTTGATATGCACTTTTTGGTTAGGTTCCTGGAATGGTGTAGACAGCAATGAAGCTGGTGGCGTCGAAAATTCCCCTTTCTCAGAGCGAATGTCAAGCCATACAAGTCAGTTGCTTCACTTCAGAGAGTGACATGATCTTATCCACAGCTAATAGAGGAGTAGGGAGTCAATTAATGCCGTGCGCAGCGTCAAGCGTTGGGGTAAATCTCATCATCAACAGTATGCTGGCAGATGATGCGTGCCGAGAGAATGACACTGACAGCTCAGTCCGACAAACAGGGAACGCGTCAAGGTTTGTTTTTGCCAAGAGTGCGTATGCGATCGCAATGAGTGACTACTTAGTGGTATTGGACAAGGATGGAGTATGAACAGGAACTTCAACAGTCCGACGGAAGAGCCTATGACCAGTACTATGGCGACCTAGAAATCAAGATACCGAGTTTCGATACGTTGCCGTGTCTTGGGACAAGAAAGCTTGAGGCTGGAGGAGGACCTCACGAGTTGTGCGTAGCGATGCGCACACGCTTGTGAATCCTCTTAAAATGTTGCAACAAATCCAATCCTGCATGAGAGTTGACGTTTTGGCTAGAGTACGCGACAGTAGCCATCATGGGTTGATGACAGTCATAACCATATGAGCAAAAATAAGCAAATGATTACTTGCACATTGCAAGAACTAGGCCATGTCATGGTGCACCTCTGAGTCGAAGGTTTGTGGCAGGCCTTCGAGCGACAAAATCACCGTGATCTTGTTTCAGTCCACTGTATCATGACAACCCTCAAGTTTCGCGGCACATGTTGCGACTGTGCAACTCTCTTTGCCGCATGTGACCATTCTTGCCCACTGGGTGAAAATAATGAAAAGGTTGGATAAACCTAACTGAAGAGTGATGCTCATGAGGTTTCAAATGCAGAAAGTCTGCACGTAATGCTCACGCCAAAGCGTTAGCTATGGTAGCTGCCTCCATGGGCTGTCGGTACAGCACCATCGCAGGTTGCCGAAGATGATTGTAGTCACAATGAACATATAGCTTACTTATATCGCGAGCAGACTGGGTTGAGCCAGCGACTTATGCGTGGTGTCAATATCCTCGTATACTCGCGTCACGTATGAATGATGAAAGCGTGATTGTGCCATGGAAGGTGATGTACGGCAATGTTGACCAGTAGACCTTGACTGTGATGAGACCATCGACGTGAACACCTTTGACGTGCTATTTTTTAAACATGATTCTCAAACTGTGTTATAAAGCAGACGGCGAAGGGCGGGATCTGCAGATTTGAGGTAGAAATAACAAATCACAAGACGCCAAACTCAATTAACAATAATCGAGTTATAAGCACTCATTAACCGTCACCATTTCTAACCAACGGTATTGGACTGTGTAAAGCAGATCTACGTTATGTCATGTAAAATCTGACACGTAGTTGCAATGGAGATGCTTCATGCAGCAAGGTCGGGCACAAAAGAGTCGTAATCGCGAAAACTGAATGAGCAATACTTGCCACGAAAGAATGTAAAATATGTCCATTTCATGCCACTAGGGGAAGCACTGAAATGTGTGTTGCGCGTCCTCATTGCCAAAAGCGAAAGGTGAAGTAGTCGGCCATGGGGGCTTTGCTGTAACTCAAGTTCGATCTTCGGCGTAACATCCGAGCTGTAACTGCTGTTTATGGCTCTGTGCCGTTTCTAGAGGAACCATCACTCACTAGAGAGCAACTAAGCATCCAGTTCGTGCCTCTGTAAAGCAGCCATGTATTGCCAATGGGAACGCGGCTGGCCTTCGGAACCGGTGTTACCGAGTATGTTTGGCATCGGAGACGAAATTGACATCTGTTGGAGTTGTCATGGCAAGACGCCTTCTTGCACTGTGAGATCGGACTTGGACTGGTATACCATATTGGCAGTGTGGCGGTATATTCAGCTTTGGCCAACAAGGGCAACCTCCCGGGGCGTTGCAAACATTCTTGGTCCCGTAGAAACGAAGGATTGTTCAGTGAAGACTGATTCTGCGTATGGACGGATTGTGTCTCTCACTTGTTCTACACTATGAAATGCGACACATAGTTTGACTAGTTATAAACAGACAAAGCAGAGCATGCGGTGGAGCTAAATTAACCGGAGGTACAACGATTGACTGGACTGCAATGAAAAAGATGGTAGTGTAGATCCTGTAACAAATTAGACAGTAGGTCACAGTCAACACCATTGCCACTTGGGGGAAGCTCAATACCGAGTTGAGTTGTGCCCGGTAAAACAGATGGTTTAGGCCGCTGAACGGAACTGCAGCTTGGCCAATGGACGCTTGAGTTACAGGCAGAACGCGAGAACTCTTTCAAGACAAATGTAAGAAGTAACCCTTCCCAAAGCTGTGTACGTCCGTAACAGGAGTTTGTGAAAACGTGAGCCAGACGGATTGCGGAACGATGGCAGCTAGATATCTTGTGGTGAAGATCAAATTTGCAGGCGCAAAGCTGTAATTGTCTTTAGTGTGACTATGGTTTGCCAATGTTGTTACAGTAATGCTTTTCCATTCGAAGTAAGCCATATTTCCCGCATTGCATTCTTTTTGACAGTGGCCGTGAGGTTGGGGACACAGCGTTTCGGCCAGATGCTTATCAAGCTGCAGACAATTTCAACACGACGGGCATGAAGCAAGAGCACAAGAAAAGACATGCTCTTATCAACTGTGCATTGGAAGTATTGAGCATGCGCAATGAGGCGTCGTATTGGTGTGGATACAAGGTGTCTGTATGTGCAAGGTTATGTCCACAATCGCAGCGATTCTAGACTTGCTGTGCTGTCAAGCTCAACCCTTGGACAAAATCCATGAGGTATCAATGTGTTGGCCAAAGTAGGGCTTCGCAAGAAGAATGAGCAATGTCACGTTCAGATAGGGCGGTGACTGCTCAGAATCATCGTCACTTCACAACACGGCGGTGCTCAGATGCAGTGGAGAGCGGCCAGTCATCCGATCCAAGATCCTGCGATAAATTCGCCACTGGTATTTATTGCTGATTCAAGATGTGAAGAAGCCATCTGTATTGCACCGGGTCTGATTTCAAGGCTGTCACGAAGTGCTTATGCGACCAAATGGCCGGTTTTCTTGGCCAACAAAGACGGGCAAGACAAGCGTTGAACAATCATATGTGCCACGACAGTTGCTGAGAATGTGTTGTGTCACCAGCATCGTGAATCAAGTCAACCTCGAAAGTAGATATTGATGGCGTGTGGAGTGGTTTCCCTCGGTCGAAAATATGAGATTAACAACACTCATCACATTACGAAGATTCGTGTCCAGTAGGTCTCCGGGGCTGGGCTATGAATATCGAGGATAACGAGATACCTGGGCACCAACTTTGGTCTTCCGACTCTAAGTGAAGAGGATGTTGTGATCGCATGAGTTTGAGCCGACCATCCAACTCTACCGTACAGAGGATCTCTAATGAGAGTCGCCAAAGCTACACCAGGAAAAAGCATTGCTGACATGACAAGTGTGTAGCAAACTGTGTGGTCAGGGTGGCTGTCACTTTTCACGATATTTGTCAGATGGAGACAAGCGTTCAACACTGCGGGAACATTCTAACAAAGACGAATCTAGTGGCAGAGGACCGGAGCATCTGGCATGGCACAAGTTGTAATCATCGTTTTCGACAATTGCATCTCTTTGGGATGGAAAGAGTGTCAAGTATCAAGCTGCTATCAAAGAGTTGGATGCAGGCCGTGACATTATGTGAACTAGTAGCATAGCCGAAGAGTGGAAAACTCGGACGCAGGGTACAATAAAGACATGTAGAACGTATTCACATGCTGTGTGAAAGGCATCCTTTGACATCGCTTCACAAACACGTTACTGGTGAAAGGTGGTTTCCAGGCATCAACAGGGGAGCCAAGTCGCAGAGCTTAGCGACTGACAGGGCATCAATGTTAGACAACAATATGCCGATGAGGATTCCACATGGATATCTGGCAAGAGGCTGGCGAACTGATGTTTTCCCTGGATAACAAGGCTGTGTATCCAGACGAGTAACCAACTCCCTCGACTGGCATAAGGCAGAAGGGTTGAAGCTAGATGAGACGTCAATGCATATTGGTTCCTATGACAGCGCAGTGTCGGAATCGTGATGCCAACCCTGGCAAAGAAATCAATCGTCATCTTGGATAAATGGGTCAAGCCGAGCCCCACTTGCTGCTGGAGTCCAAGGGGAGAAAAAGGCAAAAAGAATTGCGACCAGTGTGGCTCGAACACACGACCTTCAGATAGGCATCCTATGGAAATGAAGTTGTACTTCAGTCTGACGATCTCCCAGCTGATCTATGCTCGCTTGATGACAATCGGTGAGCGTAAGTTATTTATAAAGGGTAGTCCATGAGTGGGAGCAAAAGGTCATATCCGTGCAAAATCGATGCCGCCTATTTTGCTCCGCGCGCTGCCCAGACATTGAGAGAAACAGAAACAACAGACAGCAGTGATGAATTATTCCAGCCAGATTTTGTAAATTCTGTACATTTTCATGAGAAAATACATGCCATCACTTTCCATTCTCTTGAAGAATTGTCAAGGTGCACTGCACCAGGGATATGCACGTAAATGTGCTGCAGGTTTGATAGCCAAGCACAACAATTTTCCATGCAGCTCGATCAATTGGCCATGAAGGACAGCTCGTACAGTAGTACTCTCACATCACGATCCTGGTGAATTGTAAAATTTCAGCGCAATATTTGCCGTCAAAACACTCTCTGCGAACAAGCGTGGAGGAATTTCTCGACCCAAGTTGAAAAGTTTTCAGAAGTCCTAACATTCTGGTACAGAGTACAGGTGCAAAGGGTCAATTAACACATTCCAATCATAGTTGGACTGTGACTGCTCGTCTTGAGGCCAGAAGAGGACGACAAATGCCTGTGCAAAGGGATAATGAGGGCGAACCTAGATATGGCCAAGGAACCGTATTGCATCGTGGATTGGGTCTCGCAACAGTGTTGACGTTAAGAGTTAGCCTCGCCCAAGGTAGCGTAGACTTGCGCACAACCTTTCGCTCTCCAAAAAGTTGTTGGGATTGCAGTCGCGCTCGATAATTTTACATCTAACAAGTGGCTCAATCGTTTTTGATAGTGTGACTACGACAGTCAAGACATCACCAGAGGGCGCGTGCAATGTCTGATGGGGGAAAAGAAGGTCCTCAAGGTAAAAATTGGGAATCGGGCAAACTAGACAGAACCAATCCTTCGTATTAGGCAAACAGTGAAGAAACATGATGGCCAGATAATATAGCCACAGGCAGAAAGTGCTTTACATGCAAAGCCAAATGACCAAGCACGTGTGTGTGGTGTCTGGGCGACGTTTGAGATAGCTAGTCATGGTCTGATCCACGATTCCTATTCGAAAGAATAGGGATTGGTTGCACATCCCACAGAGTGCCTGTACTGGTATGACGTTTGTGTTTGTTGAGACGATTGTTCACATTTCAGAAGTGCATTTGACGGTCAAAGCATGGAAATATCCAGGAGCGGCAAATTGTGGTGATTGATGGTTGAACAGTCTTCGAGGAACTTGACTAATCCAGCATCGGGCATAGTGTATGTCAACTTGTCCAGAGGACAATTCATCATAGGACATGGGCAAGCATCGCTGTAAACTAACACCAAACGACTCGCAGCCTAAGTCGTATCCGAGAATGGGACGGTGGTCATACTACCATCCATTGGTCTAAGGTGTTGACGCGAAGAGGTTTCACAGGATGGAGTATTCCCACTCCGTCACATGTTTTGACAACAAGAATTCACTCGCGTCCAAGGCCGGCAAGTCGTAGCTATAAGCGATTTGGTATAATGGGCGCGGGACGTGGGGATAGAGCGGTCATAACTTCAAATTGACCATGACCTTAAGCCAATCAATGACAGGAGTGTGCCGGAGGCACAACGGAAAACTACGAGACGTAATTGAAGATGTCAACCATCTTTTGAAGTCGTCATACTCAATGAGGATGGAGCAGTGAAGCGATACATGATGTGAGAACTCCACGATATGATAGATTGAGAGCAAACCCTTGCAATTTGGGCAGTAGCTTCGTCAAACAGTACCGGTGTATGGACAACGAATTCACAATCCAGCATTGATGTCTTTACCGGGCCCAATGTCGACAAACGGAGACGGTGTTTCTTTGTGCCTCAGTCAACAAAAGCTAATGCGTCAAAACTGACTGGATCATGTGTAAGTCAACCGTGACGCGGTTGCGCCAGGGGTGCGCCGATGCATCAACGGTCAGTGTCATTAGAGCTTCATCATGAACTCACAGGCTGCCATAAAGCATCCCCACACAAGCCCGATGCCTGTAGGCTTGGTGTTTGATCGACAACAACAAACGTGAGTTACAATGTAAACGATGCTTCCATGAAAGTCCGTTTTGGTCAAGATAATGTGCATCAAACAATAGCATGAACGCAAAGGTGTTACATCGAGGAGCAGAAGCAGCTCGACGACAAGTTTGATAAACCCAGAGAAGAGCCGCGTGGGTATTTCAGCATGTCGGAATTCACGAAGGGCACAAGATGGGTCGAAGGGCTGCGTATAGCAGTAGCTATACAGCAGAAATTTTATCACATTGATAGAGTGTGATTTGACCGTAAGGGAATGAACACAATCCAAAGGTCAAGGTCACCATAGGCAAAGTCTGGTCAGAGCGATAACATGAAAGCAAGGTTACCAAGCTGACAGTTTCAATAGAAAGGTAAAAGAAGCAGTTCTCAGAAGCTTCTGCCATTTCAGCCTCTGCGAAGCGGTCACCAATGTGGGACGCTTTAGTGGTACACAGTGATAAGAGAGCAATGGTCATATCGAGCTTGTCACCAGCTGCGGAACGACCGTCGTGCTAACTGGTGGATGTCACGTTCTGGCCATCATACAGACAGACAGAACTGTCTACTTCATGTTGTCATTTTCAGAGCAACATTAGCAAATTGTGCATTGACAAAAGAGGAAAAACATGAATGGCTAGAGTTGACCGAGCGTGTATGCAATTTCGCAACCGCAACAGAAGTCTTGGTATTCCAGTTAAGACTGTTTTGCTGTCGAACTGAGATGTACGCCAGTGACCAAGTCTGTACAGTGATGTATTCAAACACGACGCCATAAGACGGACTCATCGCTCAACAACTTCGCAGAAAGGCGACATAAGTTACAATAGCTCCACATCGTCTCCATAAGCGAAGTGCGTAACAAGTATGGCGTCAAATCACTAATCCAACAGGATTAGCAGCGTTCTCACAGAATCAACCACAATGAACTAGTCCAAGTTTGAGACTTTTCCCAGCGAGGCCACCTGATGTGGTTGGATAAGTCCAAGACAGTTAACCAGAACCTGTCGATCATGCTGGAGGAAGCATTGAGTCGGTTGCATGGTAGATAAGGCGTCGAGCAGGATATCCGCCGTGTATGATTGACAAGGCAATCGCGATCAGGTACGTCTCAACCTTGAAGCATAGCACACAGGCCTTGTCAGAAAAGATCTCCGTTTGATCTCCGCAGCAGAGGATGTACAGGTAACAAAACGAGCAATGGGCTGTTTGGCATAATAACTGCAGACAAAGGAAATTCCACAGCGAACTGCGCAAATGCGTTTTCCTGAAAGGAAAAGCGAGAAAGGCGATGCAAAACACGGTTCAAACATGTGGACATGATCAAGGTAAGGCCTTTGATATGCCTATCTTCGCAGAGTAGGAGACGCTAGTGCGCATTGACACAATAGATTTCCATCTTCTCTGAAGCTGAAGCAGGTGTATTCCTGGAATGTGGGCTTGTAACATCAAAGGACAAGTGGCGCGGGCGCAACGGACCGTATTGGCGAGTCTGGGCAACTATACGTAACCACTCGAGTAGACAAAGCTGGGGTGGGGAACCATTGGGCGGCACATTTGGTCAAATAGCCGCAGTCAAGCATGATGAACAAGAGTCGTTCCAGTCGCAGCATCAATATCCCACGGGCTGCCTCGAGTCATCCATCTCCAGGATGAAGAGGGGACCATGTGTCCCGGAGGTTCTGCACGGCAATTATAGTAAGACGGACCAACGATCAGACGATCAAACGAAGTGGAACAATCTCGCCTTCACAACAAGTTGTCCAGGTTGTAGCCGAATGAGAAACTCAATGCCAATGTTGAGTATGGAGTAGCATGGGTGAGTCTCGACACCACCAGTTGCACAGATCGCAATCTTGGATGGCAATCTTTCAATATATGTATCACCAAAGGATTAAAAGACCGGTATCAACTCGGTGTATGAACTGAGTACAAGGCACCCGGCAGAAGCTGAGGAAATCTGCATTTCGAAAGATCACTATCATTCTTCCAGACACTAGTTCCGACATTGCGACCTTGAACATACGAACCAGTTGTAAGGCAAGCATTTCACAATTTCAAAAAAGCAAGCCAAGGTGAGTATTGAGCGGATGTCGCAATTCGTTGGCCAGTTGTCACATCATAGCAGGAATGAAGACAAGCGAGGCAAATTTGCACAAGCAGAGGAACAGTATGTGCAGCAGCAATGCAAAGCATTTGCAGCAGTATGTAACAGGACACGGCGTGGCATTATGACCGTTGCGAACTGGTGATAATAGACCCAATGGCAACGACTAAGCAGATGTGCTCACATGGCCGTTCCAACATAAGTAGCAAGCATTGCCTTTCATCATTTGCATCGCACGTTCTATTGACCAAATCAATTTCAAGACGTTCCGCAAAGTGTGAACCAGAGGAAAGTGCAAACTCCAATTGTCCGAGGGTACAACTTCTTCATGCTCTGGTGTCATGACATAAAACACATCGTAGAAAGTGATAAGCGATGGCTGAGCTAGTGAAGTAGCATACCGCAAACGCCTATTCCATAAGACAAAAACTGCACACTGATGGATGGTAATGAAGAGAAGCTTCATGAGGATCAAATAGACCTAGAGTGCGTGGGAAACAAGCACCTTTGAGGAAGACCACAAGGTAAACTTTCAAGACGACGTGTAACGTTGTAATGGCCAGTTGAACGATGTTGTCACCGGCTCATCGCGCCTGCTGTTGCATCCCAGTCTGACGATAGAAAATGCGAGGCAAAGATGTTAACACAACTACCACGGTTACTGGATCGGGAGAAAACGAAGGTCGTTATCAAGAAGTGGGCTTCTTGTGGCCTTGTTCTACTACCGCACAGAAACTGTGAGTGGAGAGTCAACAAAAATGCGAACATGGCGCAAAGCAGAAGACGCTTGTCAGAAGTTGTCAGCCCATTAACTGAAATGGCATCAACCATCAAAAGTCGGGCAACAAGGGAGACAGTCCAAGGCAGATTCCACACCAAGGAGTTTGGCAGCATCAACAGGTTAGGCGAACTGTAAGCAGCTCACGGTCTAGATTTTAGATCAATGTCTTCTGCAGACCCAGCGGGGGGAAAGGAGAGAAAACCAGCAAAAATCACGTTGCGAAGCCCAAGAAAGGTCCGAAGAACCGAGGAAATCTATGGTAGGGGCTGCAAGTTCTAATAGACGACGGCGGTATTGAGGGTCAATACTTTGTATCTGGTGTCTCGTGGAGTGCACACTACTCGACGAGGCTTCACAAAACCGTGGAGATTTGACCGTATGGAAGATCATTCGGAGCTGATTACCGTGCCACGTGAATCAAGTAGACGATTGAGCACACTGAAGTTCACTTGTCAGGGAAATTATGCCAAGCACTGACAACTACCGCATGAAAAGTGGTAGACAAAAGGTTCCAAAAGGTTCCAATGGAGGAAGTGGAAGCAGCGGTGTTTCTGCAACGTGGGAAATTCCGTAGAATGCGTCTGTTGAGATCAATTGCGGTTGCGAAGAATTATGACGTTGCGATATTGGCGGAGTGAGCATCCAGCTACAGCCTCCAATTTTATTCCGCAAGAAATTGGACTGACGCATCCTGCAGGGGCCGAAGCAGAACTCGGCCACAGCTTACAGAATCCTGATACTGAGACAAAGTGGGAGGTTGAGTCTTCAAAACATCAAGATAGTCTAGGAGCGACGCTTTAGAAGTTCCCCAGTAAAGGTATCTATGAATCACAATGAGTAGACGTGGGAGATATCCAACAGTCCAAAGATCGAAAGCGATGCGCAGGAGAATAAAAGAAGTCCGCAGTGACCATTCAGATGTCTGGTATTAATGCACATAAGCACACTGTTGCTTGTCGAGCAATGGAGATGTCATAGCATCAACCCTCACCAAGTGAGGTGACCAATAATTCGAGAATGTCGAAAATTAATACCAAGCCGCAGTTATTTCAGACGAACGTGGACAGCGGAAGACTAGGCTCTAATAGCCCATTTCATGATTTGCGAATGTGGCATCAATCCACCGATTGCCAAGTGACATATTCAGGAGCTGGGCAGATTTCATCAGTCAGGACATCAGATGATGAGATGACCATTAACAGCTGCATCAAATGAGATGGGCCAGCAAGTCAAAGTGTATGCGATACGGTGAGCCTAGCACAAGTGGAAGGCTGCGAACCAAGCCGTGCTCGGATGAGCCGTGACCATAAATCTAGAAGGATATATACAGCTCGAGCTTAGATCTCATTGTCATATGATGCATCCTAAGCGAGCGTAACAAGTGCCATACTGAGCAAATTCAGCGAAATCCGTGTCGCTAGGCGACTGGATGGGAAATAGTTGAGCGATATTAATCGTCAATTCACCAAGACACGGCGCAATGACACGCGAGTCAGTACTGGCTTATTCCAGAACAGCACTCTTCCTGTGTCGCAACCAAGCGAACAGGGATGGGAGCACACCATACGCGGCATGGCAGCCATACAACGCGTAGATGGCAAAGTCATATCCACAAACAACGTCATGTTTCAGAGCATTGTAATACCGGCCGTTGACCAGCACCATATTCCAGGTAACTAGTTTGATTCCATAGCGCTGCGTTGGCCACAGTGTTGGAGCAAGCGCGGCGTGTTTAGCCGAGGCGTGGGAATTAACCCGACAGAGCCTCAGGTGCCGGCGGGGACCATGATCCTAATGAGTCGTTCAATAGAATACTTTGGTATTCGAAATCCCAAGACGTGACCAGCAACGCCAGCATGGCAGAACGGGTGAGGATCGCCGAGTGGCCTTTGATTCACGTTGAATGGGACTAGACGATGCGACTGTCATTTGCGTGAATGACAGGCGGCCCTCGGACCCCGAAATAGATAAATGGCACGTCCAAGTAGTCCACATGGTGCAGTGCACAGGGCAAGACGCGTAGGATGCGCCCGCTGGAGCTGGGGTGATGACTCAACAGCTCATAAAAAAGAAGAAAAAGAATCGCGAAGCTCAATAGTGAGCATTCGCTTGGAGGTAGTGTTACCGAAGCATGGCGATGCCTCAAGGTACGGACCCCTTGTGAGGTGGAGTCGATGATGGAAACTGAAGAAGAACGCAGCAAGCGAACGGTTGCAGGGAGATTGGCGTTTTTATAACCGACAAAAGGACAGTCGCACGAACCGGTCCGAGGCGCTTTCCGGTGGCTAGATGTCACGTGCACACGTTTCAGCGCGTACTGATTGGCTGGAAAACTTTTCCCCAGGCGCCTCACTTATACAGTACGCAGGGACAGGATATTACATCATTTTACCCACTCCTCAGTGACACATGTGGCAAATTCGCGCAAGGCAGCGAACTGCGCCTCTAGGAATGCGCATGCACGTGCAAATTCCGTGCATTGTGCTTTCAGTGGCCATCGCCACTGAAACGGCCCTGTAACAAGCTGGTTCAAAGGCAGCAACAGAATCCAATACTTTCCAAGCTACAACCAAACACGTAGTCAGATTATTAATGAAGCATTTCTAACATTACAGTCACTCTTCATCGGGGTGCCATTCACAGTTTGATAGAGTACAGTGTTTTTTTTTTCTATTTCTAAGAGACCAAAATAAAAATCTCCACCCATCAAAAGTGCTAGACAAAAAAAAAAGTGTGTCGAGCTATGAGAGTCTCTTTTCCCAGAGATCATCCCCTTAAAAAGCCTCGTAAAACATCAATATCCGCTATCCCTTTTTCCTTTTTCGTTTCATGTACAAGATATAAGAAGTAGGGTAGGTAATGTGGGGGTAAATACCTAAATGTAGGCCAAAATGGGGGTGTTTTCGATGAACAGCACATTTGTCTACTCCACCTCCACAGTGCCAAACAAGTCGTCCATGGCACCCTTCAGTTCCTTTGCCGCCCTGTCCTCGGCTTCCTTCAGCTCCTCCTCGAATCCCTTGCTGTAGCCCAGGAACTGCTTAGCCCGGCTGATGTAGAATACAGCATCCAGGATGAACAGCACCCATCGGGACCACATCGTCTGGCGGAAAGTCTCCTGCTGGTCCTCGCAGAGTGACCGCATCGCTGAGCGGCCAATAAGTCCGATACGGTTCACTGGTGAGCCATAGAATCGGTTGCTTCCCTGCACAATGCCCAGGTTGCGCTCCAAGAACATAATCTCCTGCGGCCACAGCCCATCCTCTCCAAAAACAGCGCCCGCCTCATCAATAAGACGCTTGGAACGCTCCTCTGGCGTCTCATTAGGATCGACCTTGGCCGCCTTCTTCTCGCGGGAAAGGAAGATATCAGCCCATGGGTTCGCATCCTTCATGCCCCACTGCTCCGCTACTTCGTTGAGTCCCTGCTGATCGGCCGTCAAAAGAGCTCTCCAGAAGCGAGCGTATTGTCGGCGCAGGTCGCTGTTGAGTGTGACGTAGAGACCGTGGTCAATGAGCACGACCTGAGGCTTGCCACTGGGCAGCCGGCGAACAAACATATTACCCGGATGCGGATCGCAGTGCACAAAGCCCCATTGGAACATTTGCGATGAGAAGAAGTCGATGACCGTCTGCATGACCTCGCCACCGTTGAGGCCCATGCCCGCAGTGCCTAGACTCTGGTCGGCAGAGGCGTCGTATTTGCCTGTGATGATGTCCTTGTCCCAGAGTTTGGCGCCGCGGATCCATTCTGTGGTCATGACTCTCTTTGTGCTGAGCTCGGGGTAATACTTGGGAATGTAGACGCGGTCTCGGAATCGGGGATCCGCTTCGATGAACTCGGCCATCTTGACGGAGTTGAGGCCCTCGTTTTCGAAGTCGGTCTCGAGCATGACATTGTCCATGACGAATGATCCAAGATTTTGCATGGGAATCTTGGTCAGCTCTGCAATCCAGCCAGTCAAGATCCTATGAACAGGCGAAATCTGGTCAGCTCACGCTTCAAAGAAACTCTCACAAAATAAAAACATTGCTTGAGATGAGGTTGGTGAAGTTCATAGAATGACTTACTTGAAAGTCCACAGATCCCACCCAACCTGTGCCGCAATCTGTCTCTTCTGGATCTTGATGGCAACCTCTCGCCCATCCGCCAGTTTGGCATAATGCACTTGCGCAATTGAGGCCGAAGCTCGGGGCTTGAGCTCGAAGCCCTCACCAAACACCTCCTCCACACTGCGGCCAAAGTCCTCCTTGATGACAGCCTCGGTGTCGCTCCACGACATCTGCATGGCGTCGTCAAACATGGCTGTGAATTCGCGCTGGTAGGCATCAGGCAGGACATTGCCCTGCACGGCAATGGCCTGGCCAGCCTTGAGGTACAGACCACCATTGTCCTTGATCATGCTACAAACGCGGGGCGCATTACGCTCATGAAGCACCTCCATCGGCAAACGCCCCAAGATCGGGTTCTCACCCGTGTGCATCTTGTAATCGCTGGTGATGGACGCCAGAACAAGATACGCGCGGAGACTGCGCTGCATCACGCCTCCCATGGCATACCTATCTACCAGAACGCCTGTGACTGCACTGCCTCCAAGAAGCACTCCAAGGCCGATGAGCGTCTTCCAGTACCATCTCAGCTTCCGGCGCGGCGATGGCAACGGCGCAGCAGCTTCTGAAGCTGCAGCAGCGTTTGTGCTTGTGCTTGTGCTGGCATTTCTAGAGATGATTTGCCGGCTGGAGGCAATGCACTGTGAGCGCAGACGCAATTGCAGGGTCAGCGGCAGCCTTGAGCTCGTCGTGCGATAAAGCATTGGCGACGATGCCGCTGCCTGAAGCAGGCGCAGGGACGCCATTGTGTGAATAGCCTTTGAAAGGAGGAGGGGAAGAAAAGAACAAGGAAGGGTTGAGAATGGGACAACTATAACACCTCAACAGACAACACAGCAAGCATCTCCAGACGAACAAGGAGACGGAAAGAGGCAAAAAAAAAGAAGCAAGGAGGAAAGAAAGAAGGCGGCCCGTGTTAGCGAAAGTTGCGACACCGCACCGCAATGCCCAGTCAGGATTCAGGGACCCTGAGGTTTCGGCCAGTCGGGTTTCGGGGACTGCGATGCGTTCCGTCTGTCCATCCCAAGACTCAAGTCCATGGCGGGCTTAGTCCTGCATGCGGACAGTAATCTGTGGCTTGTTGAATTGTCCAATCAGCGCAACATCAAACAGCCTTGACGACTCAATCCGTTGCATTGCATCCAATCATGGGGCCCTCTGCGGTATTTGTCCTCCACCCCCACAAAGCTGCTTGGCTCGTTTAGGGCTGTATTGAAGATGCTACAGTGCGCGCAGTGCCTGGAAACCGATCTCCAGCACAGGGCGATCTGATCTACACTGGCCTGACACACCTGCAAGCTCAAAGAGAGGTGACAAAAGAAGTCATATTGAATGCCACGAGGCTTAAACATGTTCAAGTCCGTATGAATACATTGCATAATCAAGACTTGACAGGCTAACAACAGCATGAAAGTACCGACATCTCCATCTACTATGCAAGTCTCGGCGTGAAACCCCTCAAAGCTTAGACGTATTACGTACTGTGCCATGGACGGCTGCCCCGCCACGAGGGGCTCCAACTCCAGCCTAAAGAGGAAGTCTGAGTAAGCCCGTACAAGCGTGTTGATAAGATCTTGTGCAGCCACTGTATTTCATTAATCGCAGAGGAATCAGACTTGGTGAATGCACAACTCTGTTGCCTCCAACGCTGATGATCGCCAGGCAAACAAATTGAATTCATTGTGCACTACTCCCGAATGCTATATCAGTGTCCACATCCCGCCTCTGTCATGAATTGAAGTATTAGTGTGCTAACAGAAAACCCCCTTGAATGATCGTCATGGCGGCGCCTCCTGTGCAAAGTCCCAGAATCCGTCAAACGCTCATCATGGGCTATTTATGCCTGGAACAGTTTCTATCGGTGTCTGCCATGTCCCGGCCCTGCTTACCCGTTTTGCCGCGTCTCGCAACTCGGCCATATCACGAATGACATGCTGCTCGTCTCTCCTTAACCGACGACGTCTCCTCTGTACAGTCACCCCGATTGCGCTGTTCCGATTGATACCATGCCGCGAAGGTTCGATATCGAGAGACTCAGTCAGATACTGCAGCTATCCAATACTTAGCATGACTAGAGCTAAAACTCACATTATGACGCTGGACTTGCACTTCAGCAATTGCACGAAGGTTAGTTAATTGGCCTGATCGAGGGCCAATCGTGTTTGGAAGTGCAATGCATTCTTTGCAGTAAAAGCCTTATCCTCATCGGCATTCTGCTGAGCTTTCGCACGAGTAAGGGGAGTGGTAGGGCTTTGACGCATATAGATCAACGCCCGCTTCGCCTCACCCCGAACATGTCGAAACATTGGCTATAACAGAAGGAAGAGAGCAGTACCAAAAATCAAGCTTAGACCGCATACCACGGAGGATAAGGTCACGAGCAAGAGCACGATAATTCGCGGTGACCTTCAAACACGAATGATTGTTGCCCGCACACCGCAGACTCTTAGTTGTAGTGTTAACAGGCAGAGGTGAGATTTGCCTTGCCTAGCCACCCTTCTTTAAGCGAGTTGTGATACATAGAACATCATCACGTTCGTTGACTGCTCAGCTCCCGTGGTTTCGTCTTCCTTTTTCCTCTTCGCATTCTAGGCAACTAGATCAGGCAGGCTTTCTAGTAGGTATTGGCAAACGAAAACCTAGCTTGGGGTAGATGCCGAAGCCGTCTGACACTGTAGCGCAAGAAAAAGCACCATTCATCCAAGTACGTTCGAATCACTCAACAGACCCGACAATCTAATGCAGAGTGCCGAGCCCAGAGCTTCTACCAAGTTCCCTCAGCGAATAGACTCAACTTCCCCCAAGAAAGCAAACCGGCAATGGACTTCAACGCACAACTACCCTATCAAACGCTATTCACTGTCCGAAATCCACTCAACATCCCGATACAGTGCTAGCAGAAATGGATATGTATAATATTGAAAGGGGTAGTGAAGCTGTTGAGAATCGGGTTCTTGCGACCTCGCAAACTAAAGTTTAGGTCCTACCGTACAGAAAATTCTCCACTTTTCAGAACCTCTTTCTTCACTTTCTTTCTACTTACTCTTCCCATTATTTATACATTGACTTGTCCTCCTTCAACTTTACTCTTTTTGTCTACTAACTGTCTTCCTTGATCATTTGCAACTGTCCTCAATCTGCCATGGAGCTGCAAACAATCCAGCCACCACCCCAAACTCTCCGCTTACGGCCCAAGATTTACTTCCTTCATCCAGGCTATCCCAGCCTTTCGAACAGACTCATCACCCTTGCTCGGGCCGATGGGGTCTCGCCCGATTTTGGCGTCCATCACCGCACGGCTCTCGTAGCCTGCCAGATCATTGCCAATAATGCTTTCAATGGCTATTTGGCGCTGGATCAGGAAGGCAAAAGGCTGGTAAACACGCCAATTGAAGGTGTTTTGACAGCGGGATACTATTATTTCTTTGTTCCTGGAATCGGTTAGTCTGCATTACCTCTTTCCGTGTCTTCTACTTGCTAACTCATCTTTATTTTTCTCTCAGATCGCTATCCCGTGGTGCCTAGTTTCCGCGACTGGGAATTCCCCCATGGCAATGTCCCAACTTTGTGGCCAGAAGTTCAATCTGACCCCGGTGTTGGTCTTTGCAGCGTCTCCAGCTACACCCGTCTTCTTGAGTCCGCATATCTTGTGCCAAAGGAAGAAGCAGATTGGTTTGCAAGAAACGATATGAAGAGATATTCCTCCGATTTTGGCCTAGGGGTCAACAGCTCGAACAACCTTGTTCAGATGAAAGTTGATATACATCGACTGTTTGATGCCAGAGGATTTGTCATAGCACCAAAGTCGGTACAGATTGGTGGCATACCTCAATATGCCACTCATATCATTAATTATCGCGAGCATGAATTTTTTCCTACATATCACAACGTACTTGTCCGACACCTGCCTCTAGACTCCCAGCCCTATCTCTTTGCGTGCTTTGCCTGGGCCGTTCTTTTATCAGTCAAAGATTTTCTTGTTGACAACGGGAGCCGACCTCGCCATGTTGTTCGATGTGTGGCATTCCTAGACGAATACAATGACCCGCAAGCGAAATATGACATGGGCGTGATGAGCGGAGCTGAGTTAACAAGTGTATATGGAGGTGGAGGATCCTGGGCCGCAACAGCAGCACCAAAGAAACGGCCTGCTAGCACAGTATATGACGAGACAGTGGAACTCTTGGACAGTTCAGATGATGAGGATCCCAAGGACCATGCGTTTGACTCGCCTGTGAAGGTCATGGAAGCGCTGCAGACTTCTGACAGGCTAGAGGAATAGGTGGATGGTGCGTTGGCTTTCCTTGTTTGGAAGAAGTCATGGTGTCTATCGGTCGAGAAGCTCCACGTAGAGCCAGACATTGCTAGCTATTGCCGGAAACTGTCGGAAACTGCCGATGCACGCTCAGAGCAGCTCTCCTAAGGGCAAGCAAGGCTCTTGTGGTGGCTTGCTTTGCAGCCTTGAACATCCCATAAAGAAAGCAGCTATTGTGGAAGCTACGCTCTGTGAAGGGTACTACACAGCTTTGCTTGATCAGTTTGCCAACAGAAACCCATCTTGAATGATCGACGTGGCGGCGCCTCCTGTGCAAAGCCAGTTATGGGCCATTTCGTCACTGGAACACGGACTGGGACGGCTCCTATCGGGGTATGCCATATCGCAGCACTACTGACCGTCTTGCCGTGTCTCGCAACTCGACGATATCCCGAATGACTTACCTCGTCTTCCCTTGACCGACAACGTTTACTCTGTGCAATCGCCTCGACTGCACTGTCCCGACTGATCCTATGCCTCGACAATTCAATACCGAGAGACTCCGTGTATCAGAAAACTTACGGGCTGCAATGTGAACAGACAGAGACGCACTTCAATCACAACCACGGTCCTTTCTCTTGCAACAAACTGTCATGACTGCCGTCAAAGACACCACACTGAATCGAGCTATTCTAACATCACTCGTCATGTTTTGCAAGTGCATGCAAGCTGCTTGGAAATCGGTCGACAGCTAATATGAGCGAACCAGAGCACATTGGAAGCCGTCACCGATTCCACCCAGAAAACGTTTGTCAGCACAAGTGATGCGAATGTGTGAGTGAAGTGGTTAGGCGTTGTAACATGTAACACCTTACAGGGAAGAAGCGATGACTGAAAGAAAGGAAATGACATTATAAACGACGTGGCAGCAGAGATTTTGCACCAAGCTAGGTACTGTTTGTTATATCTGTAGCTCTGCGCTACGCGAAGGTGGAAAGCATGATTGAATGCAAGGGAGAGTAGATGTATCCAGTAAAGAGCTATGGAAGACCACCTGATAAATAGACACAAGACTTGCATGATGCATACCTAAGATGCCTTGTGTATTCTTCAAATGAGAAACAAATCATCTGCCTCCATTCCGTCTGGTATGAAAGGAACAACACCTACCTCCAAGCCCTGCTGCCTCCCCTGCTCCCCTGGCAACTATCCATCAAAGTTCAAGTCAAATATCTTAGCGGACGAGCAAACGCATATCAATCACTACCTGATTCCAATAATACACTGCAAACATTTCCCTTTTGCTTGCACTTTATACAAGCCTCGTCGCCGCTCAGACAATGCCCAAGGACGTCGCTGCGAGCCTTGCCAAGGCAACTGGAAAAATGCAAGCAGTTGTGGCAATTGCAAGAGCTGCATCTGAATCGGATGTAGAGAGAATATGAGAACCTTGATTTTAGAGATGGACATTTCGAGGTTAGTTATACATCTGTCCTATCCCCCTCGGATTCCTGCCCACCAATGCTAGCAGAAACTAATCGTGTCGTATTTTTCCCCACAAACCTAGGACGTGATTGTTTCTCTGGGGGCGTTTATTATAACCGACCTCGACCCTACCGTTCAAGCTGCTTCCGCTATGGGAACTGTCGCTCAAGGCCCTGATGCGGAAAGTATTCTGCTGGCCTATGTAGAGCTCGTCAAGTCCTCTCTTGAGTTGATCTGTCCTAAAAAGCAAGAGAAGCCTCTTTGGACCTCACCCCAGAGTTTGGCAAAACGCTGGATTTAGCAGGAGGCCTATTTAGCGACTCAATCGAGGTACGTGTGACGACTTGTTCTCAATAAAAGAAAAAGAAAAGAAAAAAGAAAACCCCGTCATCGATGATGCTTCCGTTTCATTTCCTTTCTTTTCCTCTGCTAACAACATCTTCATAGACATTATCTAGGGTCTTGGGCAGAAGTGTTAAAAGCATTGGTGATCGTGCTAAAACGGAAGCTGAAGGACTTGAGAAAGTTATAGATACAGTCGTAGAATCTTTCATGTCTACTGGGGAGAAGAAGTAGGAGGTCCAGCAGCCGCAGTGGTTTGTAAAAAGGGGGATTACTAGATTCTGGGACAAGCGCAACGCAATGATGTGCAAATTGCAAGGAATTAGCGACGATGAAAACGCAACTGATATGCAGACATCATGATACTCACCCTGTTGACCACAGCGTCCTCTAGATCCCTTTCCTGTGAGAATTCTTACCAGTGGTTAGTGGAGTTGTGGCGCGAACTCTCACAGAAGACCTTATGATCGATTGCCACAAGACCTACATGATGCACAGGTATAGTTAATGTAGGGAAGAACAAATATGTCTAGCAAAAGTCTCGGCAAGATGTCTTTGGGCGAGTCTAGACATTTAACATGAGACATAATCCACAGCACACTCAGCATGATTGATGCAATGGAGGGACCGCTCGATTGTAGTTTCGATGATATATAAAAGACAATCTGTCTGGACCAACCATTGCTTAACTATCCAGTGCCTACATATCAAAGCAAACCAGAATCAAAGCATCTGGGCAGCCAAACATACAACAATCAGACGCTGCACTTTTCTCGCCTGATCATATCAGCATCATGATGAAGCTTTCTTTCCATCTTTTATTTATCTCTTTGCTCGCATTGTACACAAACCTCATCTCAGCCGAGCCAACGCCCAAGGACTTGTGTATGGGACTTGGTAACGCAGACGAAATATTGATTGGTATACGATTAATATTATCAGAATCAGGTTCAGAAGATGCAGATTTGTATGACCAGAATAAAGGAAGGTTTTATGTGAGTTTTACCAACACTCTTTCTTGTTTGTGATGGGGGGGGGGGGGGCGG